>JAJLSW010000006.1:0-529755 GCA_030567875.1 Wenyingozyma nitratophila
TAATCATCGCTATCGCTTCGCTTACAACCTTCCACAAATCACCTGCCCCAAATTTGGACGCAACCGACTAACTATCCACACATTTACTATTGCCAAAAAAAAAAATGGAATATAAAGCTTTGAAGACTTTCCTCCGAAAGCCAGTCAACTCTGAAATGGTTCATTTCTTAGTGAATACCACCAATTCTGTGATACAAATCAAACCCAATGAATCTGGTCAACCTTCTACTATTCCAAGTTTATACAAATTTATCGAAAAATTGGTCAAATATTCCAACGTTCAAACTCCAACCTTGATGAGTACGATTATTTACTTGAATAGATTACGCGAGAATCTACCAAGTAATTCAAGTGGTATGGAGACAACAAGACATAGAATATTTGTTGGATGTCTTATATTAGCATCCAAAAATTTGAATGATTCATCACCTTTGAACAAACATTGGTGTACATATACAGATGGTTTGATCAATTTGAAAGATATCAATCTTTTAGAAGTGGAGCTTTTGAATTTTATTGGATATAATAATCTAATTATCAAGAATAAAGACTTGATAAACAATTTGAACTTCTTTGTTGAACCAATTAAATTAAGATTGATCGAAAAGGAATTCGAAAGACAACAATTGATCCAACAAAGAGACATCGAATTAACTAAACAACAACAACAATACGATCATAATAAACAATTGGAAATCCAAAACTCATACTCCAATATGTCGATACCATCATTGGTTAGTTCTACAAGTAGTTCTACTATTGATTCGATCTCTTCTGAATCATCGATCAAACTTAAGAATCTCGAAATAACTGAAAATAACAATAACTACACTTATAGCTCACATCAATCAACAAAATCCACATACAATTCTAAGCCTGTACCTGAGATCAAATTGAAAGAGTTCAATTTAGTGACTAGAAATTATCAAAATCAAAATAGCCATGGTCATTTGAGTAATATAAGCAATAAAGAAAATATCGCTATATATTGAATTAACTGTGCGCCAATTTTTGACCGCATAAGTTTGCTGGTTTCGCTTTTTCTTTGGTTTCCCTTGTTATATACGCATACTATTATTATCATTTTCAGCTATTAAACCATCATTTTTTGAAAGGGACCCTTGGATTTTCTATTAATGTCATCATGTTCCAGTACATAGATTGGATTTACATTTCTGAATCCTGATTTCTTATCTATTTATTTATTTACCTATCTATTTATTCATCTTAATTTTATTTTTTAATCTTATTAATCAGTGCTTTCTCTTTTCTGAATGCAAGAAAAAAGTACACCGAAGAACTAAAAATCTTAGCGCTATTTTTATTACATCATGCAAAGAAATGAAAATTTAGATTTTTATTCGGCTGAAATATTAACAGAATAGGGGGTAGTTGCCGGGAATGTTGTTTCACTACAAAGGTTTTTGGCCAGTGTGTACGTATATTTTCAAGTTCGTATTCATTGGAAAATCGGTCAATCCTGATTAAAATGAGTTTGTAAATGAGAAGATTATTGTGGGATGATCGTTATGCGAGGCACACCACTCGAAGGTAAAGAGAAAACATGCTCATGTTTCATGCTGCCATAAAGCCAAAGCGTATACGGGGTGAGGATGGGAGGACGGAGTGGTTGTAGGGGGTGTTCGGCAGACCCGGTAAATGCAAGGGCGTAGATCTAGACAATAACAACACTAACTCCGTGTTGTGAGTCGATAGTTGCAAACGGGAACACCAAAGGGCCCCGGAGCTTATAATAAACGTATATAAAAAAACAAAAAATAAATAAAAGCTCCCGTCGCAATAAGCTTTTTTCCCTGGGGACGGCGCGGATGTAATAAAGTTGCCCCAGAGCTGCGTCAAAATCGTTTCATCACCAATGTAATGTAGTCCGTGCTGCATGGCTGCAGTGTGATGTTGACGTGCATGAGGGCTGTACCTCGGGTATAGAAATCGGTTGACCTGGGCTGATTGCCCTCCTTACTCACCCTATTCCTTCCCTTTTCTATGTATGTACTCAATTTACTCAATTTACTCAACCAAACTATGATCTTATTCACTCACCAAATGCTTTACCCTTTCCTTACCTTAGAAAGTTAAGGATTTTCTTCTAATAATTCTACTGCCGTACGTGCAATCTTTATGGGATCATATTGGTATAAAATTATTATTCTTATTATTATTATTTTTTCATATTTAATATCTTACAATTCTCCCTTTTCCTTCAACCGAAATATCTTTTCCATTTCTTTTCCCTTCCTCCTATTGTTCATTAAAATAAATTTATAATTATTGTTCAATTATATTCTTATCTTATCGTGGCTTTGCTTCTTCTATCTGTATCTATATCTATATCTATATCCATATATATATATAGCTACTAGCATATCATATTTTATTTCCCTCTCTTGGCTTCTCAAATCTCAATTACTTTCCATTCCATGGCCACTACTCCCTCCGATACAATGTTTTGGGTAGAAGAGTTTGAAAACTTAGAAAGCAACATCAATTCTATCAACATGAATATCACTCCCAGTATCGATGAATTGAACAATTCAAAAGCCGGGTTTTATTCTCAAAGCCAGCCTTTACAATTGGATTCAAATGGAACTATAAATACTTGTTCAATGGCTCAAAATAATTCAAATAATAACAATGGTAATACATTAAATCAAATCAACTACTTATCCGATAATATCAACTTGAGTAGGTATTTGAATGGAATTTCCGCTAATTTAAATAACTGTGATTACTACCAAGAAGAGTTTTCCGATACTTCTTTGAGTTCAAACTCACCATCTCCACGTTCAATTCAAAACAACAATTATAATACCAATAATAGCAATTCCAATTTTAATGGTAGTCAGAATAACAATGTCAATTATTCATCTAAAAACAATAGCGTTTCTTCAAGTTCGTCTTTGTTCACCGATTATAGTTCGAATACAGATATATTTGATGAGTTATATTCTAATGCCGAGTTTGAAACACATGTCAAATTAGAACCGGGTTTAGAAAAACTGGGTAGTATTAATGATAATGATACTCAATCTTCAAGCAGGCAACAATTGGTAAAGGAAGAACCAATTGAACCTCTCGTCAAAGCTGAAGAAAAATCCGAAGAAGAACAGGATGACAATTATGTCGATGCTGAAAGCGAAGACGATGTTCCTTTTAATTCTAGAGCATACTCTACTAGATCCCACCAATCTACAAAACCCACTTCTAAGACCAGTAAAGTTACCAAGAGTAAGAAATGTAGTAAGGCAACCGTCAAGAAACTTTCCAACTCTAAATCTTCATCTACTACTTCTACTACAACCGCCGCCGCTAACGTTAATTCGAACAATTCTAAGTCATCATCCTCTTCCAACTCTCCTCCAAAGAAAAAGCACAATGAAATCGAAAAAAGATATAGAATGAATATCAATTATAAGATTGCAAAGTTGATGAACTTAATTCCCAATTCCAACAAGAATATCAACTTTACTACAACCACTGCAACCACAATAAATTTATCGGGTTCAAATGATCCACAGACTACTGATCTATCTCCAGGTGAAAATTATGATCAATCGTGTTCTAAGAAGGATAAGTTAAACAAATCCCAGATCTTAGACATGGCTAATGATTATTTCAGTACTTTAATCAATGAATATAACAAGATGAAAGCCATTAATGAATACAATGAAGTCAAAATATCGAATCTTGAAAAGCAATTGCTTCAAAAGGATTCAAACTGATCTATTTGTTATCTTGTATGATGACTTTCTTCTCTATCAAATTTGTATCGTCAAATATGGGTTTATGGTTAACATTAATTTATGGTTATCTCATTCGTTTCTCTTTATTTTACGAAGTTAATGTTATTTTTTTGATATTGGCTTATACTATCTATCTATTAGTCAATCCCTCTCTCTCTCTCTCTCTCTCAATCTCTCTCTATGTCTTTTTCAATTCTCAATATTTTTTTTTTCAAATTTATCACTATAGTTTCTCTCCTTCCCAACCAAGTTTTATGATACATGGAAAACTTGAACCAAGCCCTTAATGTACACTTTTACATTACTTATGATTATTATTACAACACATTCAATTCTATTTATTTTATCCACCGCAAAATACTATGTTTTTTTTTTCTTTTCAAGTTGACTAGCTATTGATTTAGTGGACTTTTATATTTTATATACCGTTTTACTTATTTATGATTACGTTTCCTGCATCGTATTATTCAGTTCATAACTACATATTTATCAATATACATGAATAAAACATAATGTTGGACATTCAATTCACTCATCGAACTACGATAAACTAAAAACTAAAAGACTGAAAAAAAAGAGAGATAACAAAAATCAAATGGAAAATAACTTGCAAGCCTCATTAGTTTCTGCGGGATCTCTTCGGACTAAACTTCAACACGGAATAAATGGGGTAAACAATAAACTTGCAAGGGTTTATACTAAAATCAAAAGAATTAAGATACTGCATCAATGGGCTAATTTCTATAATAAATCATACCATATGGGACTTGAGTACGAGGGTTTGAAACTATACGCCATTGATCCTTGTTCTTTAAGCTTTTTACTCTACCCGATATTGATATTTTCAAAGAAAATAAAGGCACTAGAGAATTAACAAATACACTCCTACTCACGCTCACTCCCACACTTTAATAAGGCTAAGAGAAAAATTGCTAATGGCGGAGTACACGAGTATAGACGGATGCAGACTACCGTATCCGTGAGTTACCTTGGTTAAAGTTGAGGATAATGTTGTAGTTACTACATTTGTTAATTATTGTGGAGTGATAAATACTTAAACTTCTCGCGGATTTAATCGACTGGGCCTAAAAGGAGAGCTTCCCCGTGAGTGGCACGAGTATTTGTTTTCCTTGGTATTCCCATTTAATAAGGAAAAGAAGACTCACTGTAAAGGACTCACTGTGAGATTTTTAGCAGTTGCGTACGGTGCAATTGTGTATTTGTGCGATTGTGCGATTGGCGATTGGACCTAATCGCAAGGAATTGGGTTTCGGAACCTTAATACGCTTTAGTGATTCTGCGCCCGCTGCCTGCTCGCTGCGCATCAGATAAATGTATATAGTAAATTAACAAGGGGTTAGGCTGGATAGGTTAGCCTGGTGTCTCTCTTCGATTGGCATATTTATATGTTCACTACCTATCAACCAGCAAGCGTCAAGCATTAGTGTATACGGATTGGCCAATCAACTATTTATCGATATATCTTCAAGACTCATCACGCAATCAGGCAAGGAAAAGCGATACCAAAGGCGATCGATATGATCTTTCACCCAACAGAATTTGAGCCTGTGTGAAGCAGCGAGCAGCGCTTGGAATAATTAGCTACTCTAATTATAAACTTTAATAACACTAATGATGGCTACCTATAAGAGTTGAGAGTGCTCTAGATAAAATATTTAGTAAACATGGAAGGGGATAGGAGTTCGGACTTGAGCTAATTTGCAATAAAAAGCACTAATTTGAACGTTTGAAATGTGGGTGTGATAATCTCGTATAGCGAGAAGCATGTGCCATGTAGCGGCTATATTTCCCTGATAACCCCAAATGCCGAAGGACAAAATATGTTACAGAGTTATCAGAAAAGACTAGAAGGCCCTAGATCTTTTAGTCTTGGGCGCAGTAATTTGCACCCAATCCATTTCTTGCTGCACGCAGGGTAAAGAACTTTGGGGAAATTGTCTCAGCCTACTGCGGATCCGGATATCCGCACGCACGCTTGCACCTTATATGAAGGTATTTTTTCTTTGTCTAGGCAATTATTGCTCTTGGTCCATGTTGCCTAAAATTTTCACCTAACTAGAAGACAAAGCAGAATTTTGTAGCCAGATTGGTCTATCAATCGTAGTGTTTTGTTTTTTTTTATTGGAGGGCAAAACTGAAACCCTCGACTAAAAACTTACTCGTATATATTGTTGGTGATAGAACCGCATCTCAAAGATAAAAATAATTCTCATTATTGTTTTTTCTATTGTTCGAAATCAGACGAGGACCTAAGAGAAACTGGCCATTTTATTAAACTCTATCTCGCGGATCCGGGCACTCTTGAGTATTTGGATTTTCATGTTGTTTGGTTTTGTGTATAGTACATTGAAATGAGTCGATTGATTCAAAGAGAGTACCAATATTGAGTATCATTTTACAATTCACCGCTTGACCATGAGTCTCATATTTGCATAGTCAATGCTCATATCTGTGTGTGTACCTTCGGGTGTACGCCGTGGAGTTGTTAATTTCGCCTTGACAATACCTTTTTTTGTTATACTCAACCATCCCTCGAAGGATGTCTACCGTGTTGTAACGCTAGTTTTCTTTAGTTTTCGCTTTATCGGTCAAGTAGAATCTAACCGTCTTTCGGCAGAAGTATATATTTTTCACTTTGAAAAACTCGCAGTGTGGAGTGTATAGTTGGTATTACATGAAAATTTATCGTAAATCTCAAACGGACTGAATATGCCGTTATTTTCTTTACTGCTTTTAGGTAGGACCAAATTCGATGGGGTAAAATATTTACGACACGTAATTGAGATGAAATTCAACAATAGATCCCCGTACTACAGACCACCATCAACTTAAGCGATACTTATTACCTTTTTGTGTAATTGAATCCGCTGTTGCTTGAGGATTTCGCCCCCTGTTTCACTTACGGACCATATAATGAGATGTTTCGGTAAGTAGGATATCTTTTTAAATCTCAAGTTACTGCATCCCTTTGTCTTAGTACAGCAATCTAAAATGAAGTGATTAGACACCTTCTCGTGATAGATACTGAAAATATTAAGACATACATTGATACGTTTATTATTGTACACATTTGTAACAGTATATAGCTTGTTAATCCAGCAAACATTCATGTGTAACCCGGAGATTTTGGGGCCAAAGTTAAATGTAACATACCAAGCACAAGTTAAAAAATAATTGTCCTGGTACTATTATTTTGCTGTGTAGTCGTGCCATATATTGCGACCGACTTTATAATGCCGAGGCCCTTGCCTCGCAATACTGTTTTTTAGTCCGAGAGGTAGACGTATCTACGAGGGCCAAATACGCTAGCACTTTCATTTCTCTTTGTTGATTGTTACTATTGTTAGTCTATTGTCCGCACTTATTTCCTACTAAAAGGACCCCAAGCTACTAATGAATCTTAATACGAGGCTCAGTTAAGACCTAGGCCCTGAAGATTTAAGCACTTTAAGTCATCACTTTTGTAATTGACGCCTGAGGGCTTATTATATACAGGTGTTACATTTAAAAATGCTGATCTTTCTGACTCAATCCATATAAACCCGGCCCTGCTTGCGTGGTAGATTGATAGACTATATATAAATAAAACGATAAGTCCCTTTTATATAGATACTCTTTTGATGATTAAATTCGTGCATGTATAACAACACAATAGGGGGAAATCGTTTCTTGTCCGGTTATAGTCTATTTTAAGATCAAGTGCATTTTCCGAATTTTCATTGATTTATTTTCAATTAAAATGTGAGGTCTAGTATCTTATAGTTTATTAAGCTGGCAGTAATGAGTATCGGCTTTAATGAGGTTGTTCTTGTTCAGGTTGGCCTTGTTATATATATGTATATGATGAACCACAATACTCGCATGAACGTGCGCCAGTGATTAACGGAATTTAAAACAGACGAGCGTATATTCTTCACTCGTCTCGGTCTAGCACTGTTCTTTTCCGCATAGCTTGTTTGCCGTTTTTTACATGCCCCTAGATATATATATATTATTACTACAGTGAAACCTAATGAATTGTACAGCTGCCTCTATATACACACTATCGATGCGATGTTATCGAAGATGCTTCAAATAGCAATAAATACTCAACTGTAAATATAAAGGGAAACCCACAATGTAAGTTTATCGGGCTGTGATTATTTTTGCTGTGCACGGATGTGCGTTTTTGTATGCCTTTTCTGTTTCCATACGGCATAGGGTAATTTTTTGATTTAGTGTATTCCCTTCGGATCTTCATGACTACGATATTCAACTAAGAGATCTGGACCCATATACATATAGATACAAACTGTTGCCTATAAGAGCATTTGTCAGATGAGTGGTGCCTCCAGATATAGAGAGAAGACCGCTGTTTATACTAATACAAAACCACCCTTTGCAAAAAATAAAGCATCTCTCAATGATCCCCCTAAAGATTCAAAACGTACAGCAATTCCTGTAAGTTCGCCACATTTGCATGCGAAGAATAAGTCAGGCACATCTGGTTCTATTGGTGATCGTACTAAAAAAGCTGTGAATACTAAGAGGGGAAGATTCGATCTTGACTCTGATGAAGATGATAGCAATCTTCCCAAAAAAACAAATCTAAAGAAAAAGAGCAACGTTTATATTCATACCCCTAGTGTGAAGAAACAGTCCACTAGAGATATAGATTTACTCTCCTTATTTGATGATGATAAGAAAGAATCGCCAAAAAAACAAAAACATGATGATTTAGATGAATTTTCAATAGATCTAATGTTAGCCAATTCAGAAAAACTAATCAGTAGTCTGCCAAGTGCAGCAGAGACGAACACTAAGAAGGAAACAAATTCAATGACTTCGCAAATAGATAAATTACTAAAAGACGCAGATGTAACTGACTTCTCCTTCAACGAGGGAAAACATGATGATGATGATGATGATGATGATGATGACGAGGAAGATTCAAAATATGTCGAAGAAATAATCAATACCTCAGATATAGTGGGTGACTTTTTCGACGATAAAAGGAGATCAAAGGAAGTAAGGAGT
The DNA here is from genome assembly GCA_030567875.1 of Wenyingozyma nitratophila. Taxonomy (NCBI): domain Eukaryota; kingdom Fungi; phylum Ascomycota; class Pichiomycetes; order Pichiales; family Pichiaceae; genus Wenyingozyma; species Wenyingozyma nitratophila. Next base: position 8,799 of record JAJLSW010000006.1, read on the forward strand.
AAGTACAATAGAAAAGGTGCATTTAAACCTAAAGGTGCTTACTATACCATTGAGCAATTGACGTCAAAATTCAAGAAGTATAAATCTAGGATTGAAGATCTCATATTACTTTCTGATAAAACTGACCCGAACGATGACCACGATAAAAAAGAGGCAAAGTTTCTTGTGGAAGCACTAAGCCTTTTCCAGAACTCAAAAAGATCATTTATTACCAACGAGGAAATATTGAATTTTGATAAGAAGAAATATTTCGGATTCATAGGAAATAAAAGATCAAATTTCTTATCAAAGTTGATAATTGAACATTTTGATAACTTACTCAATAAACAATTAAAGAGAAGTAAATTGTTGCAATTTTGGTCTCTTGTCAACTATAACTTGTATGTATTGACCCCACATTTGATATCCTGGATAATAAAGGATGATGAAGAATTTGACGAGATTAACGATGTTTACAAAATAATGGAGGATACCTCCGATTATGGATGGTTTATCATGGATGATTTGCCCCTAAAACACAAGAGGGATCTTGACGAGTTGGAAAAATCTCTCTATAAGTAAGTACGATACACATATATTTAAAGCCACCAATACATCTCAAGATCACATTTCGACTGATAATTTCATAGATATATCTGATTGAAATGGTTCTCGCCGCACTATTGCCTAATCGGGAAATTTTGCTTCACAGCTGCCTCTGCGTAATCTCTCTGGAAATTTGATTTCTCAGACGAAAAATTGTCGATGAAAAAAAAAAGTTGTGCCAGCAATATATCAACCACCAAAATTTGAGAGGGAATTTGATAATACTCCTTGGTCGTTCGAATTAATACTTTTTAGAGAACCTATATCCATATACCTCATATCAAAGATGTCCTCATTCCCAAGAACCTGTTACAAATGTGGTAAAATCGGCCATTTTGCCGAAAACTGTGAAGAAAACGATAAATTATGTTACAATTGTCGTCAACCAGGTCACGAATCCAACGACTGTCCAGAACCAAAGCAAACTACTTTAAAACAATGTTACAACTGTAATAACACCGGTCATGTTCAAAGTGAGTGTCCTGAACCATTAAAGAACACTGGTTCCAACTCCAAATGTTACAATTGTGGTAAATTCGGTCATTTAGCTAAAAACTGTTATGCTCAAAAGACTACTCCAGCTGCTGCTACTGCTGCTGCTCCAGCTTCAACTTCCAAGATTACTTGTCACAAGTGTGGTGGTTTAAACCATTTCGCTAGAGACTGTCAATCTAAGACCATGAAATGTTACTCATGTGGTAGATCAAACCATTTAGCCAAGGACTGTAACAATGCCGTTTCTGGTGGTGATAAATTTCAAACTAAAACTTGTTACAAATGTGGTGAATCCGGACATATCTCTAAATTCTGTCCTCAACAATCCGAAGAAATTTAAATGATGTTTGATTAAACTAATTTTGGTTTCATCATATTATCCTTGTGGATCCATCATTGTTATTAACGTTAGTTACCATGTACACTTTTTTCAAAACAAGATCTTTTATTTTTCGTCAGATTTAGTTAGTTGTCCGAGATGAGATGAAGTGAATTTGCGTCATTAATGAATAATCTATCATTCCCTCCCATATTTTTATAATAACTGGTTTTTTATTATCTTTTCTTACTTTCTTTTACAATTTTTTTTTTCTATATTTTGTATATTTAATTTATCCGATATAATTTCTAAGCTCTACTTTTTGATTCATAAATAAAAAAATGAAATGAAGAACCCCATATAGAATCTTTACATTCGAATTGTATACGTATTGTAATGTTATATGGAACATATTCTAGATATCCTGTTTGTATAAATAATCACCCAATTTAATAACATCCTTTCCCTCTTTGAAATCATGAAGTCTGATTATATCGGACTCGTATTGAATCAAAGACATGGTGATACCCATTGTACCAAAAACTCTCTGCTTTGCATCACTTTCATTGGCAATCTCACCGACAAATCTCTTACGACTTGGGCCTAATAACATTGGTAAACCTTTGAAAGTGGTTAATTCACCAGTTTGCATATCTTCATTCGAATATCTCTTGATAATTGGTAAATTCTTGATGATTTCCATATTCTGTCTCGTTTTCTTTGCAAATCCTAAACCTGGATCAAGGATGATTTGCCATTTGTTGATACCTTTCGAATATGCTTCGTTCAATACTTTTGTCAATTCTCTACTGACATTCAAAATTGTATTCGAAGACTCCTCTGGAAGGTTTGGAGTGTATGGGTAATATTCTTGTAGATTCTCGGGACACTCTTGAGAATAATCGGTTAGATCATTCATAGTATCGATATCACCTCTGGTATGACTCAAGATATATGGCACCTGATATTTAGCAATAACATCAAACATCTCCGTGTCAAATTGACCACCGGAAATATCATTGATTATATCGGCACCATTCTTGATACTTTCCTCTGCTACTTTAGCCCTATAAGTATCTATTGAAATAACGACCTTTGGATATTTCTCTTTAATCAGTTTCACCGCTGGAATCACCCTACTCAACTCTTCTTCTTCGCTCACTTGTACGGAGTTAGGACGAGTAGAGCATCCACCAATATCAATGATATCCACCCCTTGGTCTACCATCTCTTGGACCCTGCTCATTATGGCACTTTCATCCATATACATTCCCCCGTCTGAAAAGGAATCAAGAGTAATGTTCAAAATACCCATTAGTTTTGTATTTATTGCCTTGTTGTTAATCAAATCAAACTGTAAAAACTTTCCTGATTCAATCACATTATTTCCAGGTAGTGGGACGACATTGATCAAATCTATTGATTCCTGAACTGCTTTGTCCAATCCATTTGTATTGGAGAATAGTTGTTTCAAATGATTATGAATTGGTTCAGCTGTAACTGGGTGAATAAAATTAGGTGATATCAATTCACACAATGGAGCTAATACAAATGATCTTTCAAGCATGGAAATGTGAGGAATATTCAAGTTCTCGTCGTTTATTATAGCATTATCGTACAGGATTATATCCAAATCAATTGATCTTGGACCATTGTTAAACTCTTTCACTCTATTCAATAGTTCATATTCGATCTTCTTCAATTTGGACAATAACTCCTGTGGTTTATCCTTTGTTGTACATTTGAATACACCGTTTATGAAACTTGGTTGATCTAAGAAATACATCGGCTTGGATTGATATAATGATGATGTTCTCAGAATCTCAATATCTAAGCCCTTCAAGAAACTCATGGAATCTTTAATGTTTTGTAACTGATCACCTTGATTGGATCCAAATGCAATATAAACAACATGATCTTTGTTTTCCTCTATGATCGAGGTTTCTGTGTTTAAGTTGGGAATATATCCCTTTTGATCAAATGTAACAAACTCCTTATTGGAATCTTTTAGGTCTCTAACGATCGAAACCCCTACACCTTCTGTATATTCAATGGCTGTAGGTTTCCATACTTGCACTTTACAGTCCTTTATGATGTTTGTCTCTGATAATACCAGTTTAGAAACGTTTAGCACTAATGCTTCAACGGTTTTAAACTCCGAATTCTCGATATACTCGGCAATTTGGTTTGAAATCTTGTAGTAATCAATTTGATTTTCCTTTAAATTTTCGACATCTAATTCTATATTCAATATAACAGGTTGTTTGGCTAGTCTTTCTTCTTTAAAGACACCAATAATAGTCATCAACTCTAAATTGTTAATAAATATTTTATCCGGCAGTTCAACAACGGTATCTAATTTGGCATTTTCCAAATCGTTGAATCTGTTCAAATGAACCACCACTTCACATTTGTCGGTGACTTCTGACAGCTTTAAAGAACCTAATGCACAGTTTTGCTTGAATAACACTTCTGAAAACAAATCACGACTCAATGCTGTCAGATCTTTGAAGTTACGATTATCATTCAAATGTTCTGCAGTGAAATTTTTCACATCTCTTGATAGTACAGCATAGTTGATGGAGTATTTTAGATCATCGGTGATACTAGCTTCGTAAAAAGAGGTCTTGAGGTCAATTGTAGCCTTGATATCTCTTACCTTATTATCAACTTTAGATTTGAAGGCCAGATTCTTCACGGAAACCGTATCTATAAGCTCTTTGACTAAAGGAGAAGCTAGGGAGATGTTCCTCCTACTAAGTGGCTTAATGGGACACTTGACTAGTCTACGAGTAGCTGAAAACATTAGTACCGTTTTCTGTCTCACTTATCGGCTTGGTTCCTCGGGGATACTAACTCCAGATCAGCCTGACAAGTTCTATAAATATTTTAATTTCCTTGGTACTAAAAAAATCGAAATTTATTTTCAACATCTCGCTAGAGCAGAAAGGGAAGCAAGAAAGTGGAAAGATAATTTGGGCTATACTTTGGACTCACGGGGGAGTTGGTCTGCTCATGTATATATATATATATATATATACTCAACTAGATATACGTATCCTATAGACAATGTTGCTTAGGAGATTTATGGCTACCGCTGCCAATGCAGCAGGATCTACCACTCACGCAGATATAGTGATCATTGGAGGAGGACCAGCAGGGTTGACTTTAGCTGCAGCTTTGAAGAACTCAAAGATTACAAGAGGTTTAAAATGTAAGCTTATTGAAGGTGGCAACTTGATTGATCCATTGGAGAAATTCAACGAAGAACCCCCCGTTGATTTCATGAACAGAGTCGTTAGTTTGACCCCAACTACAATTGATTACCTGACCAAGATTGGAGCATGGAACCATATCAAAGAAGAAAGAACTCAATCGTATGATAACATATTAGCATACGATGGTGTTACCAATAGTAAAGTGGAATTTGATTATCCAGAGATAGCCACAATGGTTGAAAATTTCAACATCCAATCTTCATTGCTGAGTAGAATCAAAGAATTAGAAGATGGAGATTTTGAGATATTGGACAAGACAAAAGTTGTTGATATTGTGAAAGAATCTAGCGAAGATAAGAAACAATTGGACTGGCCAGTTGTCAAATTAGACAATGGTGATTCTATTCAAGCTCGTTTACTCATTGGTTGTGATGGTTATAACTCCCCTGTTAGAAAGTATGCAGGTATTGAAAGTAGAGGATGGGCATATGACAGATGGGGTATTGTAGGAACTTTGAAATTTAGAGATTCAAGTTTTAGATTCCCAACTGGTTGGCAAAGATTCTTGAAAAGTGGACCTCTTGCCTTATTACCACTTCCAAATAACTATACATCGTTAGTCTGGTCAACTACCCCTGAATTGGCAAATATTTTGATGAAATTACCAGAAGAAAAGTTTATTCATATGGTCAATGCAGCAGCTAAGTTATCACCTGAAGAAATGGGGTTCCTGTATAAATTGGCTGAAAAGAATGATGAAACTTTGGTTGATGAAATTCAATGGAGATTGAACTTGTTCAATTCAAAATTAAAGCCGGAAGATGAAGAAAAGTTCCCCTTGGAGATTGAATCTATGGTTACTAATTCAAGAGGTAGATTTCCTTTGAAGCTTTCACATTCTGATACTTATGTCAGTGAAAGAGTTGCATTAGTTGGTGATGCTGCTCATACCACCCATCCTTTAGCTGGACAAGGTCTGAATATGGGTCAATTGGATGTTCAATCATTGGTCAGTTGTTTAGAAACCGGTCTATCACGTGGAATGGACATTGGCAATAAATTAGTCTTGGAACCATACTTCAGTGAAAGATACCCTGAAAATCATGTCTTATTAGGAATAGTCGATAAGATTCATAAGATTTATTCTACTGATTTCACCCCATTAGTCATGGCCAGATCATTTGGTGTTGATGTTATTAATAGTATTCCTTTCGTTAAGGACTTTATGATTAGTCAAATCAGTGGTGGTGGAAAGAAATAAGTGGCACGATCTTATAAGTATTATGTACCTGTATATACAAAAAAAAATGAACTCAATGACCTAAAAAATAGTTATGTTATATCTTTATGTTATATCTTTATGTGATTGTGAGTTGGAATCCTTTGAAGAACGGTGATGGTGATGATGATGACTGCTACGATGATGGCTACTTGATTTATGTGAGGTACTTCTGCTAGATGAATGCGAATCTCTGTCTCTGTCTCTGTAGTCTTTTCTATCAATGCTTCTATGTTTATCATCTCTTCTCTCGGATCTATGAGTAGAGTGTGTGGACTTAATTGATCTGCCATCGTTGTAGCTGGGACGACTGGAACTAGACCCATATCTAGCCCTCTTATTGTCTCTTCTCTCATAATCACTCAGATAACTACCAACTTTTTTAACACTTTGACTGAAATCAACGTGGATTCTCCTATCGTCAACCAAGACATTATCCATCTTAGAATATGCCTCTTCTACGCACTTCTTATCGGGGTATTCAATAAATCCATAGCATAATGATTTACCCGTGGCCTTTTCTCGTAAAATTTCACATGATTTGATATCACCAAATCTACCGAAGATCAACTTTAGATCTTCTTCTGAAGTTATTGAATTCAATTTACATACGAAAAGCACCTTTTCTGATGGTTGAATTGTGGATATTGGCAAATCTCCTAATAACTCCAAAGTCAGAGCTTGAGATCTTGCCTTGGATTCTTTCAGCATGTCATCGTCGTTGTCATTTCCCTCACCTTCGGTATTGAGATCATTTTCATCGTCAAGTAGTAACCTGAAAGAGTTTATCTGATCCTGTGTCGGCAGCGGACTATTGGGAGGAAATCTGATAGTTTCGTCGTCATCAAATGGATCATCTAAAATGAAAGTATGTATGATCCTGATATCTTTCAAAGGTCTCGAAGAATCGTCTAGTATACTGTTGTTCAATTGTTCCAAAACGGTGAAACCCTCTGTAACTTTGCCAAAAGGGATTGTTTGTTTATCAAGCGAGCTTAAAGTGGATTTGTTTGGGGATAAGGTTATTGTGAAATCAGAACCAAATTGAGAAGTGTTATTACTGTTTCTCAATATGAATGAAAGTGTACCTAAACCATCATTTACTAGGTGATTACTGGGAGACTTCTTCATAAATCCGACTTCTTGCGCACCGGCTTCATTTCTGTAACTCAATATAGACGTATTTTTGGAGCATTGACAGGTGGCTATAAAGTTTTTTTCAACCTTGCCAAATAGAGACAGATTGTAATGCTTGGCCTTGCATAGCTTGATAAAATTGAAGGATTCACTTGGGGCTTCTTCTACAAACAGATCCACAACTATATTTCCCTCTGTCGTCTCTAGAAGCACACTCATTTCATAATACCTTTTCCTGTGTGTGATATTATAGCTGAAGAGGCCTGGATGTCTTCTACAACTATATATATAATAAATATATATATATATATATATCACGTAGATAAAAGTTTAGAAACATGATGAGCCGATCGACGCTGCTGCACCCGTGCCCAATCGACGGCACGAGCGACGACAAATCCAGCGGGCAGTGCACGGCATGAACAGCCGTGAGATCCATGAGCGTTTATTGGCTGATGAGACCTGCGCTGCAATTAGGACACTGAACAGCAAATTATCAGCCAGTAGGAAGCCACGGCACCCTCCAAGAGAGTTGGGTGGATCATAACGGCAACAACTCGTAATACTGACCAATACTTAGTCAGAAATGGATGTTATTCAGGTAGCAAGCGTCGAAGAAAAATTGGCCATAGAGGCAAATGGCAGATTGATGCTCGTAAATATGGAAACCGACTTGCACTTTCGCTCGGAGCTCTAATTTTTGCTGTAAAGGGAAATTAATAGCCTAGGTCCCTGCTGGAGCCAGCGGAGAGTATAAAAGTAGTAGGTTGTCTCTCTTTCTACCAATGTTTTAATTGAAACCTTCTTTTATGTCAAACCCTTTTAACTTGATCTATATCTTTTCGTAGAAATCAGTCACTTAACTGTCTTATATATCAAATCATGTCTACTGTCGGAAAAGTATGTGTATCTCTCTTATCGCTCTAAACGAATATCCGTTGATATGTCGGTGTTTTGGATCAAAGACTCAAAATTTCACTCTTGTCCAATTTACAAATTTATTTGCCATTGAATTTTGTCTGATTCTTCAGTGGAGTAATAAATATCTATACTAATTGTATCATTGATTACTAACTTTCATTACTACGTTGTTTGTGTTTTTGTAGACTATTACCTGTAAAGCTGCCGTTGCTTGGGAAGCCGGTAAGGATCTCTCAATTGAAACCATTGAAGTTGCTCCACCTAAGGCTCATGAAGTCAGAGTTAAAATCGCCTACACTGGTGTTTGTCACACCGATGCTTATACCTTATCCGGTAACGATGCTGAAGGTGAATTTCCAGTTGTCTTTGGTCACGAAGGTGCTGGTATAGTTGAATCTGTTGGTGAAGGTGTTACAAGTGTTAAAGTTGGTGATCACGTTGTCTGTCTTTATACTCCAGAATGTAAAGAATGTAAGTTCTGTAAATCTGGTAAGACTAACTTGTGTGGTAAAATCAGAGCTACTCAAGGTAAAGGTCTTATGCCAGATGGTACTTCAAGATTTACTTGTAAAGGTAAACCATTATTACATTACATGGGTTGTTCCACTTTCTCTCAATATACCGTTGTTGCTGATATCTCAGTTGTTGCTGTTGATCCAAAGGCTCCAATGGACAGAACATGTCTTTTAGGTTGTGGTATTACTACTGGTTATGGTGCCGCTATCAACACTGCCAAGATTTCTGAAGGTGATAGCATTGGTATCTTTGGTGCTGGTTGTATCGGTTTATCCGTCATCCAAGGTGCCGTTGCCAAGAAAGCCGGTAAGATCATTGTTATTGATATTAACGATTCTAAGAAAGAATGGGCCGACCAATTCGGTGCCACTGATTTCATCAACCCAACTAAATTACCAGCTGGTACTACCGTTGTTGACAAATTAATCGAAATGACCGATGGTGGTTGTGATTATACTTTTGACTGTACCGGTAATGTTGGTGTTATGAGAAATGCTTTAGAAGCTTGTCACAAAGGTTGGGGTGAATCCATTATTATTGGTGTTGCCCCTGCTGGTAAGGAAATTGCTACCAGACCATTCCAATTGGTTACCGGTAGAGTTTGGAGAGGTTGTGCCTTTGGTGGTATTAAGGGTAGAACTCAAATGCCAGATTTAGTCCAAGATTATATGAACGGTACTTTGAAGGTCGATGAATTCATCACCCACAGACATCCATTAGATAAGATCAATGAAGCCTTCCACGATATGCATGCCGGTGATTGTATCAGAGCTGTTATCACTATGGACGAATAAATTCATTCATAATTAAATAATAATCTCATGTCCTTAATCTTGTATTCTTGTTGTCTTTGTTTGATTTATTTCCAGTAATCAAAGTGCATAGCTTGTTTTTGTGTCCATTTAAAGGTTCTTTATAGATAGAAAATATAATGAAAATAACTCTACACTTAACTACTCTTTGTCAAGTAATATTTTTGAAAATTTAAATTTCGAGTAGATATAATCGACAGATATGGAGTTAAGTTTACTTTCCCCTTATTTATCCTTTATGTTACGAAATTTGATTAGAATACTACATAAGACAACAACTAATATTATTCAAGTAACTCCATTGTAATCCCCTCCACATACACACTCACCCCAGCCAATAAAACACACCCTGTACCACCTCACACAACACACCCCAATGTCGCACACAAAAACGACGCCGACCCTCATAGTAACAATAATAACGATAATAGGAGAAAAAAACGGTTGGAAAACGACGAATCTTCGCTCTGAAAAATTGGCGAGCGATGAAAAAAAAGTTGTGGTAGCTAGAGCGGTGAAGAGAGAGCGATCAACAACATCGTGTCGAACCGTTTATTATCGTGATTTGATTTATATATCTCTTTAGAAACTCATATTGATTAACCCTCCACTTACCTTCACCACCTTCCACTCGTTCCCTCCCACTCCCCTTGCATTTTCATATTCCTGCTTTTTTTATTATAGCTTTTGCGGGGTCTTCAGAACATATCATTATCGATTTCAATTTCATAGCTATCACGAATAATCAATCTACTTTTATTCATTCATTCATTTATTTGTCTCTTTTTTTTGCATTTTTAAGGTTATCCAAAAAGAATTTATTAGTTTCATATCGGTTTCTTGGAAAAGAAAAGTACCTGTATTTTTTATTATTATCATTATATCATGTCTCAAACATTGGAGCCAGTAGTAGTTCAAACTACTCCACCTCCCCCAACAGCACCAACCAATGGGGTCTATGTGGTGATCCATATTTCCACAACAGCTGACGATCAAGGTTTATATATCACCAAGGACTCTTCTGAGATAATAGAAATGGCATGGAGTTTACTGGACTCGGTCAATTTGAATGAAATCGCCAAGAATTCGATATTGATCAAGCCAATTAATACCCCAATTACTCCATTATGTACTTCATTAACCGGTATCTCATGGGATCAAGTGAAGACTGCAAGTACTTTGAAAGAAGCGATTGAGAAATTGAACCAAGATATAGAGACTCATGCTATCGACATGAACTTGCCTTTCAATTTCGTTACTTTTAACGCATGGGATTTGAGAATGAAATTACCAAAGGAATCAAGAGAAAAATCCATAGCTTTACCAAAATACCTTGAATATTCTAGATACTTTGATGTTAAGTGTGAATTTGCAAAATACCAAGATTTCTTATCTGCCGAATCCGCCTCTTCTCCCTCCACTGTAGAAGCTTCAGCAGTCAACCTCAATACTCCAGTCCTTTCATCGACTCAAGTCGCAGCATTTCTCAATTCATTAAGCTCAGACGAAAGTGATACCATTGATAATCTATTGCTACCAAGAAGAGCTGAGAATGAGGTTGAAATCTTATCCAAGATCTTCACCAAGTTGAAACAAAAATCACAGAGCAATCCATCAATCTTGAAAAAGCCTCATGATATGAATCTCGATCTTTTACAATTCATAAATGAAAAATCAAGAATCTTATACATGACAAATCTTCCATTGGATACCACCCAAAGTGAATTAGAGTCTTGGTTCACCCAATATGGTGGTAGACCAATTGCATTCTGGACTATCAAGACTCCACACGTGAACAACAACAACAATGGTAATAGCTTAGAAGAAAATTCTAGTCGTTCCAATTCTCAGGCTAGTATTGTATCATTACCTCAGATTCCAACATCTGCATCTTCAAATCCTGTCTTGAATTCCAGTTTGATCACTGGCGATTCAGTAATCCCATCACCAACCACAGTTTCTTCTCAACTAAACTCAGTGAATGCAACTACTTCAAATTCTCCTTCTCCATCCCCTTCAATTACTCCTTCATCTCCAGCCGGAAATTCACAATCGGTAAGACCAAATAATTCAGGGTTTGTTATTTTCTCAACTTATGAAGAAGCCATCGACTCATTGGCTATGAATGGTAGAATTTTGAACGATAAAATTGTCGAAGTTCAACCTTCATCAGTTCGTGTATTGGATAAAGCTCAAGATATTTTGACTCCATTCCCACAATCGAAGAATAGACCAAGACCTGGTGATTGGACTTGTCCATCGTGTGGATTTTCCAATTTCCAACGTAGGACAGCTTGTTTTAGATGTTCTTTCCCCGCTGCTTCTGCAGTTGCTATTCAAGAGTCAATGTATTCAGGCAATGGCAGCGCTTCTTCCAATATCAATGGCAATAACAGCGGCAATAACAACAACGGTAACAACAATAACTCAAATGGCAATGGTAGCAATAACGGTAATAATGGCAATGGATTGCAAAATAATACCTATTATAACGGACAATTTTCACAAAATGGTAGTATGAACAGTTCAAGTAACTTAGATGGTAACTACAACCACCATAACAACCATAAAGGTAACAACATGTATCATAATATGAATATGAATAACGGTAACAAAAATAACAATCATTACATCAACAACAATAACAATAATAACAACAATCAAATGAACAACTACAGTCATTATAATAACAACAACAATAGTAATAATAACCTCAATAACTCAAATGTTAACCATTATAATAATAGATCATATTCTCAACCATCTCAGATGAGCAATAATAATTCTTTGTCCAACTCAAACTCAATCTCAAGCCAAAATGGTAATAATAACAGTTTGAACAACAATTCCTTGAATGCAAACAACAATGGTAACAACAACTCTAATATTCCATTTAGAGCAGGTGATTGGAAATGTATCAATGAGAATTGTTCCTATCATAATTTCGCTAAGAATGTTTGTTGTCTTAAATGTGGTGCACCAAGAGTTCAGTCTGCAATTATCAACGGTCATGCTCATAACCAGCACAATCAGCATCAACAACAACAACAACAACAACAACAGCAACAGGGCTCTCAATTACCAAAATCAAATGGTCAGCAACAAGGTATGAACAATTCCTACTCTGCCATGTCTTCCCCAGGTTTTTCTCCTCAATCCAATCGTAACAACAGTAATGGAGGGAACGGCAGTAATAACAACAACAACAACAACAACAATAATAATAACAATAATGGTGGAAACAACAACAACAAACAACGTCAACAGTTGTATAGACAGCAGCAACAGCAACAGTCTCAAAATCGTCTCAATCAACAGCAATATACACCAATAGAGTTGCACAAGACAATGTCGTTGCCAAGTCAAAATTTGAACAGTAATTCACCAACCCCAATCATGAAAAATTTGGTTGATTTAGTTCAAACTCCAAGTTTTGCACCATTATCGTCATCCAATTCACAGAACGTTTCCACTCCATTGTTTAACGGCACGGGATCCGCTGCTACATCGAGTTTAACTGCTTCCACTTTAAACCTTGATAATTTGGCAAGTAGAATAGTTGGTTTAAATTTGAATAGTTTATACACGGGTAGTGCCAATCAAGGTGGTGTTGATTTGGCTTCAAATTCACCAAATGGGAGCACTTTAAATTTGAATCTCAAAAGAGACAGCAACTAATTTCATCTATTTCTTTACACTTTTTATGTTTATGCTTGTCTTTTAGATCTCTTTTTTTCTAGGATTTTTTTCTTACATTTAACGTAAACACGTTATTTCACCATATACGACCCTCATTGTTTGGGGAAGTATATTTTTTTTGTTTTGTTTCAGGTTTTGTTATTACATTATTACACGTCTCCTTTGATTAATAGTTTTTTTTTTTTGCGTAGGGTGGGTTACTTAGTATAGATACAATTATCTCATTATAGTCTTGTTTTCTTTGAATATAAATAGTTTAAATAAAGAATGTTATTTCTAGTCATTATTAATTAACTACAAGAAGAGTCAGAAGATTTACAGAATCTACCTACTTCTTTCGAGCCGAAAATCCGTGCACCTCAGAGATTTATTTTGGTGCTGCATGCTTTATTGTTAACGGGGACTTAATTTAATAGTAGATCTAAATACATCAAAACAATCGATTTATATCACGCAACTATACCACATCACTATCTATATCATCTAGTACAGAGTGAAAGGTGATACAGGTTACACCATCAAGATGTATAAAGTGAGTGGGAATGATACCTCCCCAGCACCTCCCATTTTTGATCCAAGGGCTCAGACTCAAACGGTTTTCAAAGTACAATTATATTTCTGTATTACGCTGGGATTTATCATCTTTTTAATCTTTTGTTTGACTCGTTATAAGTTCCCATTGGTATATTCGGTTAGATCTTATAGAAACTTGTTGATCAAGAGACTCCCTGACAATTTTTTTGGTTGGATCAAAGTACTTATATTCATCCCAAATGAAGAGTTTCTACAAGTTGCTGGTTTAGATGCATATGTATTTCTTCGTTTCTTTAAGATGGGAATAAAGATATTCTTTACAATGTCTATACTCGGGATTTTCATACTGACGCCGTTGCGATATCTCTTTACTGGGAAGATAGATAAAGAAATCGTGATATGGAAGGCCTTTGATTTTATTTCGGGTCAAGATGACGATCCACCCCACACTCCAGGAGGAGATGGTGGGATTATAGAAGACAACGATCCAGAAGCAATCTTGTTAATAGCTACTCTCTTCACGTATGTTTTTACAGCTATTGTCTTCTTTTATCTATTTAAAGAGACAAGACATGTCATTAGAACAAGGCAACGGTGTCTTGGTGTTCAAAAATCGTTAACCGATAGAACGATTTATATTTCTAATATTCCAGATCATTTGATCGATGAGAATCGTTTACAACAACATATAGAGACTTTGGGAGTCGGAAAAGTGTCCAATATAACGCTTATGCACGATTATTCCCAGTTAAAAGAGTTGTTTGACAGAAGAAAGCAAACAATTAAGACATTAGAGCAATTATATTCGATTCATTATGGTCTTCATATCAAAATCTTAACCAAGAGAGGAATACCATCGACTACCTTAAAATTTAAAAACGCTGGATTAGAACACTATTATAGTAGTGATAGCGTCAATTCCCAAAATCCATCTGACTCAACACCACTCTTGAGAACTTTGGATATTAAGAATAGTAAAGTAAAGAAATCTGCACCAACGATAAGGTTATCAACTTTTGGACCAAAAGTGGATGCATTTGAACATTATGCTAGAGAATTGATCGATATCGACCAAGAAATAGTTCAATTGAAAAGAGAAGAGAATTTCAAACCTCTAGCAAAGGCCTTTGTAACGATGGAGAGTGTTTCGGATGCTCAAATGGCTGCTCAAGCTATATTCTCACCAAATGTATTTCAATTGATTACAAGTCTAGCTCCTGCACCTATGGATGTGAACTGGGATAATCTTTTATTGAGTGCCAAATCTGTATTTATAAGAAAAAATCTTATCGAAGTACTTAGTGTTATCTTTAGCGCTTTACTGATTATCCCAATTAGATATATATCTTCACTTTTGAATGTCAATACAATCAAGAAAATGTGGCCCGAGTTTGGAGAGTATCTGATTAAGCACGAATTGATAAGAACAATAGTCACAGGTTTATTACCAACGTATCTTTTTACTCTGATTAACGTTGCATTGCCTTATGTCATTTCCTTTTTATCAAGCCTTCAAGGTATTATAAGTAAAGGAGATGTTGAATTATCTGTGATAAGAAAGAATTTCTTGTATATTTTTTTCAATTTGTTTTTGGTGTTTACCTTATTTGGTACGTTGAGTAGTTATAAAGCATTGTTATCCGATACAACCAAGATTGCTCCACTATTGGCCACTTCAATAAAAGGGTTATCGTTATTCTATGTCGATTTAATCCTATTACAAGGGTTAGTGATGTTCCCATTCAAATTATTACAAATTGGTGATCTGGCATTTATATTCTGGCAATATATTATGTGTTATTCATATCAAACTCCACGTGCTTACAGGGATTTATTCTATAAGCCTGCCATATTTGATATTGGATTGATTTTACCTCAACATTTGATGATTTTCATAATCACCATCATTTATTCGGTCATATCTACTAAGATCTTAACCAGTGGATTGATTTATTTCATCCTTGGTTATTATGTTTATAAATATCAATTGGTTTATTCAATGGTTCATCTACAACATTCTACGGGAAAAGCATGGCCATTGATATTTAGAAGGGTTTGTTTGGGAGTTTTCTTCTTGCAATTGACGATGTTTGGTACATTGGCATTGGAACATTCATTTTTATTAGCTGCTTTGATTATACCACTTTTCCCCGCAACTGTTATTGCATCGATGTTCTTTGATAGAAATTATTTACCTTTGTTATTCTATATTGCTCTAGATGCAATCAAGACATCGGGACAGTCGGTGGAAGCCGAAGATTATAATAACACCGTTCTCACCTTTGCAGATGACACGATTGATGATATTGGCCATACTATAAGTAATGCGCTTGGAGGTTCAATCAGTGGACCTGCCCGAGCTACAACCCGAACCACGCAACCAGATGATATTGAAGAAGAAGAAGAAGAAGAGGAAGAAGAAGAAAGTGGAGAGTGTGAATCAGATCAGATATACGAGGATCAAACGGAAGAGCATCACCACCTTTTACCACAGCAACTACTTCCCAATAAATTCAATAGTTATAATATCCCCAGTGATGTATTACCAATGCTACGTAAGAGACGTAGTACAATAGACGAAGAAAGAGAAGAATTTCAGAATTATACTTATCCGGCATTAGTCGACCCAATGGATGGTCCATGGATTGGATTTGTTGGTGATTATATCGATACCGTTGAATATTACCTCAACGTTGATCATAATGAAGGTGTATCTGCCGCTGAATCAAGTGATGAGATATTAAGCGTTGTTAAGCGTAGAAAGAATACAACTGTTGAATACGATTGATTTTTGTAATGCAATAGAAAAAGTCATTAAGATAATTAGTTTATATTATATATATATATATATATAGATAGATATACATATGCATGTTTTTAACACATCAATAAATAAAATGAATGGAAGCAAGCAAAGAAAGTATGGTAAGGTATGATATGGTATGGTGCGTTATAAGATTTCTAGTCTAAAAGAGAATAACACCAACGTCACTTCTATTCTTAATGTCTAATTCTTTTGTCTTTTGATCAATTCCACCAGGGATTGGGAATGCTTTATAGTTGAACAAGTAATAGTTTAGGAATCCATCACCCATACCGAATTTCAAATCTTTGAGGAATAGACAATTATCCTGGGATGTTAAGGCATTGAATACATCGATGCCTAAATTCTTCGATATTATTAAAGCATCAGTCATCAAGGAGTTCAATCTCTTGGACATCTTCGAGGTCATTATAGGATCAAGACGTTCACCTTCAAAATCTGCATCTGATGCGTAGTAGAATAAATAAGCGACTCCAATATCATCGTGTGAGGCATTGTTTAATACTGTTAATGGTAAGATATAAAATGAGAAGAAATCGGTAATCTTTCCAGATTCTGGGTTTTGAACGATATAAGTTTGGATGATTTTTTTATCCTGTGGTATCTTGCTGAACTCCTCGGTACCCATTAACCAATGTTTCAATTCTTCTTTATCAAAATCAGCAGAAATGGCAAAACGGCTTTGATATTTGACGAATAATTCAAATACTTGATCTAGATCTTTTAATTCCATTGGTCTTAAACCTTCCGTCTTTGTAATGGAAGGTAATGCATATTTGGCTACCATCTGTGATTTGGATACATTTTCAGGTTTAGTCGAAAACCCAACGTCATATAATTTTGACCAATTGATCGGTCTATGTGTATATCTACAAACTGTAACTGGGGATGGTAATACAGTACCAGATGTATATAACGCTTGCCATATATCTTGTTTATTAACCCTTCTAGTGATTTCTTTGATCAATACTGGTGCAAGACGTTTATTTCTCAATTTTTTATGAATACAGAGGAAATTAATCTCTACGGATTTAACCTTTTTCGATCTAACATCCAAGACAGAAGGTATAGCTGAAATAAATGCAACTAATTTACCAGTTTGTTTCACCCTAACACCCACATGCCATTCCTTTTTCCAACCAGGTGGTTTTAAAGCCCATTCAAAAAATTCTGGTGAATATGCAAATCTAAAAGATTGATCTTGATCTTCAACGTAATGATCAATGAGTAAGTTGTATAATTGGGTCATTTCATCTTCATCACAGATATCCATTGTTGACCATTCGAATTCTTTTAGCATTGGAAAAGGAGAATCCGGTATATCCTCTGGAGTCTTGATCTTATCGATTGGTCCTTCTTCGGAGAATGTTTCGTCGAATTTGGCAACTGGTTGGGTCTTCCAGAATTTATAATCTTTCATCTCTTTATGCTGTGTTTCTGTTAATTCTTCACCCATTGCGAGTCTTTTCAATAGCTCTTCAATTTTGAGAGCATTGATTTTTTGTTCCTCACTCATCTTAACAATGGTTTATATATATATACCTATATATATATAGATATGTTCAGCACCGACTCAAAGCTTCTAAATAACCAACCCATTTATTTCTTCCCCCATCAATCAAACATGAGCCCAACTGTTTTTTAATGTATGAGAACGAGAATGGCCGAGTACAGTTTTTTGGATTTTTCATGCGGGTAACAAGGGCTCTCGTTTTTTTTCTTTTTTTAATAATTTTTTTTTTAAATATAATTTTTTTTTTACTTGTATAGGGGAAGGTTTATCAGGATTTGGTAGACTATCACTGGTAATTGAGAGAATTATATAACCGTCACAATGATCTCCGCTACTGCTTGGGTCCCAAGAGGTATTGCCTCCGAATTTCCTGAGAAATATGAATTGAATGAGGAAGAAATGGAAAGAATCACTCAAATGGCTAACTTGCAACTAGCTGATGCCAAAGCTGATTTGAAAGAAGCTGAAGCCGAAGGTGCTGATATCGATGTTGAACTCGAAGAAGTCACAGAAGCCAAGAGCGCCCCAGCCAGTACCTTACAGAACGACAACGATGAACTTGACGACGATTTAAAAGAATACGATTTAGAGCATTACGATGACGAACCAACCGATGCCAATGGTGAATCTTTAAGTATGTTCCCAGGTTTAGCCAATTCCACAGCTAGATACTTCAAAAATGAAGATGATGCTATGGATGAAGATGAAGATAATGAAAATGACCATTTCATCACTTTACCAAGTGATAAGGATTTAGCAGAAGAAAAAGTCGAACTACAGATC
Organism: Wenyingozyma nitratophila; assembly: GCA_030567875.1. NCBI lineage: Eukaryota > Fungi > Ascomycota > Pichiomycetes > Pichiales > Pichiaceae > Wenyingozyma > Wenyingozyma nitratophila. The sequence continues at coordinate 27,434 of JAJLSW010000006.1, forward strand.
TATCCAACCGATAATTTAGTATTGGCTACTCGTACCGAAGATGATATTTCATATTTAGATGTCTATATCTATGATGATGGTGCTGGTGCTCCAGAAGGTGCTGAAGAAGAAGATGCCGATAAATTAGATGCCGATGTTGCCAATGGTTTAATACGTGAAAACAATTTATACATTCATCATGATCTTATGTTACCTGCATTCCCATTATGTGTTGAATGGGTAAGTTTCCAACCAAGAGGTAATAACGATGTCAGTAATGTTGGTAACTTTGCTGCCATTGGTTCATTTGATCCAACAATTGAGATTTGGAACCTTGATTCAATTGATAAGGCCTTCCCAGATGTTATCTTAGGTGAAATGGAAATTGAAAATTTGAAAAATAAAACTAGTACTAGTAATAAGAAAAAGGGTAAGAAGGCTAAAAAGACCAAGACTGGTCATGTTACAACTAACCATACAGATGCAGTATTATCTCTTTCACATAATAAGAGTTTTAGAAATGTATTGGCATCAACATCTGCCGATGCTACTGTTAAACTATGGGATTTAACATCATGTTCCGTTGCTCGTTCTATGAATACCATTCATTCTGGTAAACATGTTTCATCATCAGAATGGTATAGAACATCATCTGAAGATAATGGATCTATATTATTAACCGGTGGTTATGATTCTCAAGTTTGTGTCAGTGATGTTAGAATTGATGATGAAAGTAAGATGTCTAAAAAATGGAAAATTTATAACAATGAAGATATTGAAAGTGTTACATGGGGTGATGAAAATACATTTTATTGTGGTACTGATCAAGGTAATGTATATTGTTTTGATATTAGAGTTGAAGATAAATCACTTTGGACTTTACATGCACATGATTCAGGTATATCATCATTACAAGTGAATCAATTTATTCCAAATATGTTTAGTACAGGAGCTATGGGAGATAAGATTGTTAAATTATGGAAAGTAGATGAAGTTAAAAATCAACCAAATATGGTATTAAGTAGGGATTTTGGATGTGGTAATGTATTAACATCAAGTTTTGCACCAGATATCGAAGTTGCAGGAAATCTTGTCATTGGTGGTGTTAATGGAGGTTTAAAGATGTGGGATTCATTCAGTAATAAAACTGTTAGATCTGCATTTAGAGATTCATTAAGGGTTTTACAAAAATCAGCTAGAGAAGAAGCAAAAAAGAATGGTAAGGCAAGTAGAATTGCTAGAAAATATTTAAATGATGCATATAATAGTGAAGTTGTTATGGGACCAGAAATCGGTGCTGATGATGCCAGTGAAGATGAAGCTTAATAGAGGATGAGATATAAAATTTGTAATAATAGTTAATATATACTATATGTATATACTTTATATATATACCATATATATACCATATATATATATATATATATATTTCAGAAGAAACCAAAAACCAATTATAGTGATAAGAGAATACTTTCCCTGCCTGAAAAAGACTAAAGACGGGTACCAATCGGGGAGTTCCGACTGCTACCCAGCTACCATCGTCGGGTCGAGAAATTGAGTACGGAGATGACCTGTCTCTGGAGATTACACAGTGGTCGTGGGTAGCACACGAGGCCAGTCCGGTTCTGTCCTTGCTCTATTGTCCTCCCCCGCTTATCTATGACAACATGGGTGGTGAATGGCAGAGGTGTGGGTGATACTGGTGATCTGTCCCAACGTTTGGCATCACTGGTAGACAGTAAACGGTTGACAGCAGAACAGGACAGAATAAAGAAATGACGTGTTCACCAATACGGTGAGGTACACATACAGTGGACAAAACCGTGTAAAAGTAAGAGTAAAAGTAAAAGTAAAAGAGTCAAGCGCAGAGAGTAAAGTGGCCGCGGACATCCCACTGGTTACGCTGCAAATGAGCCAAATGCGTTGACAAAGCACGCCTGCCTCGCACGCACCAAGTGCGGAGGATTGGCAAAGCGCGCGCTCCCATTGGCTCCAGACCCGCACGCTTGTCTCGATTAGGCAGGTGGTAGTCAGGCAGGCAGGCAGATTGAAAACAGATAGCGAGTGGGCTGAAAAGATATGATTGATTAACGGAGAGTGTGAGTGAGAGTGAGAGAGTGAGAGAGAGAGAAACAGAGAGAGATATGCCAATAGATAGAGAGATTACAGCGAGAGGGTGATTCATTCAGATTGTTCCCCAGAGTGACTCCGTGGTGTTGGTAGTAGACTATTTTCATCAAATTTTTCATTGGCATCTATTTCTCTTTCTAAACTCCTTTATTCTCTTTCTTTTATATATATATATCCTTATCTTATCTTACTGATATTAGCTACCTTATACACTCATATTCTCTCCCTCCCCTCCCACATACTCCCGTATACAGACTTATCTGGTCATAGATCTTTATACGCCCCCTTCCCTTTTATTATCATAACTTCTAGTTCCAACTAAATCAATCCCACTTTGCTTGCCAATCGATCCCAAGAGATTAACTCAACTCAACTCAAATCAACTTCTTGATTCGTTTGCTAGCTTTATTTTTTATTCGATTTATTGTTACAGAATAGTTATTTTTATTTCCAACCTCTCTCCTCTTCATTACATTAATTCGTACGTATAATCTCTCTCTTCAAATCTCTTGCCCTCTTTGAAATCCCTTTTGACTAACTCTTCAAAATCAGACGAAAGAATATCCCATTCCTTTAAAACAATATGGTTGTAACTTCTGATGAAATCAAAGATCGTGATGATCTTTTGAATAACAAGATCGTACAAGACGACCAACAGGTAACACAAATCTATGAGTATGATGAAACCCCAGAAAACACTTCTTGGGCTTCAACTTTACCAACTGTTAAAGGTTTATATAACCCAGAATATGAAAAAGATGCATGTGGTGTTGGTTTTGCCTGTCATATTAAAGGTCAAGTCTCCCACAAGATCGTCTCTGATGCAAGATATTTGTTATGTAATATGACACATAGAGGTGCCGTTGGTTCTGACGCCAGAGATGGTGATGGTGCTGGTGTTATGACTTCTATTCCTCATAAATTCATGGTTAGAGAATTCGAATATCATTGTCAAATCGAATTACCAAAACTTGGTCAATATGCCGTTGGTAACCTTTTCTTTAAAAATGATGAAGACGTTTTCAACAAATCAAAAGTCACTTTTGAAAATATTGCCACTTCTCTTGGTTTAAGAGTCTTGGGTTGGAGAAGAGTACCACATGATTCTTCAATCTTAGGTCCTGCTGCATTATCAAGAGAACCTTTAATTTTACAACCACTTATCGTCTTAGAAGAAGCATATGGTTCAGGTAAAACCCCAACCGATGTCTCAGAAGATGATTTCGAATCTAAATTCGAAAAGACTTTTGAAAAACAATTATTCATCTTGAGAAAACAATCAACTCATACAATTGGTTTACACAATTGGTTTTACATTTGTTCTTTATCAAATAAAAACATTGTTTATAAAGGTCAATTAGTACCAGCTCAAGTTTATTCCTATTATCACGATTTAGTCAGTGCTGAATATGAATGTCATTTTGCATTAGTCCATTCAAGATTCTCAACAAACACTTTCCCATCTTGGGATAGAGCTCAACCTTTAAGATGGGCCGCTCATAATGGTGAAATTAATACCCTTAGAGGTAATAAGAATTGGATGAGAGCAAGAGAAGGTGTTATGGCATCCAAATTATTCGGTGAAGAATTGGATAAATTATATCCAATCATCGAAGAAGGTGGTTCCGATTCTGCTGCTTTGGATAACGTCTTGGAATTATTGGTTATCAATGGTGTTTTATCATTACCAGAAGCCATCATGTTATTAGTCCCTGAAGCTTGGCAAAACAACGAACATATGGATCCAAAGAAGAGAGCCTTTTATGAATGGGCTGCATGTCTTATGGAACCATGGGATGGTCCTGCTTTATTCACCTTTGCCGACGGTAGATTTTGTGGTGCTAATTTAGATCGTAATGGTTTAAGACCTTGTAGATATTACGTTACTGATGATGATCGTATGATTTGTGCATCCGAAGTTGGTGTTATCCCAATCGAATCTTCTAAAGTTGTTCAAAAGGGTAGATTACAACCAGGTCGTATGTTATTAGTCGATACTAAAGAAGGTCGTATCGTTGATGATCGTGAATTGAAAAAACAAGTTGCTTCAAGATTCGATTTTAAAGCTTGGTTATTATCAAACTTAATCTCAATGCCAGAATTATTCACCAAATTGGATAGTAATGGTATTGATGCTAAGGACTTAACCCCTAAAGTTGATTATTCAGTTACCATTCAACAAGATCCAAGATTATTGGCATTTGCCTTCACTTTGGAACAAATCACTTTGTTATTGGCTCCAATGGGTGCCGATGGTAAAGAAGCCCTTGGTTCTATGGGTAATGATGGTCCATTGGCTTGTCTTGCCGAACAACCAAGATTAATGTACGACTATTTCCGTCAATTATTCGCCCAAGTTACCAATCCTCCAATTGATCCAATTAGAGAAGAAGTTGTCATGTCATTAGAATGTTATATTGGTCCTCAAGGTAATTTATTAGAAATGTCTGCTAGTCAATGTAACAGATTATTGATGAAATCTCCAGTCTTGATGAATGAAGAAATCACCGCTTTGAAAAACATCAATAAAGTTTATCCAAAATGGTCTGTTTCCTATATCGATATTACATTTGATAAATCGGATGGTTTAATCGGTTATACCGAAGCTTTAGATCGTATCTGTCAAGAAGCCACCCAAGCTATTGTCGAAGATAAACAAATGATCATTTTATCCGATCGTAACACCGGTGCCGATAGAGTTCCAGTCTCTGCTTTGATTGCATCTGGTGCCGTTCATCATCATTTAGTTAGACAAAAACAACGTTCAAAGGTTGCTATTGTCGTTGAAACTGCCGAAGCTAGAGAAGTTCACCATATTTGTTGTCTTGTTGGTTACGGTGTTGATGCCGTTAACCCTTATTTAGCCATTGAAACTTTGTTAAAGATGAACAAAGAAGGTTTATTGAAAGGTGATTTATCAGATGAAGAAGTTTTGGAAAACTATAAACATTCCATCGATGGTGGTTTATTGAAAGTTATGTCTAAGATGGGTATCTCTACTTTGGCTTCTTACAAAGGTGCTCAAATCTTTGAAGCCCTTGGTGTTGATAACTCCGTCATTGATCGTTGTTTTGCTGGTACAGCTTCAAGAATCAAAGGTATTACTTTTGAATACATTGCTCAAGATGCATTTTCCTTACATGAACGTGGTTTCCCATCTAGAGATACCGTCAAACCAATTGGTTTACCTGAATCTGGTGAATACCATTGGAGAGATGGTGGTGATACTCATGTCAATGAGCCAGCTGCTATTGCCAATATGCAAGATGCCGTTAGAAATAAGAATGAAAAGGCTTATGAAGCTTACTCTAAGAAGGAATACGAAGCTATTAAGCATTGTACTTTGAGAGGTTTATTAGATTTCGATTTCAACGGTTCTACTCCAGTTCCAATCGATCAAGTTGAACCATGGACTGAAATCGTTAGAAGATTCGTCACTGGTGCTATGTCTTATGGTTCCATTTCAATGGAAGCTCATTCTACTTTAGCCGTTGCTATGAATAGATTGGGTGGTAAGTCAAATACCGGTGAAGGTGGTGAAGATCCCGAACGTTCAATTGTTAAGGCCAATGGTGATACCATGAGATCTGCCATTAAACAAGTTGCCTCTGGTAGATTTGGTGTTACATCTTATTACTTATCCGATGCAGATGAATTACAGATTAAGATGGCCCAAGGTGCTAAACCAGGTGAAGGTGGTGAATTACCAGGTCACAAAGTTACCGGTAACATTGCTAGAACAAGACATTCAACTCAAGGTGTTGGTTTAATTTCTCCTCCTCCTCATCATGATATTTATTCCATTGAAGATTTGAAACAATTGATTTATGATTTGAAATGTGCTAACCCAAGAGCTAGAGTCTCCGTTAAATTAGTCTCTGAAGTTGGTGTTGGTATTATTGCATCTGGTGTTGCCAAGGCTAAAGCCGATCATATCTTAATTTCAGGCCATGATGGTGGTACTGGTGCTTCAAGATGGACAGGTATCAAATACGCAGGTTTACCATGGGAATTAGGTCTTGCCGAAACTCATCAAACATTAGTCCTTAATGACTTAAGAGGTAGAGTTACCGTTCAAACCGATGGTCAATTGAGAACAGGTAGAGATATCGCTATTGCTTGTTTGTTAGGTGCCGAAGAATGGGGTTTTGCCACTACTCCTTTGATTGCCATGGGTTGTATCATGAATAAACGTTGTCATACCAATGCTTGTCCAGTTGGTATCGCCACCCAAGATCCAGAATTGAGAAAACAATTCACCGGTACTCCAGAACATGTTATCAATTTCTTCTATTACTTGGCAAATGAATTAAGAGGTTACATGGCTAAATTAGGTTTTAGAACAATCGATGAAATGGTTGGTCGTGCCGAAAAATTAGTTGTTAGAGACGATTTAAGAACCACTAAGAACGCCAACCTTGATTTATCACCAATTTTGACCCCTGCTCATACCATTAGACCCGGTGTTGCCACTACTTGTGTTAGAAAACAAGACCATAGATTACACGTTAGATTAGATAACAAGTTAATCGATGAAGCTGAAGTCACCTTAGAAAAGGGTTTACCAGTTACCATCGATGCTGAAATTATCAACACCGATAGATCAATGGGTACTACTTTATCTTATCGTGTTTCTAAGAAATTCGGTGAAAAGGGTTTACCACACGATACCGTTCATGTCAATGTTAGAGGTTCGGCTGGTCAATCATTTGGTGCTTATTTAGCTCCAGGTATTACTTTGGAATTAGAAGGTGATTCTAACGATTATGTCGGTAAAGGTTTATCCGGTGGTCGTTTGATCGTTTATCCTCCAAAGGATTCTATTTTCAAGGCCGAGGAAAATATCTTGATTGGTAACACTTGTTTATATGGTGCTACTTCTGGTACAGCATTCTTCAGTGGTATTGCTGCTGAACGTTTTGCCGTTAGAAATTCTGGTGCTACAGCCGTTGTTGAAGGTACCGGTGATCATGGTTGTGAATATATGACTGGTGGTAGAGTTGTTGTCTTAGGTTCTACCGGTCGTAACTTTGCCGCTGGTATGTCTGGTGGTATTGCCTATGTCTTGGACATGGCTCAAGATTTTGAAGATAAGGTCAATAAGGAAATGGTTGAATTGACAAATTTAACCGATCCTTCTGAAATTGCCTTCTTACGTGGCTTATTAGAAGATCATCGTCATTACACCGGTTCTGAATTAGCAGATCGTTTGTTATCCAATTTCAACAGATTCTTACCAAGATTCGTCAAGGTTTTACCTACCGAATATAAGAGAGTCTTGGCTGAAGAAGCTCAAAAGAAAGAAGAAGCCAAACAAAAGGAAATGCAATCTTATTTAACTTCAATCAAAGAAGATCCCGAAGCTGATATTACCAATGGTGAAATCTTGAGACAAAAAGCACATAACGCTCATCATGCTAAACATGCCGCTGCTCATGAACCAAAGGTCTTGGATGTCGAAGATACTATCATCGATTTCAAGAATGAAGAAGCTAAAGCCGTTAAATTGGATAAGATTAAAGGTTTCATGAAATACAAGCGTAGAAATGAACCTTATAGACCAGCCAAATCTAGAACAAATGATTGGAAGGAATTATCAACTAGATTGACCAAAGAAGATTTACACTACCAAACTGCAAGATGTATGGATTGTGGTATTCCTTTCTGTCAATCCGATACCGGTTGTCCAATCTCTAACGTTATTCCAAAATGGAATGAATTAGTATTCAAAGATAGATGGTATGATGCTTTACAGCGTTTATTGATGACCAATAACTTCCCTGAATTCACTTCCAAGATTTGTCCAGCTCCATGTGAAGGTGCTTGTGTCGTTAACTTATCTGGTAATGCCCCTGTTGGTATTAAATCCATCGAAGCTGGTATCATTGATTATGGTTTCCAACAAGGTTGGATTGTTCCTCAACCACCAAAGGTTAGAACCGGTAAATCTGTTGTTGTTATTGGTTCTGGACCTGCTGGTTTAGCCACTGCTGATCAATTGAACAAAGCTGGTCATTCAGTTACCGTTTATGAAAGAGCCGATAGACCAGGTGGATTATTGATGTATGGTATTCCAAATATGAAATTAGACAAGAGAATTGTCAAGAGAAGAACAGATTTAATGGAAGCCGAAGGTATTAAATTTATTTGTAATACTACCATTGGTGAAGATGTTACCGTTGATCAATTAAAACAAGATAACGATGCTGTTATCTTAGCTGTTGGTTCTACAATTCCAAGAGATTTACGTATTCCAGGTAGAGAATTGAACAATATTAACTTTGCCATGCAATTGTTGAAGACCAATACTCAAGCCTTATTAGAAGATAACTTGGAAGAAATTAGACACCAACTCGAAGGTAAACACGTTGTTGTTATTGGTGGTGGTGATACCGGTAATGATTGTCTTGGTACTGCTACTAGACATGGTGCTAAATCAGTTACCAATTTCGAATTATTACCACATCCACCTGCTGATCGTGCTAAGGATAATCCATGGCCACAATGGCCACGTATCTTCCGTGTTGACTATGGTCATGTTGAAGTTCAAGAACATTACGGTAATGATCCAAGAGAATATTGTATTCTTTCCAAGGAATTCGTTGGTGATGAAGAAGGTAACGTCAAAGGTATTAAAACCGTTAGAGTTGAATGGAAGAGATCCGATTCCGGTGCTTGGCAAATGGCCGAAGTTCCAAATTCTGAAGAATTCTTCCCAGCTGATGTTGTCTTATTATCAATGGGTTTCGTTGGTCCTGATTCTGAAAATTTGAGTGCTCCAAGAAACAAACGTGGTACTATTGATACCGTTGATGCCAGTGGTTACAAAGTTTCCAGTGATGATAACCTTTTCACTGCTGGTGATTGTAGAAGAGGTCAATCTTTAGTCGTTTGGGGTATCCAAGAAGGTAGACAATGTGCTCGTGAAGTCGATGTTTACTTGATGGGTTCCACTAGATTACCAGGTAATGGTTCTATTGAAAAACGTAATTATAAATTACTCGAAGAATTAGCCGCTGAAGCTTAATTTACCAAACAAAACAAACAAACAAACAAACAAACTTAGAATGAGTCAAAACCCTATTTTGGAATTATCTTAGTTGTTATTATTATATTTTTGCTACCACATCGTCATTTTTGAGTTGAGTTGATATGCTTTGTTGGTTGCTCTATAAACATGAATAACAACTATTCTTTTGATTCGTTTTTTCCCCTTTTATATTTTTATTTTTACATATCCCATCCTTATTTTATTCCTTATTGTTAATTTATTCTTTACTTTTTTAATTTTATCCTGTGTTATCTTTCATATACTAAACTTAAATTTAATTTTACAATCCTTAAAATTTATCTATTGTATTCCGAAAATTGTATTCTATTGTAATCGATCAGTCTAATACTATGTTAAGTATGGGGAACCCCCTCAGTTACCCGGATTTGTGATGCTTATAGAGATGAGAGGCGAGTGAAAAATAATGGTTGGCTCAAGTTAAGGCATACATACATAGATGCAATAGCAGTGAATTTGTCCCCCTCTATTCTATACAACAATAGATACCATTTGGAAAGAGAAAAACACACAAAGCTTAACAATTGAAGGTACGGGATATCTGTTAATTGATAAATAAGCTTTCCACGCAAAAAAATACACACTAAGTTACACAGACATCCAATCGGGGAGACAAGCTTTTCAACGTAGATTAACTGAAAGGAGAGTGATAAAAAAGAATACATATTCATTGATCGGTGCAATAATACAAGGTCACAATTACACCGGAAGGAAGCACGTTCACATATAGAAGCACATCGAAAGAAAATGGCTACGGTGATAACAGAACAGCGTAGTTCTCCTACTCTAATAGAAAAAGATGGAGTTAATATTCTAGCCGTGGCAGATATACGTGGAGAACTCTCACTTTTCAATAAGCTTGCCGAGGAATATTCGGCAGACATAATCGTACATACGGGTAATTTTGGGTTCTTAGATGAAGGAAGTGTTGAGCGTATACACGAATCATACCTAAGACATATAGTGGAGTTTTCACCTCTACTACCCGAAGAGTTAATAATTAAGATCTCCAAATTATCAAAAGTCACTGGTGATAACGTTGAGCATTTATCCAATGAGAATGAAAATTTGAAGACTTTGCTTGGAAGTCAACCGATAAGTGAACTTCCCGATTTTATCAATGGTAAATTGTCATTGAATGTACCTGTATATACAATTTATGGGATGTGTGAAGATTCATTAGTTATTAATAAGTTCAAATATGGAATATATTCAATTCCAAATTTACATATTGTAGACGATGCTAATTTACATTCTCTCGAGACATTATCAGGCCATAGTGTTATAATCGCCGGAATTGGAGGTTCTTTATCGTATCATAAACTATTCCATCAAGGCTCAGCTATTGAATTGAAAGATATTATAGGAGAAGAAGAAAACCTCGAGACCCTTGATCCAGAAGGGTTATTATTACCAGTTAGTGGTGATTCGGGAAACATCTGGATAACATTCTTACAATTGGGGAAACTAATACATACTGTTACCGAATTTTCAGGTGAGGATAATGCATATTACGAAAAGGCAATAAAGATATTTTTAACACATCAGTCACCAGCTAGAGAGCCTTTACTTGAACATTTATCTATCTTCTTCAAGATGGATTATACAATCTCCAACTCTTTACATTTCAAATACATATCATCATATAACCAGCTCTCTATAAACCCAAGTTTTGAGAGTTTCAAATTAAAATTCAACGAAACAAGAACCAAACTCGCCGTTATTTGGAAACACATTCAACCTAAATTTGAAAGGCTATTGTTCAAATTAAATGACCCCATGATGGTGACGTATGTAGAATTAGCACTCGAAGTGTTTGATAAGATTCCAGTGTCACCAAAGGGTTTATCTGAAGACATATATCCGTTAAGTTTAACACAAGAGTCAGAAGAAGAGATCTCTCACAAGTCTAGAGAATTAAACACTATAATTAGACAGCTCAATGATCTTTACTACATTGCATTCCAAAACACATGGCATTTTAATCTATGTGATTTATCCTACGGTACACTATCATTGAAATTACAAGATGGCCAAGTAAAGATGAGCTGCGAGTCAAGTGGATTCGATTTCTCGTACAGGCAAAAATCAATAGACGAAAAGGATACAACTAACACAGCAAATATAAATAACACCTCGTCAACATCCGGGGTACTACTACCTTCATCGAATGGATCAGCTAAACCTTTGTCATCAGACTCGAGTAGCCGCCAGTCTTCTACTTCATCTTCGTCTGCCCCTGCATACAATTCCCTCCCATCGCCCGGCAGGGGAAGGGGTAGAGGCAGAGGAGGTTATAAAGGTTCGGGAAGAGGAGGAGGCAGAGGAGGATACCGTGGGGGAAGAGATTAGAGAATATTTTACGAACACCTTACAGATCCTCTTTCCTCGTAATGAAAAGAAAAACCGTTTGATATATATAACTTTGTACCTTTAGATGTATAGGTAGATACCAACGTACGTAATAATAACCACCGAAACCGTCGCAACCACCCAGTTGTACACCCAGTAGTACGCACAAACGCAACAATTTACCAGATTGGTTCAACATATTCAACCAGACAATGGAGCGCTGCACCAAAATTTGTTGAGCAACAGAGAAAAAGCCGCGTGGGAATTTATTATCAACAGGAAAAACAAACATGCGAAGGCTTCAATTTACTACGGACTGGAGAAGTAAGTAATTAAGCAAGTGGCAGGTCAGTTTATGGGGCCCTGATTAGATATATAGAAATATAGAGTTATACCACCATCTCAATAGTATTAGGATCCTCATTGTTACTCCAGCTACTTTTTATTCACGCAACGTTTTTTTTTTCATCACCAATTGGGCGTCTTTCCGTCAAATCATTGTTTTTATAAGATCAAAGAGACCGAATACTAGAGTAGTCAACAATAAATCCAAGTATGAATTCCATACACTATCTGGCTACCACTGTAGACAGGGCCTTCCACCACACCTCGGAGAATGATGTGGATGATCAGTCTCATTTAGATCGACTCAACGAAACTCATAGTCTCCTCAAGCAAATCGAAGACGCTGAAGAAGTTGGAGAGGGGGATGAAAGTGATGATACCGAATTTAAAAACTTCAACCTCCTCAACACACCACAGTCGAATTCTACACATGGATACAAGAAGGGAAAGTTAGACCTCGATGATTCGGATGTAGTAACAAGGGCAGAATCCGGTCCTCCATCGCTTTCAATCCCAGAAGGTGATGAAGACGATGGATCATTTGAAGATAGTGAGCAGCAGAAAATATATCAAGAAGCTCAACGTCACAGGGCATCTATCTTGCGTACACTATTCAGTATAGCGTTTTTCCTCCCAAATCACCTGATAATCAAACCAATTGGTTATATTCTGTTTTTGATAACGTACCCTTTGAGAGTTCTTTATAAATTGATCTCCGGAGGAAGCAAACTGGATTCCAAGAAATCTGATGGTACAGATGAGGAGGAATCTAATCCAAACAACTCCCCAAATGGTGAAAATACATCCTTGTCTTCAAGAACTTCGTCAATACAACAAAACCCAAATAATGAATCTGGCGATTTATCGTTAAGGGCACAGAGATCGAATGTATCTAATTCATATAATAGCAATTTCCCAACGATAGCGGAAGATGCGCTAGAATTCGATTCGACATCTTTTAGAATTGAAGACGATCAAATCAAATCTCCAACCACAAATATACCAGTAGAAGAGAGTTCCGATGTCGATAAGAGAGAATTTACGCCCGATCAAACTGTAACTTCCCCACAATCTGCCCTTGCGACACCAAGGTCCAAGAGTTCAAGAGCCTTACAACTAGCTCAATCTTCTCAAGTACCCAGAAGAAGATTCTTATTTCCTAAATTGCTTTTCAATTTCAACATTAGCAACCCTCCAGCTTTACCCGTGAAGACTCTTGTTTTAGATTTGGATGAAACTTTGATTCATTCCTTATCAAGGAATAACACTTCGGTTTTGGGTAAAAATGGAGGAACAACTATAGAGATCAAGCTGTCCAATAAAGTTGCGACATTATACTATATTTACAAGAGACCTTATGTGGATGAGTTTCTCAGTATTGTAAGACAATGGTATAATCTTGTTTGTTTTACTGCAAGTATTAAAGAATATGCCGACCCCGTGATAAATTTCCTTGAATCAGAGGTATTGTTAAGGGATAAAGATAGAAACGATGTCAATCAAAATAACAAAGTCTTTAGTAAGAGATATTACCGTGATAGTTGTGTTTTCATAGAGGGAAAGGGTTACATAAAGGACTTAACTGTCTTGAGTAACAGACAACGTCCATCTTTTGCGAGATCAAACAGTGGTAGGCCTTCGATCACGAGTAATGCCGAGATGACACCAGTTTCGTCTCGTAATGACAACTCCCCAAGTAGAGATATACCATCTCGTGATTCATCACGTTCTAGAACACCACAAACAGATATCAAAAATGAAAGAAGAGATAGAGATAGAGAAAGAGAAGATGCCGAATTGGGTAAAGTTATAATCATAGATAACTCCCCCATTAGTTATAGTATGCATCGAGAAAATGGTGTTATGATCGAAGGTTGGATTAACGATCCGGATGATTTAGAATTAATGAATTTGTTACCTCTGTTGAATAGCTTAAGATTCACAAGTGATGTAAGAACGGTATTGGGACTTAAAAATGGCCAGCTTGCGTTTGAATGAACAGTACACACACAACTTAATAATACATAATGACTGAAAAGTTTTTGAGTCCAGATATCTAAAGATTATTGCGTATTAGTTATATTAAGTATAGAGTCGATGTCTATAAGCAGAGAAGAAGAAAAAAAAAAGTACGTATATAGATATACAATATACATAGAAATGTTACCAAGTTTTGGATTTTTGTTTGATTGGTTAAATTGATTAATTGTCCTTCAGGGATTTGACAACGTTCAGGTTCAGACCTCTTCTAACGTAATACTTTGTATCACCCTCTGAAAAATTCTCCTTATCAGTTTCGAATTCTTCACTGTGATTCGTGCGTAAGCTTTGGGATGATAGTTTACCCGGTATCTGCTGAGGGACAGACAATTTAACCGCGTTTAATTTTGTACGTAGGTAATTCAACCTATGTTCAAATGCGTCTGTATCATGATGAACAACTTTGCTTTGATTTTGAAGTTGTAAAGTAAGGGATTCTATTTTCTCTTCTCTAGCTTGACTTATCTGTTGCAGTACAACTAGATCTTTACATAGCTGTTGATTCTGTAATTCGACCTGCTCGATATGAGAAGAGAATTGAAGCAGAGCATTCTCAAGCGCTTCCACTTTCATTGAACTTTCTTCATCTTGATCAACTTGTCTTTCGAGTTCGGCAATTGTCATGGAACGAACTTCTAATTCATTTTCAAGATTCTTTTGGATCAATGTTGATTCAATGAATTTTTTCTTTAATTGATCAATGTCATCAAGTTCATTGATGCTGAAATTATCTTCGGATTGCTTTAAAATATTGATTTCTTGTTCAAGGAATTCGTTACGCGCTTTAGTGCTCGCCAATTCATGTAGTTCAGCATCTTTGGCCTTGAGTCGATCCTCCATGACTTTTATCTGTGCTTTGTAAGTCTCAACCATAATTATTTGATCAGGTGACATTCTACCAAGTTCGTTGACAGAGGAAGAAGAAGCAACTGTCGTGTTCTTGATTTCCTTTGCACGAGAACCAAATCTAAGCGATGATACAGTCTCTTGCTCGTTGAATGAAGATGGAGAACAGTTGATGATCATCGTTGTTTTTGAGTTCCCACCAAAGGAATTCTGAAGTATTCTTGTAAGTTTTGAATCCCTATAAGGGATGTATTTAGCAGATTTATCTGTCAAAGCATTGATGACATTGCCCAGAGCAGACAAAGAGCCGTTGATCTTTTTAGCTTCCTCAAGCACCTGTCCTGTAGCTTTTGTCTTTCGTACTTTTTCGGAACCTGCTAAATCGACCAAGAATAGATTTCCAATTTTCTTTGTTCCTTCTTTAACATTCGTCTGCGTGACAGAGATCTGGAAAATGGTATGTGATCTTGAACTTTCTTCGTTCATCGATGTAGACGTAATAACTCTATTTTGCTGGGCGTTGAGTAACAGTTTATGGATTATGGAGCTGTTGGGGGCTTCCACTGTCTTCAAACCGTGTACGCCATCTTCACGAAGTAATAATGAACCGTTGTTATTTGGCTCTAAGAGATCCTTCAAATTTTCCATATATACTTCCAAATATGATACAGTAACACCAATTTGAATATCTTGAGAGAAACCGTGTATTTTGTCAAATAAAGCTTCAGTAATACGCGGTATCAAACCTCTACGTTCTGCATCGTTTAAATCTCCAACCATTGTATATGACTTACCAGAACCCGTCTGACCGTAAGTAATCACAGTCCCATTAAAACCTGCAAATATATCATCGATTGAATCCTTTATGGAATACTCAAACACCTGCTGTTGTGTGACTTGTTTATCAAATACTTTATCAAATGTAAATGAACCCTTGAAATCACTGACACCCTCTTTGAACACGATCGTGTTGTCATATATATCTACTATGTCTACACTTGGCCCCTTAATTTCATCCCTACTTTCGGGACGAAATCTGGCAACAACTTTGATGTGACTCGTAGTATTCGGCCCTCCTCTTCCTTGTTTTGAGGGAGATGTGAGTGGTGACCTAGCACCCGATCTTGGTGACGATGACATTGATGTGTTCAAAGGTGACTTTTGATGCTTACCTCTTCTCGGACTATTAGTACCTTTCATTCTTCAAGTAGCTATAAATCTATCTATTTATCTGTACGTCTATCTAAACAATTACCGTGTTTCTTTTGACCAAATAACTAAACCTAGAGGTAGCCTGCCCCAAAACAGTTTGTTTCAGAAGCCACCCTCCATGTCAAACAAAGGGCACCCTTGTCCTCGGCCTCAAAATGTAAACACCAGTCGTGCACCGCCCCTTTTGAAAAGTTGCGGCGGCGCACAGATCGACGCAAAATCGACGCGAAGAATGGATATTCTTGCCCCCCTATCTATCAGCGAACATGTTTTTACATGAATGGTGAAACTGTTTATACAAGAGGTTATACACTCATAAAGAACTCGATTTTCAAAGCCAAGAAGTTAAGATGTCTCAAGTTACTGTGACTCATGGTTTCCATACTTTCAAAGAGAAAGTAACCCCATCCACCTTGGTCAATGAGGTACTAATTGCAACTTGTAAGCATTTTAAGCTGGATGAAAAAAGCTACCAATTGAAATATGGCAAATCCAACTTAGACCTTTCGCTTCCTTTCCGTCTATTGAATTTACCGTTTGGAGCCAAGATAGAGCTGATCAAGAGTGCTAACACTGCTAACACTGTTTCGTCAGTTGTGATAAAACTACAACTTAGTCCTCTGCAAGAGGATAAAGCATTTATCTCCCCAGACTCTAAACTCCTTATAGATACTTTCAGATCTGATCAAACAATGTTAGAATTGATCAAGCATTTTGAGGGAAAGACGTCTACTCAGATTATCGGAAGACAAATGTCGAAGAATAACCATTCCGCTGGTAAGGAAATTATTTCTACTTTCAATCCAATTGCTCAAACGATATCCAAAGTTTTGGAAACAGAAAATGATTTCAATCAAAAGTTAAGTGCATTGGGCATGAACTCTGGTAATCATGTCGTTCGTGTAAGGTTTAAGAAATCAGATTCTGTCGTTGATATACCTAAATCAGAAATCGCCAATGCCGAAGATATGGAACTCAGTTCTGAGGTTGAAAATAAAGAGGAGACCGAGACCAGCTCCAAAATGGAGATCGACGAACCAGAAAAGACTGAAGAACCAAAGGAAAACATAGAAATAACAGACAAGAAAGACTCGAGAGATATCAACGAATCAATGGAAGTTGAAGATCTTGAAGAAGATCCTATAGACGAGGAAGAAGAAGAGGAAGAAGAAGAAGAAGCAAAAGAAGACGAGGTCCAAGTTGAAGTCTTTAAGGCTACTGATGAACCTGTACATATATACGAACATGAAGACTCAGTCTATGATTTATCGGTAGATCAAGCACGTTTATACCAATCTTTATTGAGTAAACAGGCCCATTCGGGTGGGATGATGACAAAGAGATTACGTTTGGAACAGGAGTTGAAGTATAAAAAGGCCAAGGAACAAGTCAGTGAATGTAACATCAGAATCAGATTTCCTGACCAGACTTTTGTGCAGCTGAAATTCAAACCAACGCAAACATTAGGTGACTTATACAACATATTAGTGGAAAAGATTTTAAATCTATCAGAGAATCAAAAGGATTTGATCGATACTGGTGATAGAGAGCCTGTATTCCAACTTTTAGTTCCTCATCCTGCTCAGGTCATTTTGGGGGAGAGTGGTGATTTCGATAAGGAACTGGTTGCCCATTGTAATTTTGGTTCCAGATCATTATTACTGTATCAAGAAGATGAGAAGACCAAACGTCAGTATTTAACCTCTGAGTATCTTTCATCTGCAAAGAGTTTAAATGAAACCGAAGAGGTCAAATTAGAAAATTCTCGTGGTCAATTAGAGGGCGATTCAAGGATCACCACCCCTTCTGGATCTACCCTTGGTGGTTCTAGAAAATCCACTTCATTTTCATCTTTTGACTCCTCTGGCACCAAATCTGATGGTAAGAAGATTCCAAAATGGTTAAAATTAAACAAGAAATGATAGGTTTGTATTTATCGTTGTTGTATTTATATCTATATACCTGAATAACGGAATGATTTAAATAAATTGCATGTTATACAAAACACCTAGAACTTCATGATAAAACTTAAAAGTTTAAGATATACGTATATACAAAAATTTAAATTTATAAATGAATCATTTTGATTCTTCAAATTCCCCTTCAAATAACCTATCCATATCCTCTAATTCGATACCACGGGTCTCCGGATAAAACTTATACGAGAAATAAGCAGAGAAACAACATATTGTAGCATGCAAAAAATACAACCTCCACGTGATCAACTCTAATAGTACGGGACTTGCCTCTCCAACTATGAAATTGGCAAACCAATTGGTTGCAGCTGCCACTGATGATCCTTTGGCTCTAACTGAATTTGAAAATATTTCATTTGCATATAACCATGCTGCTGGTCCCCATGAAATTCCAAATAATGCATTGTATATAATGACTAATATAGCCACTGCAGCTGGGGTATATGATTTATCCAAATAACTAAACGCAGCAATGGAATACAATGCTATACCCATACCAATGGCCCCATAGATGAAAATAGGGCGGCGACCCCAAGAATCTACGAGAAACCAAAATGGAACAGTTGATGCTAGATATATTAATGAGTTGATACCAGTCACTAAAAGAGCAGAACGACCTTCAAACCCGGCTTGTTCAAATACCAATGGTGCGTAATACGATATTACGTTAATACCGTTGAACTGGGCCAATGCTAGCGCTGACGAAGCGATCATGACTCTGTATTTGTGATTTGTGAAGAGTTCACGATATGTGCGCATGTGATTAGGGACTTTGTATCGTTCTTCAATTACTGTGGTTTTGATTGAAGTGAATTCATTTTTAGCCTTAAATGGTTCTGGAGAATCAAAATATAGCAAACTTAGAACTTCGTACGCTTCTTCATCCTTTTCCTTATCTAACAACCATCTAGGTGACTCAACTATGAAAAATCCACCTATCAATAAGAAGAGTCCAAGTATGACCTGTGCCATCAAAGGTATTCTCCAGGATACAGCACCTTTCAAGAAGGAACATATATAATCGATCCATACAGATGCACTATAACCACAGATATTACCTGTGAATTCAACACCTGCCAATTTACCACGCTGATCAGAAGGACTGATCTCACTTTGAAATAAGGGGATGATAGCCGACAAGATACCAACTCCTAAGCCACTAATGACTCTACCTACACACATGATTGCTAGATTTGGAGATAACGTTTGGATTGTACCACCAACAACAAAGATGGTAGCCCCCAATACAATCGTTTTCTTTCTGCCGATTTTATCAGATATATAACCAACCGATAAAGAAGCACATAATGCCCCCAATTCTAAAACGGCAACCATTGTACCTATTTGTAGTTTAGTGGGCTCATCGAAAAATTGTAGAAATGACTTCTCTGTGATGATACCACTTAAAACTCCTTGATCATAACCAAATACAAACACACCTAATGATACAAAAACAGAGGTTAGGTACAGTAATTTTTGGCCCTTAACTCTTCCAGGTGGAATTTTATTAAAATCTATACTATTGGAATGTGGTAGAGCCGATGCGTAAATCAGATCATCATCGTTATCATTCTCATTGAAACCTTGTGCGTTGTGGTTATTATATTCGTAATATCTTGCCTCTGGCTTTGAAAAGGAACCCAATTTAGGTGCATGTTGATTTAAATCCATCAGACCAATATTATCATCTCCATTGCCTTCCGAAACAGCACTTTCTTCATACCCGGTATCCAGCAGAGCGTTAGATAGCGATTTTAAAGGCTTCCTGGTTCCTTCCAGTTCAAAGAGATCATCCTCATTTTGTATTTCCGAATATGATGGTGGTTCTTCGTTATTTGAAGGCGCCGAAAGAGATGTATAACCTCTTTTAGACATTTTTCCCTAATTTAGTTTGATTGCAGCAGTAAGTTATATTAACCTATAAGGAATGTAGCGTGGAAAAAAATATATGGGGCAGTTATGGTTACAATAGTCAGTTCAAGTGATGGGATTCAACTATACTTGACTCTGAGGCAAACGGATGAGTAACTAAGCAATATATATATAGATATACGAACGTAGAAGGAAGCAGAAATATGGTAGCAAGACACGAGATATAAATAGGGTATGTAAATAGTAAGATGAAATCAAGCCCCTTACGTCATAGTCATAATATCCAAATAGGCACACAATCCCAATCGAGAAAGACTAAAACCACAATACTAAACGAAGAGACCGAAGGATTCTTTAATTGTTCTTTTTATAGACGATGATCCCTGAGTCTTGAAGAGACAGAGTTTCGCCACTTGGGCACTTTCAGACAGCTGAGTGTGCGTCGTTTGAAGAGCCACGGAAGAGACACTAGACAAGGCCATTTTTTACACGGCTTTCCTTGCAGAATTTCCAGATTTCGATCTGACTCAGTACTCAAAAGGAGATATAGTTGTATGCCAGAAGCGGTAAAGGATGCAAGATTTGGGCGAATGCAGCCTAGCACCACAATTGGGGCGCTGTTCTTTCCTAAACCATGGGTAAGTTTTCAGCCAATAGCAAAGGTCAGAAAAAAGTGGGGCAGCAGCTCAACCCAAAGAAGCGTGTCTAGGAGTTAGCTAACCCCTTCCCCTGCCAGAAAGAGGAAAAATTGAGCGCGTTTTTGCCGTTTTCGTGTCACCGAACAGGGCGGTGGACATGGCAATTTAGCTCCTTTTGGGATCTCTGTGCTCAATATGTTCCAATTGAGTTAAATTTTTCACATCCTGTATGTATAAATATAAATATATATCACCTTTGTTCTTCCCCTCGTTCTCCTGCTGCTATCTTTGTTTGTTCATTCATAGCCCATCATCTCTTCATATTGATTAATACCGAAAACAAAAGCATTATGTTGAGTTATCAAGCCCTTATACTCTGTTTGGTGTCATTTTTGGTGTTTGCCAAAGCTGAAACTCATTACTGTAATTCCACGGTTTCATGTCCGGAAGAATATCCATGTTGTTCAGCTTCAGAAAACGTGTGTGGTACCGGTAATTACTGTCTTTCAGGTTGTGACCCCCGTTTCTCATATAATATATCCGCTTGTTTGGCAATGCCTATTTGTCAAAGCAATCTCTTCGAATTCAACTCTACTGATATTGCAGAAGACAGTTCCACTTTCTTGGGTAATGCAAGTGAAACAAGCTGGATTTACACGGGTTGGCTACTGGATTACGATGATTCGGTATTATTAGCAATGCCCAAGAACTCTGGTGGTTCTGTTATCTCTTCAACTTTTTATGTCTGGTATGGTAAAGTCTCTATTAAATTCAAATCTTCACGTGAAGCGGGTGTTGTTTCCGCTAATATCCTTTATTCTAACGTTCAAGATGAAATTGATTTAGAATTCATCGGTAACGCATTGGAACAACCACAGACAAATTACTATTTCCAAGGTGTCTTAAACTATACAAATGAAGTTAACATGTCTACAACAAATACCTTTGAAAACTGGCATACTTATACCATCGACTGGAAAGAAGATGAAATTACATGGGCTGTCGATGACGTTGTATCAAGAACATTGAAGAAAGATGATACTTACAATGCCACCGATGATACCTACTACTTCCCTCAAACACCATCGCAAATTCAAATTTCTCTTTGGCCAGGTGGTAATGAAACAAGTGCCGAAGGTACCATTGAGTGGGCCGGTGGTGCCATCAATTGGGACGATGAAGATATCACTGATACTGGTTATTTCTATGCTGAATTACAGTCTATTGAAGTCGAGTGTTACGATCCTCCATCTGGTACCCTAAAGTCTGGTTCAAGTGCCTACGTATTTAATAGTAGTACTGATTTTACCCAAGACTCTGTCATGATCACCGATGACACAACGGTTCTTTATAACTTGGCAGGTACTGGATTTGATCCAGATTACGGTAAGCCTGAAGAGGACGACGAAGACGATGATGACGATTCTACCTCCACTGTAGAACAAGAAGTAGTGAGTACCGTAGCAGTTGTCTCTAATGGTAAGACATCAAAGGTTGTTACTACTAGTACTCACACCACCGTCTCAGTGAATACCGCAGATACTACCACATCCTCATCAGTTACAGGTGCTCAGGCCACTGAATTCATCCAAGCCATGGGATCATCTTCATCTTCAGCTACATCCTCGTCCAATGGAACAGGCAAGCTTTTCCCAGCTTCTTCTTTCGTCTTATTCATTCTCTCGTCACTTTACCTCATATAGACCCATATTTCTAAGTAGGCATACATTGATTACTCTCGCTTAGCTTCACTTCTCTATCTATGTACATATATACATATTATTATCCCCTAATCTCTGTCATAATGAAACAAAAAAAAGACTCATCCAGTAATATTGAGATACGACCCTAGCCCATGTTGTAAAGAGGGTAATAATGCGTCGAGGCACGCGCCCCATTATCGCTCGAGTCTCCACACGCCACATACACCTCCTGGCACTTGCAGTGGTGCGCCACACAAAAATAACACGAATAGTTTCGAAAAGCATCAGTGGGAACTGTGAGTGAGATTGATATAAATCAACGTAACCACAATTGATCTGATTTCAGGGGGATCAATTCAATCACACTGGTCCAATTTAATCATCGTTGATCAATCATCTTTATACCTTGTTTACTGTTGTTTATCCCCGGACTTAATCAACTCCTTCAAGATGAAGATGCTAACAAAGGTATGTTAGTGAAATTAGCCCCCAATTCGAAATCAATCAACAAAAACAAATGAAATAATCGTTTAGCGTTTATCACATTCTTGAACGGTTAGCCAAATCAATTGTTGACTATTGTTGCGGATTGATTGCCAATGATAACTCTATGTACTAACCCACTTCTATATTTATTTTACAGTTTGAATCTAAGTCTTCAAGAGCTAAGGGTGTAGCTTTTCACCCCAATAGACCTTGGATTTTAGTCTCTTTACATTCATCAACAATTCAATTATGGGATTATCGTATGGGAACCCTTATCGATAGATTCGAAGAACATGATGGTCCAGTAAGAGCCGTAGATTTCCACCCAACTCAACCAATTTTCGTTTCAGGTGGTGATGATTACACTATCAAGGTTTGGTCTTTACAAACTAGAAAATGTTTATTTACCCTCAATGGCCATTTAGATTATATTAGAACCGTCTTCTTCCACCATGATTTACCTTGGATTATCTCAGCCTCTGATGATCAAACTATCAGAATATGGAATTGGCAAAATAGACAAGAAATTGCCTGTTTGACCGGTCATAACCATTATGTCATGTCTGCTCAATTCCATCCATCTGATGATTTAATTGTTTCAGCTTCATTGGATCAAACGGTCAGAGTTTGGGATATTTCAGGCTTAAGAAAGAAACACTCTGCTCCAAATGGTGGTATGAGATCTTTTGAAGACCAACAGAGACAACAAGTTCCACAACAGGATATCTTTGGTAACCAAGATGCAATTGTCAAATACGTGTTAGAAGGGCATGATAAAGGTGTCAACTGGGCTACTTTCCATCCTAAATTACCTTTGATTGTTTCTGGTGGTGACGACCGTATGGTTAAAGTATGGAGAATGAGTGAAACTAAAGCATGGGAAGTTGATTCATGCAGAGGTCACACAAGTAATGTGCCATGTGTTTTGTTCCATCCTACTGAAGATTTGATCATTTCAGTCGGTGAAGACAGAACCATCAGAACTTGGGATTTGAACAAGAGAACCCCTGTTAAACAATTCAAACGTGAGAACGATAGATTCTGGTTACTTGCTTCTCATCCAAATATCAACCTTTTTGCTGCTTGTCATGACTCTGGTGTCATGGTTTTCAAATTAGACAGAGAAAGACCTGCAAGCACAGTATACCAAAATACTTTGTTCTTTGTCAACAATGAAAAACAAATTCAACAATACAATTACCTCAACAACACTACCTCATTGCCAATGTTATCCTTAAAGAAAATTGGAAAAGCTTGGACTAAAATCAGAAGTCTTACTTACAACCCAGCTGAACATTCTGCCTTAGTCACAGCTGGTGAAAACGAGAACTCTGTTTACGCATTGTTGCAATTACCTAAGGACATCACTGGTGCTATTGAACCAATGGACATTCGTCAAGGTGAAGCCACCTCTGCTTGTTTTATTGCTCGTAATAGATTTGTCACTTTCTCCAAGGCTACTAACAAATTAGAAGTCAGAGATTTGACCAATAACGTTACCAAGGTCATTGAATTGACTTCTGTTAAAGACATTTTACATTCCGGTACTGGTACTGTTTTATTAATCAAATCAAGCTCAGTTGTCTTGTATGATGTTCAACAAAAGAAGGTCTTATCTGAAGCCCAAGTAAGTAATGTCAAATATGCCATCTGGTCAAATGATGCTCAATACTTGGCTCTTTTATCAAAACATACCATCACTATTGTCAATAAGAAATTAGAAACGGTTATGTCAATGCATGAAACCATCAGAGTTAAAAGTGCCGCTTGGGATGAAACTGGAGTTTTATTATACTCTACTTTAAACCATATCAAATATGTCCTGTTAAATGGTGACAGTGGTACTATCAAGACTTTAGAAAACACTTTGTACATCACTAGAGTTGCTAAGAAATTCTGTTACTGTCTTACCCGTAATGGTGACGTCGAAGTTGTTTCAATTGATCCAACTGAATATAGATTTAAGAAGGCATTAATCAACAAAAACTTCAACGAAGTCTTACGTATCATCAAGAGTTCAAACCTTGTTGGTCAAAATATTATTGGTTACTTACAAAAACAAGGTTACCCAGAGGTAGCCTTACAATTCGTCGAAGACCCAGAGACAAGATTTGAATTGGCCATCGAGTGTAATAACTTAGAAGCTGCTCTTGTCGAAGCTAAAAGATTGAACAATAAGGTTATTTGGGAGAAATTAGGTAAAGAAGCTTTGATTCAAGGTAACACTCAAACCATTGAATTAGTTTATCAACAATTGAAACAATTCGAGAAATTATCATTCTTGTATTTAATTTCAGGTGACTTGAACAAATTATCAAGAATGCAACAAATTTCTGAATCAAGAGGTGATTTATCATCCCTTTTCAGCAATTCTGTTTACTTAAACTCTGTTGAAAAGAGAGTTTCTGTCTTGATTGAAGTTGGTTTAACTCCATTAGCTTACTGTACAGCAAAGACCAATGGTTTGGATGAGTTAGCTGAATCTATCCTTACCGAATCAGGCTTAACAGAAGAACAAATATCTGGTAATTTACCAGCATTAGGCGAAACATCCTCTGTATTAGCCGTTGAAAAGCCATTGACAGGTAACTGGCCATTGAAAGAATCTGGATTATCCTTCTTTGAACAAGCTTTAAGTGGCAATTTTGAAAACCTCTCACTTGAAGAACCATCATCTAAGAGTGCCATTGGAGCCGCAGATGATGGATTTGGTGATGAACAAATCTTTGAAGATGACGAACCTCTTGAAGATGATGAAGGTTGGGACCTTGGTGATGAAGATCTTGACGTTGGTATCGAAGACGAAGAAGAAGAAGTCGAAGTTGTCGGAGGCGCTAATGCTTTCACTGGTGAATTAGGTAACTGGATCCGTAACTCCAAATGTGCGGTTGGTTATGTTGCCGCTGGTGCTTTTGAACCTGCTGCTCAAATGTTGAATAAACAAATTGGCGTTGTTAACTTTGAACCTTTACGTAAGAGATTTATGGATGTTTACCAAGCAAACAAATTATATGCACCAGTTGTCGATGATTTCCCATCTTTGAAGACATATATTCGTGATGACCCAGAAGAAGATCGTGTCAAGAAAATCGTTCCATATGTTCCAGGTTTCGAAGCACTTGAAACCAAGTTACACGAAGGTTTCAAATTATTCCGTGGTAATAAATTAGAAGAAGCCATCGAGTTGTTCAGAGAGATAATCTATACAATTACCGTTTTGGTTGTTGATAATAAAGACGACGAAGAAAAATGTATAGAAATGTTACACGTCTGTCGTGATTATATCTTAGGTTTATCCATTGAATTAGCTCGTCGTGCATTACCAGCTGATGATGTTCAGCGTAATATGGAATTGGCCGCTTATTTCACCAAGGTGAATTTACAACCAAGCCATAGAGTCAATGCATTACAAGTTGCCATGACTCAATGTTTCAAGAATAAGAATTACGCAAGCGCATCGTATTTTGCATCTGAATTTTTGAGTATATTGGGTACAGGTCCAAGAGCCGAGCAAGCCAAAAAGATGAAGGCTAAATCTGATCAAATTCCAACCGATGCCATTGAAATTGATTTCAACGCAGATGCCGAATTTTCAATTTGTCCATCCACTTATTCACCAATCTATGTAAACGATCCATCTGTTACAGAAGCATTAACAGGTGCCAAGTATCACCGTTCTGAAAAGGGCAAGATCTGTAATATCACCTTGATTACAGAAATTGGAGCACCAGCTTCAGGTTTACGTATCTTGGCTTAAGCATAAAATGCTGTATGACAAAAAAAAAAGAAGGAGAACAAGAAGCTCATCATACAACAATAACAAAAAGAAAGCTTCATAATCATTTTATTTTTATTTTTAACCTATCTATCTATAATATATATACTCTTTGTTTTCTTTACACATTATTATAGTCTTTGTTTTATCATTATTAATTGAATCTGTAATTGCAGTAGGTCTTTCCAGATGTTTAGCCCCGATATATACCGTTTGTCTTCTGTCTCTTGAAAGACGGCCTATCTTCATTTTCAATAAGCACATCGGTAGAAGAACTAGATCGAAATATAGATGAATCATCACCTGTATTGTCTTCCACTTTGATCGATAAGTCATTACACCAATTTTGGAACTTAGATACAAATTCATCGGGTTTACCAATCATAGAAACAGGCGGGAGATTCAGCTTGATCGTACGTTTCAATTTTTTCAATTTAGTTTCTTCACTAACGTCATTCAATTGGCTCAATTGCGTTTGGTAAAACCGCAACAATGAAACCATTGACTCAATTTCATAGTCTGATAAGTTATCCTTTTGCCTTTCAGTCATGTAATGATACCCGATCAACCATACAATTCTGATAAAACTAGGGAATTTAAATTTTTCAGGTACTCTTGTATTACATTCAATTTCATAAATTGTTAAATGTGTAGGTAAATTCAAAGTCGTAAGGAAATTTCCACCAATGACTAATGAATCCTCTGGAGTATATACAGCATGGATCCAACCCGATGGCAAGACCAATAGATCACCAGGTGAGATCTCAATCTTGATCCCGTTGTTGAAATACGATTCTTCGAGTTTGTTGGAGGAGGTCGTCTGTTTCAATTGTTCATCGATAGGGGAGATGAGATCCCCAAACCATGTTGAATTTTGATCTTCTCGAAGACACCATTTTTCATATGCTTTCAAATTTTGTTCTGTTGGCGGATACATTATAAATGTCTTGTGGCCCTTTAAAACGGTATAATAAACGGATGTCCCACCGAAATCCACGTGGAAATCAGTAAATGAGTGCTTCACCGACATCAACACATACTTACTTATCTTAGGAATTTCGATGTTAAAATGTTTTAAAGATTGAATGAAATCGGACGATGACTTACGCCAAAGATTCTTAACAACGTCAAACAATGTCACAAAATTGGGGACTTCGATATCAGAGCTCAAATCTGTCTCTGATACTTCTAAACTTATAACATTTCTAATTCTGTCCCTGTCGAGTTCGGGCTTGTTGTAATAATCCCTCCACATGCCTAGAGTCCAATTTCCAGAATTGTTCTGACTCAACACGTCCATAACTTCCAATGGCCTATCTTCTCCCAAGATATCCGTAATTTGAGAAATCGTAAGATCCTGGGGGAATTTGAAATCAAAATTGTAGTAGTGGAAACTTTGCTGTACACTTGAATCCTTGGTGTATGAGTTGGCATTTTGGATCAGTATAGGCTTTCGAAGCTTAGTCTTTGCGATAATCCTACTTATTGTATCATCATTGATAATTCCCTTGGTATCCTGTGCATCTACTTCTGGGTTAACGATATATATCAGTTCATCAATGGGTTTCTCGTTCCTAAACTCTTGGAATTTAAAGATATGCGGGTGTTGATCGATTTCTCTTAGGGATAAACCTTCATTCAAGGCAACATAGTCAATTTTCTTCTTGGTTACTCTATTAGACACCCTCTTCAATATAGATGGTCCCTTAATAGTCTCACATTCAAAAGGGCAATGGAACTCCCTTATTGAGTTTGCGGCATATAAAGGTATATCTAAACAATGAAGATGGTACCATTTCTTGCAAATCTCACACTGAATCCAATTGATGCTCAGAGATTCAACGCTGGAGTCATCGTTTGCACACAACGGACACAGATCATTCTCTTGCATCTTATATCCATTTACATCAAGCCAATATACTCATAGTCATCCCCTTCCCCATGTACCAGACGAAGAGTAATAATCTACAATAGTTAAAAGAGCCCATATATATGTCCTAACAGTAACGACGATCGTCCCTTTTTGGTATTGAAAAATCGACGATCGACCCTATTAACACCGTGCACCACGAGGAAGTGAGATTTTCACAATTTTTTCGGATGGCCTTTGGCTGGAGAAGCGATGTTGACGAGATACATTAATATGGTATAGATATCATTCAAACTTGATTGATCCTGAAATAGCCTGTATATAGTGTTATATCATCTCTCACATTTTAATCCATTATGTTTGCCAGAACTCAAATAAGGAGTGCGGTAGGTTCATTCCGTCAATTTTCCTCCGCATCTGTTAAACAACAAGAACCACTGTCCTTCAAATCTGTATTTGGTAAAATAAACCAAGCCGAAACAGCCAAGGAAGCCGAACCATCAGTGTACATCGAACAATCTTTCATCCCAAAAGTTCATGCCCAAGACACATATGATCCATTTGATTTTTCATTTGCCAGAACCAAACAACATTACAAGAGAGAACAACATGCTATAAATGCTGCATCCCATAAATTACATTTCAACGATAAGAATTTAAATCCACTCGATTTTTACTGTTTCCCAGCTGTTTTATCTCAATACCTTAACCAAAGTGGCCAAATTTTACATAGAGATGTTACTGGTTTATCACCATCAAAACAAAGAAAAATGTCATTGGCCATTAGAAGAGCCAGAGCTTTTGGTTTATTATCATCGACTTCTAAAGATGTGTCATATTCTCCAAAGCGTGGTCCAACTTTACGTTAATTCTTTTGGAAAATCTCTGGGTTTTCTCTGTATATATATATTCCAAGTTAGGTTATGCCCTAACTCTACCTACTCCCCAACATCCTGAGTGTTTTTTCATAATCTCGTCAAATAAAGTTATGTATAAAGTATAATAAACGAATAATAAAAAACAAACTATCATAAAAGGAAGAACGAAAAGTCATAATCATCTACGGATTTTTTTTATTTGAACTAGAATAAAACTATACAAAATCCAACCCCAAAATAACTAACTCTAAGAACTTATATACAAAATGAATCAAAGTAACAATTTAAGATCTGGTCCTTTCCATTTCAGTAACACGTCTGTACCATATGTGTAAATGGAATGAATATCGATATAACCATCGAATAAACCAACGTAGATTTTACTCAATGGTAAACCATAGCCCATACCAGCGATGATGTTGGCGGAATTTTGGCCTGTATTATTTAAAGTCTTATATGAATCACCTTCTCCATCATCTGCTTCAAAAGTGGTAAAACTATAATCGAATAAATTGTTGATTATTTCAGGAGAAATGCCTTTCCCTTTATCGCTGACTTTGATTTCAAGATTGTAAAGTTGGGGACCAGGTAATGTTTCACAAGGTTCATTGATAACTAGTACCACTTCAACTGGATCGTGTACTTTGTTTTCAATATGTGCTCTTGCAGAGTTCTTAAAGACCTCATTGAGTACATATTCAAGATGAGAACTGATACAGGGGAAGATTACTTTGAAATCACCAAAGTCTTCTCCATCTTTGAAAACCCGACTCGATTTTGTGCTGTCTGAGTCATGAAGTGTAACAACTTCCACGTTGATCTTGATCTTTTCATCGTATTTCAAGGAACACATATCATTGACAAAAGTCTTAGATCTGTTCAATACATCTAGAACATCAACGGTTTTCTCAATTATACCAATTTGATTCAAATCTTTATAATTAATGTCCAAATGGTTTATACGTAGCATCTGATTACTCAGGGCAATGTGATGATTAGTCAATAATCTCATCAAGATTCTTTCCTTCAAATGATCATTTAAAAACATCTTGTCATCAACGATACCCAGCGATGAAACCTCTTCAAATCCCTCAGATAAAATGGTCAAGTTATCGGTATGAATATCCAATGTCTTTTGTAAAACTTTGATAAACTCATCGTTTTGATCCATAGTCATCAAATTGAAATCTTCTATATTAGTAGCAGAGAGATCCGGATTTACAGTGACAGCAAAATCTGTCAACATCTTCAAAGTCTTTAGATATGAATTGAAGATCTCAGCTATATTGGGATTCACAACACATATATATGGGAGTTTCATGAACTCATGTAAACGTCTCAACACAAGAACTAACATATCTGACATCGTTTCATTGGCGTTATCCAGTAACATCTTCTCCTTATCGTGATGTTCCGAATGTGAGTTAAATTTTAACAAGTCACTTAATGTAACTGTAGGAACGGGCTTTGAGGCATACCTATTAATGAGATACTCCAAAGTCACCCGAAGATCGTGATCCAAAGTAATTTGATTGACCTCCTTCTGTGTATCTGTATTTACAGTATCTATCACTGTTGAATTGAAGCGTTTCTTTATGCGATTGAAATGGGTAGCATGCTGTGATAATGGCTGTATTGGTCTACCTTGAGATAATATCCGACTGTTAAGTATCCAATTACCACTCGATACAAGTGGGAAGCGTCTGATATTAACCATGTTGCAAGAATGTATATATCTATGAAAGTCTGACAATGTTTAAAATAACTATCCAATGATACCAACCAATCATACCAAGATAAAAGGTGAGCCGGAAGAACTCCACCTTTGATGACTGCACCATCTCGTATTACTCATTCCGGGCACATCTGCACACCATCTCGGTTATCACTATTACTCATATTTTTTTTGGGTTTATCCTCTACTATTATTATGCTACTTTAAGTCCTATAATGCTATATAATATATACGTCGTTGTATTCCAGTTTTCATCCATTCGTCCATTTAACTACCTATCTGTAAGTAGAAACTCGGGATCTCGATAGAGAAACATCCGAGTCATTATGACTTCTTCTAGGTGGTGGAGGAGGAGGGCGTTTCTTCTGCCTTGTACCATTTACAGGCAGAGGGATGGATGAGGAACTGTTATTTGCCGAACTGTAATCGGTCTCTATGTTCTCAGGAATGGTCTGGTTATTACTTCTTGATAGAAGTGTTTGAAATGCCATAGATGGACTGTTATCTATGGATGAAATCGTCGATTGCATGGATACTTCGGACATTTGCCTAGATATCTCATTTATAGGAGATGAACTATTCACAGAAGCCGAATCTTCATCTTTAAGCTCCTGTTCTTTTTCCCTTGCCCTTTCCGCTTCTTCTTGTTTCTTGAAAAAATCCAAGTCAAGACATCTTTGAGCCAGTCTTTTAGTAGTTGGAGTACTTTGTTCGGTTGAATTTAAGTACTTCAACACCTCTAATAAACTATCAACTTTATATGATTCTGATTTAAGATTTGTAAACAGTAACATCGGGCATAGTACACGTAAATATGTGTTGATCAATGATTCTTCTTTAGATACCGAAAGGTTGAACATCTCTCTAATAAAAATATCTACCAAGACTTTGAGATCATTGAGATAAAACCATTGGCAGGTTTTTGAGGTCGTGAATATCAAATAGAGGATTTTAAGCATGAGTATTTGCATAACATGATCTACTTCTCTATTGAAATTAAGCATTAAAGATTCACTAAAAGTCGAGAAATTATCACTTTCTATCAAGTTTGAAAAGACCTTATTTTCCACCGTACTTCCCCCACTAGTGCTGTTATTCTCACCTTCATTACCACTGAATTGAGAGTAATACCTGACCATATATTGCTCATTCAATACCAGGATGATGTTGAACTTCAAAAAATTCAAAGGATCCTCATCCCTTGTTGCAACTTTTAAAGTTCCTAATAAATATTCAAATAATGATTCATCAACCGTCATTAAATCATCCCCATCAAACTCGTATTTTTCACACAAATCATGGAATATCTCCAAATAATTCAAATAAGAGTGACTTGAAGTTGGGGTTTCTAAATTGTTTTTATCTATATCTAATTTGTCCGATCTTCTATAGATCTTGCAATAGTTTGCCAATGTGCTTGATATACATTGGAATCCCTGATACTCTTTCAAGATCTCCAAGATGTTTTCATCTTTCTTATATTGTACGAATAGAATCCAACCGATTATCCGTATCATTTTTTGGTTTACCTGTAAGGAGTTGACAATTTGAGCTTTCATCGATCCACCTCCATCATAATCTATTCCAGCGAATAGATTAGCATTCCCATCAACAATGTATTGTATCAATGATAACATCTTACGTATACAGAATTCTTTATTTGTCTTGTAGTAGTTTGTATCCAAAAGGAATGTAGCTATACGACGATAAAAATCTTCCTCTTTACTTTCATTATCTGATTCTGATTTGTTGTCGTCCGTAGTGACAATCTGCCCAATGATATTATCACAATGGGTGGAAGAGAGTGTTATATAAGATACAAGCAACATATTCATATCTTCTTCTGAACATTCACCCTCATCTGACATTGGCATCTTTTCCTTGTAGTATTCCTGAGTATCTTCATCGTAGTATACCTTTGTATAGAAGAGATCATTGGCTAGTTCCCAGAACTTCTCCTTGCTCATCCCATCCTCACAGAGGATCTCCACCGCAGCGTTTGAACTCATATCACAGATCGATAGATGCACTGAGTATGCGAGGTAGAATGCAACGGGATGCCAACTATATATACGTCCAATGGTAACCGGATATACCTAACACACACACACTCATATATCCAATATAATACAAGACGAGACAGCTGAGTGAATCTTTCGTTTTTGACGCTCACCTCACTCCACACAATTGCGCTTTCACGGGGAGCGATAAGAGGACATCTCGTCTTGTTATTTTACATATATATTGATTGATTGTTCTATTGTTATAGTGTCATATTCTACCCGTACAGTTGAGCGGTACAGCAATTGAGACAATGATAGGACTGGCTCAGGTATGTATAGCGGACACTTAGATTCTCCCCCGAGACTGACTACTGACTACTAACACTCTCCTATAGGTATTCGATTCCGAACATAACGCAGAAAGGGCAACCTTGAAAGGCGATTTGACGAAGGCAAGGTCATACCACGAAGCCACCATCACACTATTGGACAAGACTTTGAATGATTTGCAATTGCAAGATAAAGAAATTGACAGGGATAATAGGAACTCTGAATCAGAACATGGTTCAAGCTTATCTGATGAGTATCATGTATTACAATCTATCAATATACTTCGGAAACAGATCACACGAAGAATAGAAGAGCTATCATTGCTCATTAAGAACAAGGAAACCAGAGAGCGTCAAATCAACAACAAGAGACAAATTGAGAAACAAGAACAAAGGGAGCTTGAGAATTTGACCGAATCAAATGGGTCTGCTAAAAGTCTTGCCGGCAGCAATGATAATCCAGAAGTGAAAATTGAACTATCCGACGAAAAGATCCTATCTTATATCTTCAACAAGATTAACAATTCCTTGATACGGAATCTGAATATCGATGTCAATGACCAGCAGATAAGCTCCAAAAATATCAAGTTTATAGATCATAAGAGAATCGTAGAATTAGAGCACCAATTACAACTGTTGAACTTCTCTGAAAAATCGAAACATGATAATAAAGAACTGAACAAGGAAAAGAATGAGCTGTTGGCCGAGTTGAATCTTTTATATTACAATCAAATTGCCTCACAATCAGAGTTTATCAGAGAGCTGATGGATTTGATGAGACAGCCATGGGCTAAGATCAATAATGACGAAAATGATAATGGAAACGATGATGAGACGACTGATGCCACACAAGAAGCAGACTCGACTTCTCTAAGGAATTACAAGGGGATCGTGTCGGATTTACAGCTTAAATTATCGAGTTCTGAAAGAGAAAAGGTAATGCTTGAGAATCAAATCGTGAAATTAAAAGAAAGATGGAATAATTTGGTAGAGAGTGCAAGATTACGAAAAGAACAGGAAAGGGTTAATGCTTCTGAGTCTAGAGATACTTGAGCAACAAAAAGAAAGAAACACACACAAATACCATTTAAGGAGTACAATTTATTTCATTTATATTGAGTAATGATTTGATTATATATATGACTTAATTAATTAACTAAAACCAAACCATAATAGCGGTAAATTGGGGCCTAGTCATCTATTTTGATTGAATACCTGCCATCATTTCTTCTTTATTGATCAAATGTTCAATTGTTTCAATATGCTCTAATAGATCATCGACATTTGAACTCCATTCGTTTAATAATTCGTTTTCCGATTTTGTTTTCAAGAAATTGACTACTTTAAAAGGTCTATTGATCTTTGCGTAAATAACGTCTTCGTTTACCATAGTTGTGATATTAGCTTCGACTTCATCTTGAGATAATTGAAGTAATTTGGTCAATCTATCTAATGTTATATTCGAGTAATATTTCGATATAACTCTTAAGTTGTGTTCAATAACTCTTTTCTTCAAGTCTTCCCAGTGTAACTTACCCTTCTCAGTAGATTGGTCAAATACTGAATGGCTAAATAAAGCCTTTGAGTAACTATCATCAAATGAATTCCAATTGATTAATTCTTGGGTTATAAAGGCTTTTAATAGAGTATGTTCTTCTGGAATCTTTTCAAGTGATTTATCAAGGGAAATTTTGTTCAATAAGTCATTTTGTAGATTGGTGTATTTGGATAAATTGATAAAATATACAATATTCTTCAATACTTCCAAGTTCTCCTTCTTGTCTTCCAAAACTTTGGGAATTGTGTAGATTGACATGAAATACTTGACAATGTTGATGTAATCATTTTCATCAAGTCCTGTTTCAATCATCAACTGATAGAACCTCAACTTTTGATCGGGGAATTTTTCTAATGATTTGATAAGAATCTTTCTGGATAAGATCTTGGAAAATTGGTAATCACCTTTTCTGTTCGACAAGGTCATTTGATCTAAGATGAAGGCGATTTTCTCGTCTAATTCCATTGAACCATATGTCTCGACTTGTAATTCACACAAGACTTCAGTAGCCTTGTCTAAATCACCTCTAGATAGAAGGATATCCGATAATTCCTTTGTAACTCTTGCTCTTTCTATCTCAACGTATATTTTGTTTTCTGTGATACTTCTGATATTTTCAATGGTTTCAAGCTTTACGTCTTCACTTTCAATTTCAGGGAAGTGTGATATGGCTTGTTGGATCAATACTTGAACTGAATCTTTCAATTGACCGTGTTTCTTTGACAAAAGGGTAAGTTGTTCGTTCAACAAGGTCCAATCCTTGGCTTCGCATAAGAGATCAACGAGACGAGTCATGATCCTCTTAGATGAGGCCAAATCAGAAGCCTGTCTTGTTTGCTTCTCTAAAAGTAGCAACTTATCTAATGCGGATTTGTAGTCATTCTGGGGTTCAAATGGTTGTTAGTAAATAGAATTTTATCAAATAAAGATACTGGGGAGTTCCAAACTAATCAAAGAAACGTACCTTAGATAGACTGTCGATTTGAGGGAATTGTTCGTTCAAAGTTTCTGTGAAATCCTTTTCAGCCTTCAAAGGCGCTTCTCTAGACATGGTGCTGATATCTACTGTAAAAGCAGTGTTTAAGAGGGGATGTATTACTGGTTATACCTATACATCTAACCCGTATATACCACCACCAACAAGAGTGATTGATGTAATATTATTACTTGCCTCCACTGGGAGTTGCCACTCTCTCGCCTCTTCCTCTCTGCCCAGCGCCAGTTCACACGAGAGACCGCTGCTGACCATGGGATCAATCATATTTATTTATTTATTTATCTATTTATGTACTGATATGCACAGTCTACGGGTGGTAAGTAGTAAAGGGTCATATATATATACTCTATAACAGTGCAGCAGTGAACAGTATAGACATCAGCAATGGATGTCACCACCACTTTCACCAGCAATTCCGTCAACTCGGCTGTTAATCTGAGTTGGGTCTTGCTAACAGACTGGACTCTCGCTTTAATCGCATCTATTGGGATATTGTTTTATTTCAATAGGTTCGTGGCTGTATTAGTATCCTACCTGTTGAAATTGTTGCTTTGGAAGAACTATAAGGTTAAGGTGAAAGTACAATCCGTGAAAATATCCTTCTTAGGTGGTCGTATATTCTTCAAAAATCTATCCATAATCACGAAAAATGAAATCATATTGATGCACCAAGGTTGGCTCACCTGGAGATATTGGCTTACTTTTGTTAGAAAGTCCGATTTTTCAATGGGTTCCAATTCAAAATTAAGAATGGAAAATGAAAAGCTCCCGTCTAGGTTCTCCTTGGAAATCTTTGGCTTGGAATATTTCATGTACAACAGAGTACAGGCTTTCGATTGGCTTAATGAACAATTGAAGACAAACGTGAGCAAGGATAACGAAGATACCCCCAATGTTAGCCAACATGAAAAAGATGATCTCTCTGCAAGTACAGAGAAACAAGAAACAGATTCACTAGACTCTAGCAAGTTCGAATTCGATGGACTCGATAGAAGCTTTTCCTTCTTTTCCATATTCAAGGCCTTACCCATGTCAATTTCGGTTGAAAAAGGTGCTATAATAGTCGGAAACGAAAACACGCCTTCTTTGCTTGTCACATCATACTCCAAGTTAACTGGTATAATAGACCTATTCTCCTCCAGGTCTAAACTAGATTATTACAAGTTAAGCTTCAAAGTACGAGCAGTTGAATTACAGACATCTTACAAACCGAATCTCACATATAAAAATGCCATCGATTTGGCTACCCTCATGAATGATCAATTGTATCAGAAGATAAACAAATTCAGAAAGTTCGCCAAGTTTTTGAAGATGAATCTTCGAAGATTGAGAAAGGAAGCACGATCCGAAGAAGAGATCGTAGAGGTATGGCATGGTCTAAAGCGGTATCTCTTGGATGATCCGAGAGATACTCCCTTGATAGAGAAGGTAGAATACGCCAAGTATACCAATCTATTAGACGCGGAATATGTTGATTTACACTATTACTACGATATACCCGGTATAGTACCGAAAGATCGAATCCCACCAATTGAATGCGATTCTCCTGATGTAGGAAACGGTGGACCCGCTCCAGAGACAGGCCTCGATTTCATACTGTCGAATTCAACTATCTATTATGGTCCATGGGCTGACAAGGAGAGATTTCATACTTATAAATTGCTGTTTCCCTCTATGTGTAGAGATAATACCCCTTACGAAAGATTAGTACCCGGTGTGGACAGGGTTTATACTTCTTTCAAAATCTCCATCGAGTCTCTTAATGACACAATCATTAGAATTCCAACCAAAGAGCGAAGCAAAGATCATCTATATTATACCAATGATCGCAATGGAGAAGAAAATTCAGATAACATCAATAGACCATTTGGATGGATTGAGTTGAAACTTGACTCTGGATCAACAATAATGATCAACAACTCGTATATTCCCACCAGCGAACATGGCTGGAAAAATCAACTACTCACAAACTTCATTTCACCAGAACTTCGATCAAGTATCAACCATGATATCTTCTTCAAAGCCAAGAGACATACTCTTGATGCAGATATTGGTTATCCATTGAAATGGAATGGTGCTGCCGTATGGTCATTCAATAACTGCTCCTATGATCCAGATCTGTATTTACTTAGAGAACATATTGCTTTGGCAATTGATCTTTTTGACGATTTCTCATCGGGTGATCCTACGCCTTACAAATTATTCAGGCCATTCAATTACACAATCGAATGGAAGTTCCTCAATTATGGTATTCATTTGAACATTAACGAAAGAAATATCATTAATAGCCCCACTGATCTCAACGATAATACTTACATGTCCTTCCAAGGAGAAGATATGAACCTAGACGTTGAAATGCCATTTGATACCATTTTCAGAAAATCTAATACCGTTGATTTCAAGCTGACCACCGACTACTTCAATCTGGTACTGTTGTCCCCACCATGGAGTACAAAGAATAACTTTATGAAGTTTCAAGATATAGGTAGAGCCGATAACTTTGTTGTTGATGGATCGTATACCTATTATGCAGCTGTAGAAATAGACTCTGTGGATACAGTGATACTTAACTGTAAGTGTGATGATACTACTTTGAAGACCTATGGTTTTGTAGCAAGATACATTTTATTGATCAAAGAAAACTATTTTGGTGACCATATTCATTTCAAGACTCTTTCTGAGTTTATGGACGAGTTGAATTCAGAGAATCAATCGAGCGATAGTGAGTCTAGTGCTGATTCAATATCAGAAAGTGAATCAGAAAATGGTCATAATGAAAGCTCTACGGATAATCAGCACAAGGTAGATAAAGAGTATAGATTACTGAATGAAACCGATGTATTCTTTTCATTTTGCGTTAACAATGGATGTATCCTCCTACCGTCTCATATTTATGACGCGACGTCTCACATTGCTCTTCATTTCCAAACTTTGGATATTGATATTAGATTCACTAACTATTACATGGATATGCAGGCGAACTTCTCCTCATTAAATTGTCGTGCAGTGTATGATTGTGATGAAAATAAAATTTTTGAGGTTACCAAGCAAACTCCCAATTTTGAGCCCGATCTTTTCATCGATGGCTTGGGCGTACATGGACACCGTGTCTTTGGACTTCCACCTGTCGAACCAACATACTTCTGTAAATGGCAGTTTGCAACTGGTGATATTGCTATTACATCAGATGGTGCTTTTATTGACGCCCTGAGAAGATCGGTAGAGAATGCGGGATTCACGTATCAGGATTTAGAGAATCAATTGGGTATTCCTGAGCCACCCGTTTACGATATTATCAACCTTACCTTCTCAACTCCTAGTATTGTGGTACAATTACACACAGGAGATGATGATGTTCTTGATCTTACGTTGAAAGACTTTGCTTTAAGGCTAACTGATCAAGCAAATAGTAGATACAGCAGTAGAGTCAACCTCGACATTAAAAAAATCTTATTGTCTTCTTATAAGAAATCAAATCCTAGTTTGAAGACTATTTCCATTGACACATCTCTAAGTTTGACTGATTTTATACAAAAGAGAGATTTTGAACACATGAGGGATGTACAAGAATCCCATGTTCAAATCCATGATGGCCCTTTCCACAGATGTCCATTTCTGATCTCCGAGAGCTATAGAAGCAAGGATAGAGGTAAATACAGTCGTGATTACGGTACAATCAAACCTTCAATAAGCATTCCCGATATACCACCTCCTTTGAACAAACAGACGGTGGACTTTGTGTTTCAAGACTTACCAGAAGGTTTGCTTTATGATTCAGAATCGGCAAGCGAAAATTCCTCGTTATCAGATCTGTCATACTCAAGTAGATTGGATATGAATGCCCTATCTGCTCATGCACCTCTTGACTCCAAAGTTCAAAAGAGAGGAAAGTATGATGACGACTTTTTTTACAACGATGAAGAATATGCACCTAATTACATACCTTTGGAGGATACAGAATACGACAGTTTTGTCTTGTCATTTGGTAAGATTCAGGGGTTTACGTCACCTGCAATTTTGAAAGTCTTAGAATCACTCGCTAAAGATTCAGATAATTTTACCATCACCAATGTGATTGACTCTTTGAATATCGATATTATGACATATCTTTCGGAATTCACCAAGACAGTGTTCACTGTAACCAACCTTGTCTTCACGAGTCCCATGATTGATATTGTAGGTTGTGACTTTTCGACAGAGGCAATCACCAAATCGGAATTTGAAAGGGTTACCGAATTTGATCATTCGCGTTTGAAAATAGATAATCCTTTGCTTACTATGGCGATGAAGAAGGACAATGTCTATGAAAAACTTTACAAAACGTTGACCATAGACGAGGAATCGAAGCTTGTTTTGAAATTCCTGTCTTTATCATTTGGGTTTTACAAAAAATTGGATGGAAATAATGCCAATAACAGATGTCCTCTTCAACTATCTCTTAGTGGCACTGAACTTTGTTTTTCAGACATTGATTCCTTGTTAGTTACTTTGAATCAAGAATCGATACGAGTTTCTGTGGAACCGAAGGATCTGGACTGGGTCCTTGAGTATATTGAGAGAGTCTCCGTTACGCTGAAAGATACAGCGAAATTGTTCAAGAAGATAGGAGATGATAGGCATAAGGCAATGGTCGAGCTGTTATACGAATTAACTGCTGCCAGTTCTACCTATCAGATCAATCATGATCCATCCTGTATTACCAAGCCTTCGTATGTGACCCGTTGTGCACAAGAAGGTGTTCATATTCGTCTAAGAGACAGTTGGAAGGTTATCACGAGATTGAGACATATAGTTGCAAATTTACCAGCGACCTATTTAGAGAAGACAGATGAAAGGTTTGTTGAAGCTCAATGGCAGGCTCCACCAAATTATAAAGAAGAGATCATGAAGGTGTTTTCAACTTGGAGAATTTGGGAATTCTCTGATATCGCCAAGAGTTATATCTTCAAATATGCCTTCAATGAGTTACAATTTAAGAAATCAAAGGATGCGCTCCCAATAGATTTTAAGCTTGGTGTTTTTAATTTCAATGTTGATATATCTCCTTCTGGTCCCGATAAAGATTACTTTGCAGTTGAAGATTTGTATACGGCTTTCACCACCGACATTAAAAAATTAAAAGATTGCAAGAATCTTATAGACGGTCTTGTAGAGGATGGCGAAGAAGTGAACGAATATCTCAGTTTGTTTACAAGTGTCTCTTCTATCAAATCCAAACTTGGACTCAATACTCTGGCGCTCAAAGATTTCATCTCCAAGGTCGCTTCTGCCACTTCAAATAATAATGAAGAAAAAGAGGTAACAGAACCCAGCGCCGCGATTGATGAGCCATTACAAGACACTAAATTCATGTCAATTAACTTGATTGTACACAACTATGCTCATTCCATTGGACTCAAGAAGACATCCATTAGTATGAAGGGGAGCGAGACTGTTATAGCCATGAATGGACTTAAGGGCAAAGATAAATTTCCCTTTGCATTATCGTTGGCCAACAAGAGCTCTGCGATTGACATATACTCAGTCAATGACTTGCTATTCAGTCATTCATTCAACGAAAGTTCCGTTAATATTGTCAATAAAGGTGATTTGATAGATGGAAACAAATCGATCACTGCTAATACTGGTTCTGTGGTGATCCTGTTGGATAGAGACAGTTCCATTTATACAAAAGCTATAACTGCCTACACCGAGTATGATTGTCCTATAATTCAGTCTCTGATAAATGACTACGATACTAGGGGACCCCTTGCAACCGCCAATCCATCCGATGGGCAAGCATGGAAACCAGTGGATATATTTTCGAAGGTACGTGGAAGCATGAAGGGTACTATTCGTACGAATAGGCTAGATTTACGACTTGGTTTATTATCGTCTGTAAGGCTTTCTCATTTTGTTAACGATCTAAACTTTGCATTTGGCGTTTCCAATGAGAATATGTCATTCAGCTTTGGTGCTGGTAAAATTAACAACACCGTTGGATCTTATAGAAGACATGTACCGTATTTTGAATACTTCCAGCATAATTTGGAGAAATGTAAGTTCACCTTGGGGCTCTCTAAGTCAGAAGGTTATTTGGTCGTAGACACAGAGCTAAGTGTTGAGAGTACTAGAACAAATTTCTTGCATATTACCGACAGTATCAGAATGGGTGTCATGGACAAGAAAACTATCGAAGAAGATATCGAGAACTATATGAATGCATACAAAAGGCTACATGACATCATGAATGAGAAAAATAGTAGCCCAAGCACAGAGCCTAGTGATTTCAAGATTACCGATGTTTTGGATTCTTGTAAAATCACTTATAAAGGTTCTGTTCAGTCACTTGGTATCTTACTCATTCAAGATCATGCGTTGATCTCATTAGAGATTGAAAACTCAGACTGTAATGTATCATCTTATGATGATACTTTGATGATGAATAAGCCACACGGAGGATTATCATTACCTTCCATTAAGGTAATCTACAGTGTTGTTGGTGCCCATTCGAATAGATTCACTGTAGTTGACTCGAATTTCAAGCTGAACATCCTAAACCCACAAATAAAGGAATATAAACTTCAAAACTTGGACGTTTTGACGACGCATTTCAGATTCTTGTTGAACCCATACATTACCGAAGAGTTAATGGCCGTATATTTCAAGATTTGTAGGGCAGTCAATAAATACAAGCCTTCTGTTATAGAATCTAACGATGAAATTGCCATACAACCGACAAATCAAACACCCATTGAAAACATTCTTTCATTTTTTTCAATAAGGGTCACTGCCAATAGATTCTGCATTGGTTGGTTATGGGAAAGTTATGCCGAATCGTACAATCATAAAGTTGAATTCCCAGGGTTGATAATTGGATTTGAAGAGTCCAGAATGTTGTTCACCAATTCAGAAGGTGAAATTTCTGTGGATAAGGCATTCATATCGAATGCGCAAGGTACCAATTCATCAACTTTCTACTTTTCGAATAAACAGCCTGAATTTGCCAACAATAGGGCATACTTCCCGGGATTCTTGCTTACTTATAATGTCTTACACGTTGACGGTGGAACTCAGATCAATTCGAAGCTACGTGGTCAAAAGGTTGATTTCAAAGTAAGAACAGACTCTTTCACTATGGCTGAATCGATCTTGGTATCTGTAAATAGGGTTCAAGATGCCTGGAAAAGATATGAATTCCCAGATACCTCACATAAGAAGTCTGTCGCATCTCCATTTGCAAGTACTTTTGCCAATAGCGAATCTACTTTTGAACCTTTCCCCAACTACTTGAAAACTGTCAATTGTGTATTCGAGTTTGATGGAGGTCAGATGATGCTTATTAACGAACATCTAGAGATTAAAGGGGATGTTCCTTCTTTATCACTTCAAACACCTATGATTAAGATAACGTCATCGTATAGCAAATCAGATGGGCCTATTGCACATAGATTTAAAGTCGATGTTCTCACTTCGGAATCTGATAATACTCTCTTATCAACTTGTGTCCCAGTGATTGTTGAGATGATCAGATCTGGTCGTAGACTAGTTAGAGAGACCGAGGGAAACAAGAAGAGGGTTCAAATTGTATTGGAAACACCCGCTCCAAATACAGTAAAAGCTCAAGTTCAAGCTGCGTATGATTTCGAATTCGATCGTATATTCGAACATGTTTCTGTGGATTTCTTGCTGCGTATCGAACCTCAAAGATTGTCTCTTAGTTGTGAGCCAACTGCAAAAGTTGAGACAGTTGTTGCTACAAGTGGTATTACGATAACTCTTAAGACTGATAGTCAACTTATGGCCGGTGCCATTCATATTCAAGACTTGAAAGCTGAATTACAACATGTATATTCCAGACAAACCAGTGGATCAATCATCGTATCTGATGCCCTGCTGGACTGTACTTGGAAGAAAGTCGATCTTAGCAAGAGGGAATTTACAGGTGTTGCCAAAATCAATTCCGTTGACTCCTTCATCAACGTGCAACAAAGACAAGATTTGGATCTCTTCCGTGATATTTGGCTTCCTGGTGAATTTTACGAGAGTAACCTTGTTTCAAAACCAACAAATAACCATGTTGTTGATAAGACATTTGCAGCTAAAATCCGTGAAGTTTCAAGTACCACTGCATTCCCTTGGTTATTGGAATTCAGCGTTAATAAGGTTGTATGTAGGATTGATATAGGAAAATCATTAGGTGTCTTGATTACCAAGATCGAAGAGTTCTCATTGGTTTCAAAGAAGTTGTTGAATTGGGATCAAAGCGCCGAAGTACTTTTCTCTAGGATCAGTATCTATTCCGAAGGTAGATTGGGTGGTATGATTATCATAAACAAACCAACTATGAAATCCTATATATCCTGGAAGGATAGCAATGATAAGGTCTTGGAAATCCCACTGGTTAATTTATCTGCAGGTTTGGATAGTTTACAAACAAGAATCTCACTGGATTATCATCCATTTTTCCTCGCCGAGATTATAGATACATCGTTCAGCATATCGAATAAAAGATTCG
The DNA here is from genome assembly GCA_030567875.1 of Wenyingozyma nitratophila. Taxonomy (NCBI): domain Eukaryota; kingdom Fungi; phylum Ascomycota; class Pichiomycetes; order Pichiales; family Pichiaceae; genus Wenyingozyma; species Wenyingozyma nitratophila. Next base: position 71,724 of record JAJLSW010000006.1, read on the forward strand.
AGAATGCACTTGATAAACTTGAGGTCAATTCATACACGAAATCGTGCAATGTCTACTTCACTGCATTAACCGCTGCCAATTTTGTCGATATCTATACGACTGCTTTGAGAATTCGTCAAGATATCAAACTGTCGTATAAAGAAGTCTTGCACGATTCTTCACCTCAAAATCTTCCACCAATCCTTGCTTCAGTTAGGAAGGGATTTCAAGGTGGTGATATGACTGTCAATGTTACCGAAGTGTTCTTAGGAGCCATTGAAAAACTGCATACAAACCTCTGCGTCGAATTGGGATCCTTGAAGATTCACGTTGCTCCTTCGAGTCTTTTGGATAACCAAGTTTTGGTCATCAAATTAGATTCAGCAATGGCGCAATTCTCGCAGGATGGATCCACTGAAATAGAAGACAAATTGAGGTTAAGACTTGATCATCTTGTTGTTTCTTTATCCTCATTGAAAACCAAACCAACAGAAGAATCTTTACAAGGCGATAGTGTTTCCCAATATATCGAGATCACTCAGACGGCTAGTGGTGGTAACATTTTTGTATTCCCCTCGGTGAATATTGCCATGGATATATTACAAGTAACCAATACAAATGTTATTCAGTATAACTATAGTTGTACATTTGATGGCAAAGTCGATGTTAGATGGAAATTAGGATCGGTTTATTTCATCAGAGAGATGTGGTATTCTCATACAAATTCCTTATCTACAAGATTAACGGCTTTAAGAATCACATCTATCGAAATGGAAACTGAAGAGATGAATAGAGAAAGTAACAAATCAATTTTTGAAACTCCAAATATAGAGGATAGATTGAAGGATGTCGAATTCGATGAAAAGTATAGATATATTCCAATCACCGAACCTATTATCGAGACTCCACAATTGAGAGATTTGGGTAATGCTACCCCACCACTTGAATGGTTCGGTTTACACAGAAGCAAGTTCCCCAACTTGACTCATAAGATCTTGATACTTGGTTTCCAGAGGATGGTGAAAGAAGCCGAAGTGAGGTATGCCAAGGTGCTCAAATAGCATATTCCAAAAGTGTATATATATATAAGTAATATATAAATCATGTATTAATGAAAATGAAAGAAATAAATATAAAAATAACCACTGGTTTAGTCAAGTGTTTTTTCTGATTCGAGATTCAAAAAAAAAAGTATGCAAGTAGTTGACGTGGATCTTGCCAGACTGAACCCTTAGTAAGCTCAATTGATATAATAATAGAGCCGAGGAAAATATTCTTTTCACTTTCAAATACTCTTAGATCCTAGTTGGTTTCCCTGTGTCGGCATATATTCATACAACTTCATACCCTATGGCTTTATTAGAATCGATTCAAAGGACTATCGATAAACTGGGGTTAATACCCAAGATTGTTCGAAGTTTACGAGTATTATCGTTTCTTTTAATGATGTCTGGAATCATCTGGGTTTTTGTATTACCATTACAAGGTCAATTCCGTGGTACTTATATATCCGAGAATGCATTGATGCCCTCACAGGCTTATAGTTTCTTCAGGGAATCGGAATGGAATTTTGTACGTGGATATCGTGAAGAAGTATTAGAATTGATTCATCTTGGTAAATCATTACAGGAAAAGAACAACGCCGTTGAATCGTGGCTTGCCGATATAGGTTATAAGACATCGGAACATGTATATCAAGAGTTGTATACCAATGAAACAAAAACTGTGAAATATGCAATTTATCACGTTCCAAGGGGTGATGATACAGAGGCAATGGTATTAACTGCACCTTGGAAAACATCATCTGGTGAAGATAACATCGGTGGTATGTCATTGGTATTAGGATTAGCCAAATATTTTTATAGATTATCCATTTGGTCTAAGAATATAATCATAGTGATACCGGAAAATGGACAAGATGCTTTGAAATCATGGGTTGATGCATATCATACAACATTAGATCAAACCGGTGGATCTATTGAATCTGCAGTACTGCTCGATTTCCCCTCCGAAAATGATTACCTTGATTATATAGAATTGGGTTATACCGGTGTCAATGGACAGTTACCAAACCTAGATCTGATCAACTGTGCAGTATCTATATCCGAACATGAAGGTTTCAAAATATCATTGCATAATACACCAAGGGGTCAACTTTGGACAAACGATTATTTTTCAAGGATAACAACGGTTCTCAAGGCTCTTTTTGAGATGTCCACTTCAGGTTTGGTCAGATTTCAAAGCGATGGTAATGGATGTGAAGCATTTGGAAGTTGGAATATTCAAGCCATTGCTATAAGGGCAATTGGTGAATCTGGTCATGATATAACGACATTGGGTAGAGTAATAGAAGCCATCTTTAGAGCTGTTAATAACCTATTGGAGAAATGGCATCAATCATTCTTCTTTTATTTGTTATTGGCACCAAGAAGTTTTGTATCTATTGGTAATTATTTACCTAGTGCCGTTTTAACATGTGCAAGTTTGGCAGCGGGTTCACTTTCTGCTCTATTGACTAATAACAATCTTAACAATTCCAAAGTTACATTTGAATTCAAGTATTGTTCCTTATCAACTACCTCTATAATCAAGGGGTTTTCCATATTTAGTGGTGTCGTTACAATTTGTTTGATTGGTGGATTTCTCTCTGATAACTTTGCCAGAACTTATTCATTTGAACAACACTACGAAAGTTATTACGCTTTAACATATGGATTCATCATCCCACCAATATTACTATCATTGGTACCTGTCCTATTATCAAAACAGTCCAATAAATCTAGTATGAAATCAGAAGAGAAAAAGCAAATAACAGAGGTAATTAGACTATTGAACTCAATCTCCATTTTCCATCTCACGGTGATATTAATCGCATTATTAGTAGTCCATTATTCATTGGCATTTGGTATCTCAATCTTAAGTTTCCCATTGGTACTGATCAAATACGGATCAAAATCTAAGATGTCACTGTTGCAAAAATTAAGAAATTCAATCCTATTAATCTATTCCTTCCCAGGAACATGGATATTGATCATTGGTACTTTGAAAAAACTAGAATTCGAATTGGATATAGTTCGTAATTTATTCCAGTATTTTAGAATCGAATTGGTTACTGATATAATAGATAGGATACTATCGATTGATTATATCGATAATGGGGATATAATACTCGAAGGACCGGTAGAATTGATATATGGGTTGTTTTCATCGTATGCTAGATTCCAATCGTGTACTTGGTTGATTATAGTGCTAGGTTGGTTGCCCGTATGGTTCACCAGTTTGATCATAACGTTTGTCGATGTTGAACAGAGTGATGGGTTTGAAATTATCGAAGGTGATAAGAAAAACAACTGATGAAAGTGAAAAAAAAAAAAAAAAAACGTAGAAAAGCAAAGGAATCGGGTGTTTTGTTTTGTTTTGTCTTATTATACATTCATATAATTTTAATATATACTCAATTAAAGTAAAAAAAAAAAAAAGTAACAAATATACATGATAATGATATTATTAATATATATATATAGGGGATGTAAGTTGATTAAACATATTTAGCCATGAAATCAGCATGGAAAGCCTTCCAAGCATCGATCCATTCTGTACCAGGAGCCAAGAAGGTTGTTCTTACATGCCAAGTACCTGGGACTTGACCAAATCCAGAACCTGGAACGGCACAAATACCGGTTGTTTCTAACAATTCAGAACAATAAAACTCATCAGGTTCGAAATTCAATTCCTTTGCCCTTGAGATGGCTTTATCACTTAATGAAATATTAGGGAAACAATACATTGCACCTTCTGGTCTTTGACATGAAACACCTTCCATTTCATTAAATGCTTCGTATAATTTCTCGGCACGTTGACCAAGTGCATTATGAATTGAATCTCTTTCGGATTTATACAAGGCATAAGATTCATCACCTTTCTTTGGTGGGTTGATCATCAATTCAACAAGTGCTTGACCTGTAACTACAGGACAAAGAGAAATAGAAGCCAATTTCAATAGTTGAGCGGTAATACTTTCGTCAAATCCAACACATTCCATATAACCACCTCTTTGACCACATTCACCGGATATACCTTTTGAAGTAGAATGTAATGAAGCCAATTGAACGTCATTGTATAAACCATTTGAATCCATTTTTTGTAATTCTCTTAATACCTTTTTAACAGAAACAAATTCACCATTGAAGATATTTTCTTGATAAACTTCATCTGCAATGACAACTAATCCATATTCAGCGGCAATTGTTAAAAGATCGGCAATTGCTTCTGGTTTTAAGATAGAACCTGTTGGATTACCAGGATTAATTAAGACAAGACATCTTGGTTCTATACCATTTGATTTAGCATCGAGGATAATCTTTCTAACATCTTCACTTTCAACTGACCAATCATCCTTTTCATTTAAATAATATGGTAAAGCAGTTGAATTGTTTAAAGTTAATGAAGCTGTATATAAAGGATATTGTGGAATAGGAATTAAGAAACCAGTCTTTGGACCTAATGACAATAAACCTAAAAGATAAGAAACTGCGGTGGAAGCACCAGATGTTAAGTAAATGTCTTCAGCTTTAGCTTCGTATCCATCTCTATTGGTAATAAATTGAGCAACTGATTTTCTAACAGCTGGAACACCTTGTGAATGAGAATAAGCACCAACTGAACCAATTTCACCTAAAAGATATTTTGCTCTTTCTATTAAATCCTTTGGGATTGTTTGAGAAATAGCAGGATTTTGAAGTAAATCAGGGTATTGTAACAAAGCCAATACTTGTCTGTAAAAAGTTAAAGGTTTTTGATCCAATTGTTGAGGATTACCAATGTTAGCATTGATGATCTTGTTAAAAGGTAAAGAATGACTTTCATTTGCCAATTGCATTCTAAGTTCTTCGGCTTTTGTTGGGATCTTACCTCTAACGGCATATTTGGCATTAAGAGCGTGTGGGTTTAAATCCTTTGTTAAAAGTTTCTTTGCAGGTTTAAAACCTGTCTTTATGGCATGATTTTTCAACAATGATGACATTATTTCGTCTTTATCAGTACTTAAAACTGGGATAGTAGTTTTAGATGGAGACATGACAAAAGAAAACCAAAAAGAAAAGTTGAAAAACAGTATCAATAGATGAAATCCCAATTTTTCAAAGACCCTAAAAATGAATCAACAATCGGTGAGTGTGAGTAATCAAGCGGAAAATCTTTGCTAAAGAGGAAAACGGCTGTACAGAAACTCGCACTTTAATTCTTATCCGCTCTGGGCTCTTGCCTAATTGGGAATTGGTGGGTGGCGGTAATTGAATAGACGGCTAGTGCAGGATATATATATATATATATATCTCTTATCGAATGGAGACTGTATCCTGGCTGAAAAGGGGTATAGTGATATGTAGTATACTGTCAAGAAGCGATGAACAGAATAGTACCGGCACTTTGATAATAACTATACAGTATAATATCCGGAGAGACAGAGAAATAGAGAGAGAGAGAGAGAGAGGTGTAGATGTTCAAAATCAAATCACTCAGAGTTATACTATATCTGCAATTGGAGCAAAGTGATATGAAACTAAGGATATAAGCGTATAGTAGAGCTAATAGAATTGGGTAGATACGAAATCAAAATATGAATCTTGTAAGAGAGTAACGTAAATCTTATTGTTGTCGAATAAAGGGTTTTAGCGACTGATGATGCGGAAATGTCTCAATTAGTGGGTTAAAATGGGGGGAAACTTCGAGAGTCGTTGTAATAGTGTAATGGTAAGTGGGAGGTAATTGACAAGTGGTAGCTGGATGCTTGTAAAGAAATATGACAGATTATAATATATAAATGTTATATATAAAGAAGGAAGAAAATAGGGATAGTTGGGGAAGCAACATGTTTAATTGATCTTGTGCAGCCCACATCAATTAATCAATTAATTGATTCATTTATTAATTGACCGATTAATCTAATTTTTGGTTAAATTGGCGTCGATTGGCGCGTCGATTGGCGCGTCTGTGGGGCGTCTGTGGGCTGTGAAATACCGCGCCACACCACTGGGCGAGGGTGGGTGTCAGTGTGTGGCCGTGCACCGAGTATTTTCCATCTCTCGCCACAATCTGCCGATTAAATATTTTTTTTTTAATGCACTAGGCCAATTACCAGAGACTATTTGCCAATGACATGTATATATATTAATATCTTCTTGGCAAGCACTACTCAACTCAATTATTTCTACTTCAACTTGAGCATTTACCCATATACGTACATACACACATATAACCATGGCAGACACTGCTCTCTACGATATATTGGGAGTTGACTCATCTGCCTCTACTTCAGAGATCAAAAAGGCCTTTAGAAAATTGGCTCTATTACATCACCCAGATAAAGTATCTATCGATGAAAGAGAAGTAAGCGAAGCAAAATTCAAAGAGATATCAAATGCTTATAAGATCCTTATCGATGATGACTTAAGAAACAATTATGATACATATGGTACCGAAGATGGTTCTGTACCTCCTTATCCAGGTGCCGAATTTGGATTTGATTTTGAACCTCAATACGGTGGACATGCCTTCAATGGTTCAAGTTATGAATTTGGACAAGAAGATTTTGCAAATTTTTTCAATGGTATGGCGGGAAATAATAATTCAAAAGTTAAAAAGACCAAAACTGATAATTATACCTTTGATGTAGAGATAACTTTGGAAGATTTATATCGTGGAAAAGTTATTAAATTTAATTCAACAAAGAATATAATATGTACCATTTGTAAAGGTACAGGTGCTAAACCAAAGGCAAAAACCCATCAATGTGAAAAATGTAATGGTAAAGGTTCTCAAGAAAAAATCAAAATGACTCCATTTGGTTTTGCTGCTAAGATTCGTGAAGAATGTAATAAATGTAATGGTAAAGGTTCAATTTATAGACCAAAGGATAAATGTAAAAAATGTAATGGTACATTTATTATCGAACAGAAAAAAGTATTGGAATTCATAATAGAAAAGGGTTCAAATTCAACTGGTACAATTGTATTAGAAAAAGAAGCCGATGAATTTCCAGGTTTAATCCCAGGTGATATAATATTAAGTTATAAGACAAAGGAAAATGATATTTTTAAGAGATCATCGGTTGATGTTAATAAAGGTGCTGATTTATTCACAAAGATTAGAATACCTTTGATTGATGCATTATCTGGTTTTAAAGAAAGGAAAATCGTGAGACATTTGGATAATCGTTGGATTTCATTAGGAGTTCCTGCAGGTAAAGTTATTAATCCTGGTGATTCAATACTTATCCCCAATGAAGGTATGCCAATTAAAAACAGTGGTTCTTTCTTTGGTTCCAATTCTTCATATGGTAATCTATACATTGGTATAGAAGTCGAATTCCCCAAGGATAATTGGTTTATTGAGAAAAATGACGTTTTAAAATTGAGAACCTTGTTGGATATCAATTATTCTTCTAGTGATCAAAATGGTAATACAAATCAAAATGGATTCCATTCAAATGGTGATAAAGTAAACACTAGTCCCGTTGTAGAAGATGAACAAATCACATCCGTTCAGTTTTCCCTTGTTGGCAAGCAGAAGTTATCCAAACAGTTTGGAACGTATTTATTCGATTTTGATTTTAATCCTTCGAGTTTGAATCAAGAGAAAGATCAAGGTTCAAAATCATGGTTCTCATGGTGGTGAATATACCCTAAAAAAAAACCAAAAAGTACTTGCCATAATTTCACGTTTTCTGTCTGTTTGCTGCTCTTTCTCTTCCCCATCCTACGAATAATGACTTTTCTTCCTTCTCACGTTTTAATTGCTTGCAATTAATAAATAAATAAGTAAATAAATAAATAAACAATGTATATAACATGAATATAGAACCCAAACATGTAAATAACAAAATCAAACAAATGCACACACACAAAAAAAAAAGATGTAATACCTATACACATAATACATAGAAACCTAGGAGCTATTATTTAGATGAACCTCCTTTCAAATCCTCTTGGGTTTATATCTCTTATTTCTGGAAGCTTCGGTGCTTGCCAGATAACCAGGTACTCTTTTCTCTCTCTTCATAGTTAAAGTTTCATCATCAACCGTACTTGATGATACTTGTCTATGTACAATCTTGGGACTAGACGATTCGACCTCTATTTTATTTGGTTTTTCATAAGGCAAGGCATCATCATAATTGAAATCTAAATTAACGTCAAATATCGATTCATCTTCCTCATCATTTGGTATCACTTTGATAATACTATCTAATTCACTTGAAACTCGTAATTCATCGTCAATCTTGTTCAATCCATTACCAAGGTTGTAAAACTTCTTTTCTTCATCAAGATCAATATCCCTTTCATTTTGAAATAAATCAATTGAATCAAAATTTTCATTCACTTTACCAAACACTTCCTCAAGTGTATCTTTCCTCAATGGCATTGCATTGTTTGGGATATATGAAATCTCTGGGTCTTGTACATTAGGTACATATTCAATACTATCATCATCTTCTAAGTCTTTCCCATAATTATTGAATCCAAAAGATATATCCATATCTAAACTTAGATCATTTTCTTCATCTCCATGGATTTCTTCGTCACCTTCTTCTTCAATTGCTGCTTCTTGTAAGTCTTTCAATAATTTAGATGATTTAGAGATTTTAGGAACTTCAGAAAGAAGTTCGCCTTCTTCTTTTTCTTCTTCCTTTTCGTTGGGGTTATTATTGTTTCTTGTGAATACTTGAGGTTTTTTCTTCAATGAATTATCTATTTGAATGTTTAATTTATTATTACCACCCTCAAGTTCTAATGTATCCTCGGTTAATGTATCCAATCCAATCCCAAGACCAATCCCCATTGATCCAATGTTATTCATAGAGTTATATTTCAATAACTTTCCCTTGTTTTCATTATTATTGTTACTACTACCCTGTTGATTAATCTGACTGGTATCGTTGTTCTGATCGTCCTTTCTAGACTGTTGTTTGGGGAATACTATGAAGTTAGACGATTTCGTTTGTAATGCAGAGTTCGATCTGCTTAATGTCCTACCCATTCCAGTTCTACCAATTGTGGAACTACTAGAATTCTTATTGTTGTTATTCGTGAGGTTTGATTTAGTCACCAGATTCTCCTTATCAGCACTCTGTGCCGATTTGGCATTTTGATTCATCGACAAGAACGACATGGTATTAGATTTGCCGCTTATTATGACTATAAGGACAAGTATCAAATGTCTGTTATTTCGATATATCTATCACTACGAACTTCTATACCACGTACAAGAATACATCACGCATAGCAAAAACAAAACAAAAACACACAAACAAAGCCGATCAATCGCATCGGTAAAATAATCGACGCGTCGGTACGATTGTATTCAAAAAAATATTTTATATATATATATATATATTTATATCAATCAGATAGCATAGGTAGGTACTTTAAAACTTTTGGTAGCTACATATATCAACTCAAATAGCAAGAGAGATCCGAGGTAGTGAGTGCTGTAAAGATAGAGAGAATAGCAGCCATGAAACAAGCGACAGAAGTGCTTGCAAAATTGTACAGAAGTATGAGCCGAGAGGTGAATTTAACCATCTTGGATAAAAATACCAAAAGTATTCTATCGACTGATTACTTACAACTCTCCGAGACCATACTCGACGCTAAAACCGAACCTAAGAAATACACGATCAACAGACTTTTGACTGATAACCTAAAGGACTTTGAGTTGCTGAAAAGGCTCAGTGTAGTTGGAAAGGACATCCAACTAGAAGATATATCAACCACCCACAAGAGTAAATACGTCAAGAATATGGTGTATTTTTTAAGAAAGACCTATATTGGTATGATACCTATAGATCAAAGAACTCCTTGCTGGCTTTCTAGATTTGCAATGGCTGATAAGAAGACACTTTTAAGCGATTATTCAGGATTGGTTGAACTGCGACATAAGATACTCAAATTTGAGACTAATGAACCATCAAAGAAATCCAATATACCACTTATAATCGATCATTACAAAGAGGTAATGGATAGGTCCAAGTTCGAAAAATTGAACGATTCCTTGATTTATTCATTACAGAGGGATCGAATTAGAAGAGTTGATTTGTCGAGGAAATCAGTCAACCATTTAAAATCAATAATTCCAGTTCACGTTGAAGGTGATCTGGATAAGATAAACATGTTATATAAGACAATGCAAAGATTGGTCGATCTTAAAAGCGGATACCCTTCATTTGAGATCCCTTTATACCCTACATCATTAGGGTTACCTAGAGTAATACCTGTTCAAGAGAATAAGATAATAAGAGAGTTGAAGAAATTCCAAGATATCTTGAACAATTACTCATTGTTAACAAGGCAAGATTTGACTTATTTAGAGTCGTTATACTACGATATACCCAAGGATGATATCCAGAACAGATTACTCAGTATTGCTGTTAAAGTGTTCTTAAGTGAAACCGCGTCTGTTAACCATGATGCTACTTTAGAAACTCCCAAGACTATGTTTAGATACAATGAGCCCGTTAATGAGTTGGCTTCCTTATACGAGAACGTAAGGGAGTACTCAGTTGCCCAAGAGTCAACATAATCCAAAACACACGTGAAATAATTATATAGCCTTCTAATAGCTACGTTTATATTAGAACTATATAAGACTTTATGAATAAAACGAAATGAAACGAAATGAAAATCGACTAAGCAACTAATAAACCAATTAACTAATTAATGTCTAGCAGAGTGTAGTTTTTCTTTGTATCGTCAAGTAAGCAAAACAAATTACGAGATTTGACGGCATTTATAGCGATATAACGGGGTAAGAAATCAGTAGAACCTAAGCTATAATCGCTTTCTTTTATTATGGATTCCCTGGTGATATAACAAACTTTTTCAGAAGTGGTAGTACTAGGAAATGAATTTATCATATTCAGCTTCAACAGTTTCACAGATTTGCCAAGAGATATGGGATCTTTGAAAGTTATCATCAATAGTAGTTCATCTCGATCTACAAATTCCCCTTCAATTTTCAGGATTTCGGTGGCATTATCGAATATTAGATCCAATTTCACCTCGTAGATATCATATGAGAGTTCTTCTAAATTGACAAAGCAAATATGAAAACTACGTCTACCATCTTTGAAGATCACCACGATACCAACTTCACTATTTTCATCCAGTATAGTGAAATGGTGACTATCAAAACCTTGAAATTCTGGAATATCAACGATTTTATCTGCAATTATCTTGGAGTTCATGTTTTTCTTCACACTGTCAAATATCTCATTACATGATTCGGTTAGCTTTTCAAATAGAATATCTAATCTAGTATCGTTATGATTGTTGTTGTTGTTCTTATCCACTTCTTGTGCTTTCTCTTCATTCTCTACCTCGGTATTGACTTTTGGGGGTGATAGCTTCAAAAAATCGTTGACTTTGGAATTCAATAAACCAGTACTCATATAGCTGGCGATCTCCTTTGTCTTTGCCATATCATCGATAACCGGGTCATCATCGGTAATCTCTTTCAATACACATGTCAACCAGCCCAAAAAGGTCTCAAATCCCTGTTGCTCTTCGTTAATCTTGAAGATAAACTTATGGATACCCTTTGTCAAATTTGCTGCAGCGGTAATTGAATGTGTCAAATGAGTTTCTTCAAGACCTAGGAAATTCTTTGATGACGAAGTATTCCACCTTGAATACCCCAGCAAGCTACTAAATAAAACTATTAGATGCTCTATAGCAGGTATCAAGTGATAGAACAATAATTTTCTAGAACCGTCATAACACTGCTTACCTAGTCTCATCCATCTTTTCAATCCTCTATCACCAAGATAATCGGTCACCCATACTTTAGAAGCTTCATTGATCATACCAGTAAGTAACAAATCGTATAAATCATCAATAGGCTCGACTTCACTCTCATCCAACTTTATAGAGGATTTATTGATCATCTCTTCTTTCAACAATCCCATGATTCTTGATTGATAGTCAATAAATGGTTTCACTTCCCGTACAAGAATCTCTATGGACTCTTCTATATAACTTAAAAGACTGACTATTTTGGAACAGGCTAAAGAAACAGTAGGCAACAATGCACCAAGTGTATCTACGAAAGCTGTATCTAACTTAAGCAACCCCAATCCATTTTGAGTCTCAAGTAATATGTAATGAGATGTAAGTAATGCATTGGAACGAATATCCAATATCGTCACATATGCATCTTGTAGTTGTGGTACTTGGAACTCTTCGAGAGTGAAAATACCGTATAGTGTGAATGTAAGTTTCCCACTATCTCCAGCAGATATTAGGAAATCTAAACTGGAATGATCGCATTGTATCATCTCGTCATTGATAATCTTTGCTGTAAATGTGCTTGCAGTGGAACCATTTGGTAAAGTAGACAGTCTTGTAAGACTCTTTGAAATATTGATATCAAATAGATTCTCAAACTTACTGCTTTCTCCAAACCTTTTGGCTCTCTTTGACCATGTCACAGCATGAACCGAGTCTAGACGCTTGCTCAAAGTCTGTACTAATTTACCTGTATTTGAATCAAATATATTTTCTACACCATCAACGCTAACGACAGCCAGCATCTTACCTATTGTTTAAACAAGTGGGAAAAGGAATAAGTTAGTACGACATGTCTTCTTTTGCGACAAGAAAGAAAAAAGAGGAATTGGATGATAATACATACCATCTGGACGCCACTCTAACATCTCTATCTCCGACTCTGGTGTGTTGAGTATCCAAACCCTTTGACCATCTATTCTATATATCCAAACTGAGCCATCCTGAGCTGAAAATGCAATGAGATCCATTGTGGGGCATATGCTGAATACACGCATGGGATTGACGGCCCATGGTAGCTTATTTGTCTCAATTATACTGAACCCAATATCTTCATTCATGACTCTCAATCTCAGCTTATTCAATGGTCCTTTTGATCCAATCTGTATTATTCTACTGTATGTAAACAGTTCCGATCTTTAAAAGTCAAAGACTCGTTGTTTATGTTTGTGAGCCACTTGGCTCGCTAAAAGCCAAAAAAAAATATTTTGACTATATAGACTTTGCGATGCTTGAAAACTCCTTATGTCCTTGCTTAGAAGAGTCTCATTCATCAGATACTTGTGTGATACCAATATGTTCAAAGGCGACCCAGTGATTAAGGCGTTTTCAAACATCAAGACCTCCGAAAGACGTAAGATCTTGGTGATTATTTGTCAGGATTTTAATATTCCTAAGGACCGGATTACTCTAGAATGTGAAAGAGCTATCTTACCAGCAATTATCAAAAGTGGTAGTTTTAAAGCTGCAACTGGTGCTTCTGGAACCATATACACAGATGAAGCCGGTGTTCCATTATGGTTCAAGACAAAGGACTCTAGTTTCATACCTACTCTATACACCCTTTGGAAGTGTCCAGGAATTCTTCCGATGATATATACACATGATGCAGTTGTTGAAAGACTTCTGGGAGGTGCTAATCTTATGCTCCCGGGTACTCTACCACCTTTCGATCCAGAATTGAAAAATGGAAGACTTGCTGCTATAGGTAATATCAACAACCCAGACGTTGCTGTGGCTGTTGGGTACTGTGCTCTAGATTTGACTGGAATTACAAGAGTAGTTGGTCTCTCTGGAGTTGTAGTCAAATCGGTACATTATATCGATGATGAACTTTTCAAGATGCCAAGACATCCACCTAGCATTCCCGACTCTGAATCTGTGTCAAGAGAGTTTGAATTGAAACCAGAAGGTGAAATCTCCGAACCTATCGAAGAAGATGACGAGGATGATGATGATGACGAGGAGGACGATAATAATGAGAATACAATTGCAGGTGAGGATGAAGAAGTATCTGATGGTGAAATACCAAAAGATGAGGATAAAGAAGAGCAAGCAGAAGAGGAAGGAGCTAGTGAAGAAGTGGGTAACAATGAGGAACCACCACAGGAAGAATCAAACGAAAACGATGATGCCATAGACGACCTTGTAGAGGATACATACCAATTGACAGTTGAAGATGTCGATGAGTTTTTCGTCAGATCACTATTACAATCCATTACACAAGATAAGATAGACGTTCCAATCACTTTATCCAACTTCATGGGTAATCATATTTTGAAGAACTTACCCCAAGTAGATGTAAAAGCTGTCAACATGAAAAAGACATCATGGAAAAAATCGGCAAAGTTTTTAAAGGCAATGGAGAAATTACAGCTTTTAAAAGTCAAAGGGAAGGGAGATGATCTTACGGTGATCTCATTAGCCACCAAGGATCATGAAAGGGTAAAGAAGTTTGAGCCTTATAAGATCAAGAAGGCTACATCGTCATCGTCTTCATCATCATCCTCTGGTTCAAATCCTAACTCAAATCAACTTCAAGCAATTCAGTACTTCAAGCCTGTATCAGCCGTTAAGAATCTTTTAAGAGAGATTGATATCAATCCAGATGGTTACTATACTGGACATGAAGTTAAAGATATCTTGAACAAGTATATTGCCTTTAAGAAATTAGTCAATGCTAAAAACAAGAAGCAATTGTATATCAATGATACCATCAAACCAATTGTAGTTTCAAACAAGGAACTCAAAGGTTTAGTACCTGGTGTAGCGATTTACTTAGACAGAGTGCAAGTGGCAGAGACATTTGTCAAGAATGGATTCTCTATATACTATTCTATAGTACAACCAGGTGAAGATCCATCAAAGGCCAAGATTTTAAGAGGTGAAGTGCCCAAGATCACAATTATCGAAGAACTAAGAATCGGTAGGAAAGTAGTGACGAGGGTGTTTGGATTTGAAGGATTCGGTATTAGAGCTGATGATTTGAGCGATGAACTAAGAGTTAAATGTTCAGGTTCGACTACTATTGGTAATAACGTTCAAAACCCAAAGTTTATAGAAGTTATGGTTCAAGGACCTCATTTTAAGACCGTTAGTGACGTCCTCATTAAGAAAGGTATTAAGCCAACCTGGATAGATCACGAGAACAAATTGAAACCTAAAAAGAAAAGAACTGTAAGGTAGTCTATTTTCATTTGCGTTGTTCATATATATAAATATATATATATATATATATCTAAAGTAAATAGTTGTTTTTACGATACCAGAAATTAGATGTCATAAATGTACTT
This sequence comes from Wenyingozyma nitratophila, assembly GCA_030567875.1. NCBI lineage: Eukaryota > Fungi > Ascomycota > Pichiomycetes > Pichiales > Pichiaceae > Wenyingozyma > Wenyingozyma nitratophila. Next base: position 86,836 of record JAJLSW010000006.1, read on the forward strand.
GTATTTGTGGCCTCTTCATGTATATACGTTCAAAGCTATTCAGTCTTCGTTTTTGTCCTGGTTTCCTTGAGACCCCTGATTAACCCCAGGAAGACGATTATTGTGATCGGACCAATCAATGGTACGTAAACTGCCATCTTATGTTCATCTGGGAAATACATCTGTTGAACCATATCTTTTTGAAAGAATGCCTTATCGGATATAAGAGCAGCTTTATTGACTTGTAAATTTGCCTCTTTCCATTGACCCTTGTTGATTAAGACAATTGACTTTTCAATCAAAGATAAAGACTCTTGAACTTGATATAATGTGGAATCGGGTATAGAAATCGTAGGTAATTGATTTGTCAATTTAACCAACGAGACGAGATTATTAACTGCTTCTCTCAAATTCTTAAGACTCTTCATTCTTGTCAATGAATCAATTCTAATGTCTAAAGATTTAGGTTTTTCTATATCACCACCCAAGAGGTGTAATAGTTGTGATGCAAAAGTTTCAAGTAATGGGATTAAGGTATCTTGATTCAAATGAGCTGGGGTTGATAATTCGGATGAATCAACGTTTATTATTTGAACACCTCCCCATTGTGGCACAATAAAACTGTTTGAAGTCGAACCTTCGATACTCAATGGATAATTTTGAGGACTTGGAGCATAGGCAATAAAATTAATAGTAGGAGCAATATCTGTGTTTTGATCCAACCCCCAAGCTGAATAATCGATAAAGGTAGAAGTATCCTTTGCCAATAATACATATGATTGGGTATCATTATTCCATTGAAGATGGTTTGCTACAGAGTCAGGTAAGACTTCATAATGCTCTAATTTCGAATCGAAAGTGAAATCGGCAATTGGGTTGAATTTATTCAAATAATTTGTGAATATATGAGACCAATATTCAATATCCCATGAAACTGGGTTACCACCTCCAACCAATAGAGAAATGGTGATATGGTAATTAGGAGAAAAAGAAACTGTCATGTCATCCTGTGATTTATAACCATTGTAAAAGAATTCAATTTCAGATGGGAAAATCTCCTCTAAGATCACTTTTGATATAAAATCAGGAACTTTATCATGGCTTATCACATTTTGTGATAACATTATCTTTGTATCTTTACCAAATGGTGAGACGAAAAAAGATTCTCCACCTCCATCACCTTCGGTGCTTTCAATTGGTTGTAAATCGATTGTGTAATCATCGTCTGAGCCTTTGCCTTCTTTCAACACTACTCTCCAATTAATACTTTCATCTGTCTTTTTATTATGCAAGGACTCATCTATCAAAGATTGAGCTTCATGGATCATACCTTGAAGTGGTTCGGGCAAATCCAAGTAGATCGGTATCTCGTAGTGTAATTCCTTGAGTAGTTTAGTATTCCACTGATTTATTTCGTCATATGGGAGTTCTGCCCTATGTAATGAAGTCGTTGCGTACCATAGTGGCAAACCTATGAGTGAACATAGTATTATGATAGATAAGGTTATATTTCTCCTCCAGATGGCATCGTTCTGTTCTTCTTTCAAACTTTCTTCTTTCACCTTCGTCTCGGACATTGTAGAAAACCTCAGTGGCGGTGATACGGGAAACAAACTTAGAAATCTTCAAGGAATGCTCTTATGGGACAGTAGATTGACAGATCACTCACAGAGTGAACAAGTTTTAAACATCCACGTTTGACGTTTCTGATTATGTTTTTTTTTTGTATGCGAGGGTCCAAAAATTGAGAATCTCTCAAGCTCTTTAATATTGATTTTACTTTACATCTGCTATTACGGTATATTTTCTTTATAAATTCTGAGTATATCAGTATTAATACTAATTTATGATATGTACATGTACGGACAAGTTTTCTATACAAAGAGAAATAACAAACGCCTTTTTAATAGTATACGTTGAGTGTGTGTGTGTGTGGGAGTGGGAGTGGGAGTAAGTTGATTCTATAGGATTGCATACATGCCTGCCTAGCTTAGCTTAGCTGGTATGATTTGCTTAATGGTAGTAGTTGATGACGATACCTGGACCATGGGTGGAACTTAATGTAGTCATACCAATGGTGATTGGCTTTTTAGATTTGACATTGGCAACGGACTCTCTTAAGGCCTTAGATGCAGCGACTAAATTTTGCATGATTTGTTCATCGGTAAAACTACAACGACCAACGACTAAAGAAACAAAACTATCTCTTTGTCTAAATGGATGAGAACCAACGGTACCTTTGATTAAATCGACGATATTTTCTGAGATTGAACCTTTCTTTACTGAAGGCATTAACTTCTTTGGACCTAAGACTCTAGCAGCTTTTCTTAAATGATTTTCTACTTCTGGAGTAGCGTACAAGACATCGATATCTAGTTTACCCTTACCTTCGGCAACTTGGTTAATCCATTCGATATCACCGACAAATGATGCACCACTGGCCAATGCTAGTTGTTTAGCTTCTTCATTTGAAGTAGCTACACCGATTCTAACAGATGTGACTGGATGTGGGAATCTGATAGCACCGGATAATGGAGCAATACCATTGATACCAAATACTACTGTTTGTACGGTGATAGAAGCTTCTTTATCTGGTCTTCCAAGTTCAGCTGCACGAAGGTATCTTAAAGCTTGTGGTACTTCCATATATAATTCATGAGTAGATGCAGGTTGTTTGGCAATAAGCTTTCTCTGTGCTAATCTGGTGGCGGTTTTTCTATCACGTCTAGCCTTGGAATCCTTGTCGTCACCAGGCGCAAGATTAGATGATGTGTTTGAAAAATGACGGTGATTATTGATCAATGAAGATGATGATGATAAATTTATCTTGGTGAAATTTATCAGAGTAGGCCTCAAACTTGAAGAGCCTACCACCATGTTTTTTATATAAGACATCTTGTGTGTATGCGTTATCTAATGAGTGAACCCTTGAGAGATGGTATAGTCTAAAAATATGGCATATATCAACGGTAGATCAACCAAATTATTCAACCTTTTCAACCCATCCCCAAGCCTTTCCCTTCACTGTAGTAGAAAAAACCTCCAGTGATTTTTCATGCTCTCGATCGGCCGGTTACCCGCCCAGAACGGTGCTAAGGTTTTTTCATTTTTTTAGTTAGCGCTACAACATGTGTGCGTGTTGTATTATTGTATGTATGTGTTTGTTTTGTTTTGTTTTGTTTTGTTTTGTTTTGTTTTGTTTTGTTTTGTTTTGTTTTGTTTTGTTTTGTTTTGTTTTGTTTTGTTTTGTTTTGTTTTGTTTTGTTTTGTTTTGTTTTGTTTTGTTTTGTTTTGTTTTTAGTTTCTCTGTGAGCAATGGGAATTGTATATGTGTCTGTATGTATATAAGTAAGTAAGTAAGTTGATATGTAAGAATTATATATAGAAGGTCGAATGTATTCTAAGTTTTTTTTGTGTTCTCTTTCTCTCCATCTCTCTTTTCTAAACTGTATATCTGTGTGTTTATCGTATCCATTCTGTGTTTTGTTATATTCGTATATCGTTTGAACTAATTAGTTTTCTTTGCATTTTTCTTCAAAGCTGCAGATTTAGCAGCAGCTGATTGTCTTGCGTAATTCTCGATCCAAAAGGCAGCAAATAAAACAGTCAATGGAGCTAAATATAAGACATTGATCCAAATGGCAGCGGCTTTGGCACCTGTTGAAATACAACTTTTGAATTCCATAATTGAAACGTCGTAATATTGGACAAACAGATGGAAAATGGCCAATGAACCCCCGATTAAAAATTGAGTGATTTGCATGGTAGTTAAAACTTTTCTAAAGATATTTGGTACTTTGATCTTTAAAGCAGATAATGTGAAATATAAATACATCAAAGTATGAATAAATGAATTGAATACAACAAAGATCCAAATTGGTGGTGAAGAAAATCTTACACCAGCCCACATACAAATCATAGCACCTGAATGATGGTAACTTTGTAAAAGGGATGATTGCTTACCCTTGACGAGAATGATAAAAGTATCGATGATTTCATAAAATTTGGAAAGATAGAACCAATAACCATAGTATGATAAACCCTTTTCAATTGATTGAGTAATTAAAGAATCTTTACCGAACCAAATCCCATTTTCAATATCACAAACGGCTTGCCAGAATAAGTTTGTGTTTTTATGGATCAAAGAAGTTAAATTGATATTCCAATAGGTATCGTATAAATAAGGTAAGAAATGGTGTGAAATCTTATGAATTGAGAAAGTCATACCTACAAAAGTCCATAATGAATAAAGAAATAAGAATACATTATGTATAACGATAAAGATTCTAAATCCAGTGGTCTTTGTGAATTTGAAAGGAGCAGCGGGTAATTTTTTGATTTGAATTTCAGTCAAATTTGAAGAATCAAAATTTGGATTTTTGGATTTAGCCAATTTGATCTGTCTTGAGAGTATGAATTTATTAGAGATATGAACAGAAGTGAAATAAGTCACTGCAAATAAAAATACGAAAACCCCATTCAATGAAACTGGATAAAATTCGTCGTTTAACCATTTCCAATTAGAATTAAAGGGACGTTCTGGGAAAGGTGTATTGAAATTTGGAACTTCCCAAATACCTTTATCTGGAATAAACTTGAAGTTTATAAGCTTCTCGACAATGAAGTTATTAGTAAGATGGCTGGTATCCATGGTAAATAAATCTAATAACTTGATCTGATAATAAGTCTAATATGAGTTATAATAGAAGAAATCAATTGGAAAGATTCAAAGATCTCCTTTAATGCATGATCCAAAACTGATAGATAGATAAAAGAGATACATCAAAAAAATTATTCAGGCTCAATACTAATTGCTCGAATTTCTCCATTTCGTCCCTGTGCGGCTTAGCTTTTTTTCTTTCAAATCTTTGGTTGGTCTTTGATCAAGGGGCCCAACAACTTATTGAGAGTCAGTTATCTGCCATGAAATTTATGGGGTAATCGATTGCACCTATTTAAACCAGAATTCTTTTATTGTTTCATATCACTTTGATAGTATAAGCCCGTTATACTAGCCATTTATTATCATCTCAACTGTCAGTTGAAATAAACTCTCAATTTTGGCGGAATCTCAACATTTTCGTTTTAAGCGAAAGAGGGGATACAAGAGAGGGACCTCCTTCGCATAGCAAATGATGTGCTTATATACGTATATTTGCGTACTCAAATTAGTAAAATGGTTCTCCAAGTAAAATCAAAGCTGTCATATGAAACTACCCGACTAGATAATCACAATGAAAATACTTTCAAACCTACTATTATGAGGTTCATATTCGTAATACGACCCATTACGTAGTCATAAATTTAAAAGAAACTGGGGAAGCGCGACAGTCAGGAGTGTTGTCTATGTGCACGGATTTAGAAGCCAGAATTCAGTTACTTGCCTATATATACTTCCCCTCATTCGGCTCACCCACTCACCAAAATGAACAATTTAGACTCGGTGATTACCTGTCAAGGTGGAATGAGTAAATGTTTTGGATTTCATCTTCACTGCTGTGCAATATAATGGGCAATACAGCAGCCTGGTCACATAATATATTACGTAAAATCAGGTAAAATCAGATATTCGGAGAATCTTTGTTCTTATTTGGATTCGCCGCACCCTCTCGGCTTGTACCTGAATTGGTATTCTTTTCCGAGCCGAATTCGGTGATGAACCCTGGTAATTTTGGAGAAAAAAGAACTGAGTGGGATGTACACAGACGAGTGCACCACAGATCGTGTTGATCAATTGTGTCAATTCGAAGTATGGATTTGATAAATTTTGTTTATGAATCTTCAATAAACAGCATGGTTGAAATCAGCGCACAGTTTAAGCTATTCAGTGACAACTTCTTTCCAACATGATGAAAAGATAGAATCTGGATAAGGTAATTTCTCTATTTTGTACACTCTCTCTCTTGGCCCTCTTTTGGATTTCCCCCCTCTTAAAAAGATCATTATAAATAAAAGTGACAATCCCACGTTTTGCAGTTTTCTATTCCATCTCATCTCGAAATACTGAAAATAATTTGATTAGAAAATGTCAAAACAAGCTCGTATATATAGACCCATAAGAGTGGTATTTGGATTACTTACAATTATAGTCTATGCTATTTCAGTTTTTGGTGCAACAAAACCTATACTTAAATCGACATTTACATTTGAAATGGATTTAAGTAAGGCAACAGTTGATGATATTCTCGGAGGAATTGTGATTGACAATTCTACAACTACTACTAGTAGTACATCCACATCGACATCATCCGAAATCTCAAAAGCTAATGAATATCTTGAAGATGTCATAACTTCTTTTAACAAAATTGTTAATCCAGATAATGGATATTTAATAGATACCGAAGAGTTTAGAGTTGCTAATGCATTTCAAATCCATGAACATTTGGTTTTATCAACTGGTGGTTATAGATGTTCTTCTAATTCAAAATATTCTGATGTTCTCGATGAAGAGTATCAAAGTCAAGAAACTTGTTCAACGAATGGGTTTTTGAATTGTTTTACAAATAGTATAACTAAATCTATTCATTATGCAAATACTTTTTCTATATCACAAAATTATTTACAAAATTCAACAAATTTAACATCTTTACAAATTTATCATTTGATTGAAAAGTTCGATTATGTTACTGATAGAACATCAAGACTTGCAATTAATATTCCTGATTCTTCAATACTTCAATTGAAAAAACTTGCTTGTCAAAATGATGATATTAGTTATTATTATAATGCAACTTCATCAAGTCAACATACTGCAAGAAATTTGATATTAGGAATAATTGCAGTGGTATTTCTTGCAATTGCATTTATATTGGATATTGGTACTATGTACTATAATAAACGTTGGAGTTATATTATTTATTTCATTTGTTTAACAATTGGTATAATTTTCATGTGTGCAGAATTTGGAATGACGTTTGAACATGTTAAAAATGCAGCCAATCAAATTAATAAAAACTCAGAAGGAATTAAAGCTTATACAACTTTACAAAGCGGTAAAATAGGTGCGGGTGCTTTATACATCGTTGCATTGTTATTTAGTGTTATTTGTTTTATTGCAAAAGTTGTTGATGTACCAAGGGGAAAAAAATAAGCAAGATATACCTTTTATCATATAATCAAACAAGAGAGAAAAGCAAAATCAAATAAAGCAAAACAAGAAGCAAAATATACTAAAATCTGAAGAAAATACTGAAAAGGAAACCTAACTAAATGCCAAACAGAATGCCAAACAGGTAAAAACGGATCTTTACCGAACGCTTTTCCTGTTTTTGCTTCTGAGGTTAATATATGTAATATATATATATATTGTAATAAATTTAAAAAACTTTATTGTAGTTTATATGTCTGATTTTCTTCTGGATAATCAACTTGCCTCTGGTTAATTGACTTTCATTACGTAGTCTTTGAATCTCTTATATCTTAACTCCTCGACGAACACTTCGACCTCTCTTCGAAATCGACGAGCCTTTAGACCTCACTTCAGCCTAGATTGACCCCGACGTTGTGTTGTCAATAGAACCTTCAGACCCTGGCACAAATCAAAAAAATAAAAAAATTCACCCAAATAGGAGAGTTCCTTTTAAAAGAGGAGAGGTGCACAGGTAAGGCATTACACGGCAAAATAGCTTCGGTGACTTTTTTTTGTCTGAATTGTGTGGGTAACTAGTTGATTTCTTGAACCCCCTTTTAGAAGCAATCTAAGTTTATCTACTCTCCTCAATTTGAAGAAAAGGTGCGTTTTAGATTTAGTTTATATATATTTAATATGCAATCAATACGGAGATCACCTAAGTTAAAATGCAAATAGATGAACACAGTGACATCGATAACCGATTAGATTGACAGATAAGACGAAAGGAGAAATAGACATGATTCAATCAACCCCGATTTGTGTCAATCGGAGGTTGGTAACGTGTGTCAATTCAGATCATTACTAGTTTAACATTGCTAAATTTCACCGTAAGGAGAGAGGTATATACATTCGTGGGGAAAGCGGAAAGCCGTATATTAAATGTATCCGATTATGCACCTAAAATGTCAGGTAGATAAGGATAAGGGGTTAGATTGATGATTAGGTCACTTTAGGGTAATTGGTAGGCACATTGTAAGTCACGATAAAGTATGGAAGCGTGAAGAAAGTATAATATAGTAGTATTGTTTAGATGGTTACTTACATATTCCATGAAGTTCACCAAGTGGAGAACCAATGAGTTTAATAAGGAGGAGGCCCGGTAAAATGCCAGAGAAGGTGCGGCACACCTGCCACATTGGGCAAGTAAAAGTTATTTCCCTAAGCAGCGGCACGCCGATCTTTTGAGTGGTCGGATGTCCTGTGCTCTGGGGCCACGGGTCGCGGGTCGATATCGCTTGGTGATGGGGTCGAAGCTAGAGGGCATGGGTCAGTTACGGTGGCAGCGAGCGAGGAGCGGATAATGTTTGCCTCGCACTGTGCTTCTCTGCAGCGTGCACCCGTAGTTCCCCCTTTGTCAACAAATCTATGGAGAAGGCACATAAAGAAATCTGCCAACCTAGTAACACACCACGCACGCTTCAGATACGACACGACAACACCACCACCACCTTTCGACGAACAGCAGCTGACCTGTAAGGCTGCCGGGTTGCCAGGGAGATTGGTAAACGTATACCATAGATGGATGGATGTATATAATAATAATAATAATATTCCAATATATAGAATAGGTATAGATGCAATAGGCAGTAATAATACGGCCGCCCCGATGGCCCCATAGCCAGCACGGTGGTGAAAAGCCAGCGGTTGTGGTGGAAGTAAGCAAACTCGCGGCCAACGCACCACTAAAAACACACTCGCCAGCACTTCCCAGCGCTTCCCAGCTCTTCCCGGTGGCTCGAATAGGCAAAAAGGTAAGAGCCAACGGGCGATCCACTCGCCTCACCTGTAAAATAATCGCATGGGTTCACCAAGACTGCACTTCATCTGCGCTAAGTTTCTTTTTTTCACAGCGGGACAATAATTCCAAATAAATATATTTCTATTTCCTTTATTGTTATAACTTGTCGAACCGTTATTTCAAACCATTTTCCACTATTTCTTGTTATTTCTCCTTTCTTCATATACTTACTTCTCTACCATTCACTTTTTCTCTCTTTAATCCATTTGAAACTACCCTTTAACCTCTAACAATCCATGCCAATATAAGTTATTTAATTCAACCACCATTTCTTATCGGATGTTATTGAATAATTTATATGCATATAGTACCAGTACGAGTACTTTAATTGCTCATAAGAGTAATAGTAATAGTACAAGTACTTGTTCAAGTTTAAATACAAAATCAAGTTCAAGCTTGCAATCAAATATGGTTGGTGATTTGAATATACCAAGAAAGAATAATTCAACCACTCTAATATCTTTGACTACCGTTAGTAGTCTTCTGACTAACAATAGTAGTAGTAATAATAATAATAATAATAATAAGAGCAATAATGACTTCCATGAGGATTTTTTATTTGATAATAACAATATTCCCTTTATACCAATCGCTTCAAATTCATTGAATGATATCGCCGCTTCATTTCAATCGCTGTCATCGTCTAATAATTCGTATATTCCATCTTCATTGCATAGTTCACGCTCTTACTCAAATTCAAATTCAAATTCAAATTCAAATTCAAATTCAAACTCAAATACTGGGTGTATATCAACTACTCCTTCTTTGGCTTCTATTTTAACTTCCAAAAAATCATCGAGTTATCTAAACCGCTTGTCAAAGTCTAATGGAAGTTGTACTTTTACAAATAACAATAAATTGAATTTCAATATCAAATCCTCTTCGTATTCAGATTTATCATTCTCCAATTCATTACATTCCAATATTTCCGCAAATTCAACAACTTCAACTATTTTCGAATCCTCACCAAACTCATCATCTCTCGAATTTAGTTATACCCCAAGTGTTGCTTCATGGACTAGACCTTCTCAATTATCTACATGTCAACCTATAAACAATGAAAGTGAATTGCATCCATTGATGGAAATCGACATTGAAAATGATGAAGATGAGGATAATGGAAACTCAGAAGATAGTAGTAGATGTTCATCATCTCATTTTTCTGATAATGAATCTACAAAAGTCTCAACTAATCAACTAGAATTAGATACTTCAAAGGTTAACAATACCAAGACAAGAGCTTCAAAATTAGTTGCCAAATCTTTAAGTTTCATTTCATTATTGGCTGAATCCACTAGGAAATCTGCTCTTTTGATGAATGCATCAACTGCTTTATCATTCAATACAAGAATTACTGATACAAGAGCCATGTATTATAACAATACGATAAAACCTGAAAATATTTACAATAACGTTGAAGATGAAAAGAAGAATGAAAATGCCGCTGAAGATGAAGAAAGTGAAACAACTGATGACAACGAAAATAAGGAAAAAGAAACCGAATCCTTTGCTATTCAATTGACAACTTTCAAAACTACCCTTCAACCATCATCACCTCAAACTTCAATTTCATCATCAAGACCAAATTCTGCTTTGATGTTCAAATCAAGAGAACCAAGGTTGAATTCGCAATTCTTGAGGTTTTATGCACAAGATTATTCTGCTAAATCTAAAGGTTTATTAGGTGTTACCGATTATGAAATTGATTTATACCAAGAAGAACAAGAAAAGTTGTACTATAAGATGATCAATAAAGATAAGGATTCCATTTTATCGCACAATTCGGATTCTTCGGATGAAATGTCATCTGTTGATTCCTTCGATAAACAACAACAACCTAATATCGAATCGGAACAAATGGATGAATCTGAAGATGATCATGAATATAAGAATTTATTAAAGATTGGTTACTTATCAAGAGAAAAACTATGGTCTAACGTTATATTAGCACCAAGAGAAGATAATTCTTCTTTGAATAATTCAATTTCTTACTCAGATTATAAATTTATCGAAGATGATAAATTTGTATCCCAATTTAACAATAATTCATTGACTAGATTAAACGGTGAATGTATTCCATGGATCAATTATAAAAATTATAATGAGACCAAAAATCATAAATTTATCAAACCATTTGGCCATTTACCCAATCAAATTCAATTTACCGTCAAAGGTTGGGCTAATGAAAGATGGATTGAACATAGTCAATGAACTATATTACGCTTTCAAATAAAAAAAGAAAAACAAGAACACACAGATTATTAATCGATCGATATCTGCCCGCTATTATAGATTTAAAACATTTGCTAATTGCTAATATATTAAAAACTATTAATAACCGATTATTACGATAATCATCGCTTCAACTCATACTAGCCTTTTTCCGCCTTCAAGGTAGTATTATATTACAAATCTATTTAACGTGGGTCAAATATATGTAATTACTATATACTTAAAAACGTATTACTTCAAAATCAAGAATTAAAAATAATAAAAACAGTAAATCGTATGTTAAATTATTTATTAACTCATTGTACGCACTCACTCACTCACTCAATCACATTGAAAATAGAAAATATATATATATATAAATAAATAGAATTGGAACAAAGAAGCTCGATCTAAATAATAACACGTAGAGCAAGCAATATTTTTGTTTACTTGTCAAAAAACAATGTAACAATATAATAATAGCAAAGACGTTTAAGCTGTGCATATATTTGCGGCGCAATTTTTATCTCGATTTGTCTTAAGAGGTTAACTATCAGCGAGTAATTGCCTCAAGAGGTTATTTTGATGATTTGATGAGATTACGGGTGTGCACGGGTGTGGAAGCTCTGTCGTAGTGTCGCTGTGGCTGTCGCGTGTGGTTTAAGGGCGCGCGAGGTAATGCTGAATTTAAGGTTAGCACCACTTGCCGTGATTTTCCACTATCCATGTTTCAGCTAAATAGGCTGATATATGTCCATCTAGAGTTGATAACATATACAACAACGCTTTATATCAACAAGCCTACGGTCTTAGTATTCAGTGGTAATTGATCGTAGAAAGCAGAAATGGGACAAGGCCGTAGTAATCCAGTAATCGAATCGCGGCTTCGTAATCTTTTCGAACACCGCTCGCAAGGGAATGATATTCATACAATTGATACCATTGGCGGTTGTTTTGTGTTTTTCGTTTCGTTACCAAGTCTTTCCTATTCGATAATTAATCAAGATTGGTACCTTCGAATGTAAGATGGCATATATAAGAGGAGAAAGAAAGGGAAATAGGGATAAAAGAAAATAGAGATAGGGAAAAAGAAAATACGATAGACTTCTCGAGAGTAAATTTGCTGGTAAGGTACCAGCCATTATGAGCACTATTCTGGTAACTATCAACAATACCCTATTCTTCAACAATTTAATTTAAATACTGTAATGTCGTGTAGATGTATTGATAAGGCACTATCATTAATGTTGAAAAAGGGGCTCAGGCTAAATGACTCAACAATGTTTTGTTCATTTAGGCTTATTAATCACCCATTCGGGGTTAAGTTTTCTCAACTTTTTTTGTTTCCCTCGGGAAGTTGCTGAGGTCTAAAGTTATGAATTATGGCACCGAAAATAACTGATATATGTCAATCAATAATATACCAATTTGACCATATTCACAATTGCCATCTACTGTTAGAAGTCAATCCAAGATAATCGATTGATTTATTATTCGGAAGCAACTACGATGGATCGACATAAATATGACAAGTAACCAGGCAAATGACGGCAGTAAAGATAGTCTTCGTGCATCTAAGTTGCCGAAGCTCGGTATTAACTTCGAGGGGCACCGAGTGTGCCGAGGTCCTTATAACTTTACCAATTTGTATCATAGGAATACAGTTATTACATGATACTAATCTAGATATCTTGCGGCCTTTAATAGGTTTTTCGGGTATTGTATATCACCAATATAACACGTTTGATGATCAAATTAAGTATATTCATGTTTGGGAGGATGATTTCTGAAAAGGGTAATATTCGGTTTTTTCTCGAAAATTTTTTACTTTTCTTTGTTTTGATTACTTAGGCTTATAAAAGATGCCATCTCCGCTGTTGATTTAGTTAATAATACCATTGGTGTCTTTCTTTCTTTCTTTCTTTTGAAACCCTTTCCCTTGATATATAATTTTTATACCACTTTTTTGTCGTTGTTATCTAATAACCTGTCAAATTCAAACCGTTTATTTATACCCCCCAACTTGAATTCTCGTTATCATTTAATTACCTGAGATTTTTATCGAATTTAATATCGGCAACTGAAAAATTCTAATTTAAGTAATAAAAATCGCTTGTCTTATTTGATAGAATATATTTCACGTTTATAAATAATACATCAATTCATTTGTTTATACATTTAAAGGAGTTCAATTGAGAGAAAAAAAATATATCAAATACCATAATGGCTACTGAACAGTCGTCAATTCCTGAACAACAAAAGGAACTCGGTCATAGAGATTCCATCTCTTCATTCTCAGTCAATGGATCATCAAATTCTGCCGACATTGCTGAAGAAGCCAAGGCATATTCAGGTGAGAATGATGCCAATTTAGAATCCGGTGATTTTGAAGATGATATAGTAAGAACCGTTTCTCATGCTGAATCAAGTGTCCATTTACAAAGAGCCTTAACCGAAACCGAAAGAATAGAAGATAAATATGATGAATCCACACCAATCCCAAAAATGGGTGATGGTAGAGATTACCCAGCTTCATTACCAGCTTCTGAAGACTACATTGTTACTTATGAAAAAGATGATCCAATGTTTCCAAGAAACTGGACATTTCGTAAGAAGGTTATTCAATGTGTAGCTCTTGGTTTTGATACTTTAATCGTTTCATTCGGTTCTTCCATTTATGCCGAAGGTATTCCTGAGGTCTGTAAGGAATTTAAAGTTGCTCAAGTTGTTGGTACTTTAGGTGTTTCTTTATACGTCATGGGTTTTGCCTCTGGTCCAATTATTTGGGGTCCTGCTTCTGAATTATATGGTAGAAAACCAGTTTTGGTTTTAAGTTCTCTTGGTTTTATTTGTTTCACATTTGGTGCTGCTACTGCTAAAGATTTACAAACTCTTATGATTTGTAGGTTCTTTTCGGGTTGTATTGGTGCTGGTCCCTTGGCTGTTGTTCCTGCTAGTTTTAGTGATGTCTTTGATAATGATTCTAGAGGTAAGGCTACAATTGTCTTCTCTATGGCTGTCTTTGTTGGTCCAATGTGTGCTCCAATCGTTGGTGGTTTTATTGCCAAATCTTACTTGGGTTGGAGATGGACTTGTTACCTTACTGGTATCTTAGGTTCAGCTGCTTTTGTTGCTATCATTTTTATTCAAGAAGAATCCCATCATTTAATTGTTTTATCCAGAAAAGCTAAAATCATCCGTGAAAGAACAGGCAACTGGGGTATTCATGCTGCTCATGATGAAGTGTCTCCATCGATTAAAGAAATTTGTGAAAAGAATTTGACAAGACCTTTAAAGATGTTGTTCACCGAACCAATCTTATTATTATTGACCATTTATACCGCTTTTGTCTATGGTATCATGTACTTATGTTTAACCGCTTTCCCAATCATTTTCCAAGAAGGTTATGGTTTCTCTGGTGGTGTTGCTGAATTACCATATATTGGTTTAATTATTGGTATCTTTATCGGTGGTGTTGTTTGTTTATTCTTTGAACCTTATTATCATAGAAGATTGGTGGCTAATAACTTCAAACCTGTTGCTGAAGGTAGATTACCATCTATGATGTTCGGTGCTTGTGTTTTCCCAATTGGTTTATTCTGGTTAACATGGACTGGTAACTACTACGAACATGTCCATTGGATTGTTCCAACCATTGGTGGTAGTTTTATCGGTATGGGTATTATCACAATTTTCATTCCAGCCTTGAATTATATCGTCGATTGTTATCTTTTCTTTGCCGCATCTGCCGTTGCAGGTAACACATTTTTAAGATCATTATTCGGTGGTGTTTTCCCACTTTTTGCCACATTTATGTTTGATGCATTGGGAACCAATTGGTCTGGTTTGTTAATCGGTGCATTTGCTTGTGTATTGATTCCTGTTCCTTTCTTATTCGCTAAATATGGTCCAGCTATTAGAAAACACTCCAAATATGCCTTTGAATAGATGGCTACTATCGCCTTCTCATCCCCTTCCTTCGCCCAATCAATGCATAAAATACAAAACAAATTCTTAAAGATATTCTAGTCTCGATCGTTCGTTCGAGCTGTTCAATGAAAAGATTCCTTATCGTATTATTTTATACCAAAAAAAGAAGTCATATACATTGTTGAATCTCATAAATTCAGAAAGATGACATGACATTACTCTGAAATTTCGAAAGAAGTTGATGATTTCAACTCTTGAAAGACGTATACGACTAATTGATGGACTCATTAATTCATGTTTATAGATCGACTTAATAGTTTCTAGGTCGGAGAAAAGTACATATTGTACATTCCCGATCACTCAATAATAATATTACCAACAATAATAATAATAATAATATATATATATATATATATAACTAATATCTATAATAACGGCATACCATTTTATTCTTATATTGTAATCTGACAGAATCGAGACATCAGCTTAGCAGCTTAGACCCAATTTGGAAAATTGACAGAATGACTTAGATGTTATTGAAGATCGGTTCCTTCAACTTACTACAAAGAAATAAGGCATGTTGTGTATTGAGAGACATCCTACATATTGACTTTACCAAGACTACTTAGGTGGTGCGTTATATATATGGCATGTTCGATAATGCTGTTTCAAGAAATTCAAGGTATATAGGTACATCAGATTCATAGCCATAAAGACAAACAGATCGAGATATTCATACCTGTAATATACATGGCTTCTACAGTCTGTTTTATTGACGATGTGGAGACCGTAAGGATTCATTCCTTGCCGCTATCCGGAACAGAACCTTGAAGTCTAGGCAAAGCTTATCTTACTTCTTGAGATTAACAATGCCCAGGCATTCATCACTTGATAAACATACAATTCCGTCAAGATTCTGCACCGCGCGTGACATAGGGAAACAAAGCAAGATGAAAAGAGGAATCGTATCTAACTTTCGTGTTCTCTATACAGTTATGGTCAATCACAGTTGAACTATCAAGAACACCATTGAGTGACAGAGTCAGATAAAACGGAGCTCTAAACTTCCAAATAAGGCATTCGAAGGGAGCCTACCCGCAACCATACTATCAGTGCGCGCGGCTCTTTGAAAGGCTAGCTACCCCTTGGATAGATGCACGGGGAGGCCCAGTAAATTTTTGGTTGCAATGTGCGACAGGATATCCTACCATTGCTAAACACCAGATGATCCTTCTGTGACCCCCGTAAAACGTCTAGTCACGATTCAATTGATTGTTTCAAGATATCTCGCCCACTGCGATGCTTTACTTGATGGATTAGCAAGCTCAAATCTAGGTATGCCTATAGATTGACTCATAATATTTCTATTTATTCGATAGCATAGATCTATCTATCCCAACAATGCCATTAAAGTTCATCTCTAATCTTCCTCGCTATCTTGGTGTATCCCCAGCCTCGAGAAGATAAAGAACCAAGTAGAAAGGCTTGTTCCCAAACAGGAAATAGTCACTCCGTTCCGTGAATCACGAACTCCTCTTTGAATTTCTTTATTGATTGCATTACTATGATATCAGTGAAATATGCATGAGCTATCTTTTTGCATGCGATAAGCACAATCTCGAGAAATTAATGGTTGTAGACTCGAAAATGTTTTAGGTTGATCTATTAGAATATACATATATATATATATGTATATGTTGCTGCTCCATATCTGTTCGGGGAATGGTATGTATATTTGACTCGAGTATTTCTTCTTCTTGTGTTACTTTACTCTTGCCTCCATATATACCAGATAATAGCCACCATGTCAAGAGACGAAAAAGAATCAGCTGGCGTTTCCGTTGAGGAATCCCCAGGTTCCATTATTGTTACCGATGATATCGATGAAATTGAAATCGATGCCGAAGATATCGCCGCCAAATATTTGCCGCTTGTTAAAGATGGTTACACTGATGCAGAATTAAGAAGAGCCAAATGGAAAGTCGATTTGAATTTAGTTCCATTCTTATGGTTGAACGTTTCACTTGGTGCCATGGATAAGGTTATCCATGCTACTGCAGCATTATATGGTTTCAAGACGGATTTGAATTTAAAAGGTACTGAATATTCATGGATTGGTTCAGCTTTTTACTTCGGTTATCTTATCTTTGCATTCCCTGCTGGTCGTTTATTACAAAGGTTCCCAATTATGACAGTTGGTGCTGTTTGTTACTTCTTTTGGGGTTGTATTATTATTGGTGCTGGTTTCGCCAATAACTTTGCAGCTATGATTGCTACTAGAGTCTTATTAGGTATGTTGGAATCACCTGTTGTTGCGATCAATCTTCTTTGTATTGTCTCTTTCTACACTAGAGAAGAGCAACCATTGAGAACTGGTTTGATGTATACTGGTTTATCTACTATCTTCACCGGTCCTATCGGTTATGCCGTTGGTAGCTATACACACGAATGGTTTGACCCATGGAGATTATTCTACTGGATTGTCGGTAGTATGTCTGTCTTCTGGGGTGTTTTCATTTACTTTGTCTTGCCATCTTCTCCAGCTAATTGTAGATTACTATCAGAAAGAGAAAAGGCTATTATCTTCCATTCTGTCAAGAAAAATCAAACCGGCGTTAAAAATACCCAGTGGAAATGGGATCAGTTTAAGGAGGCTTTGTTAGATCCAAAGACATGGGTTATGTTCTGGTTCCAAATCTTTATTTCTATTCCAAATGGTGGTTTGACCAATTTCTCTCCCCTTATCGTCAAAGGTTTAGGTTGGGGTTCAAGAAAGTCTGCTTTACTTGGAACAGTTAATGGTGTTATGCAAACTGCATCATCATATATTACGCTTGGTTTAATCTATCTGTTGGAAAGAAAGTTCCCACAAAAGAAGATTAGAGGTGCTGTTATGATTGGTATTCTAATCCCATCACTTATTGCCGCAATTTGTCTTTATGCACTTCCATTCACCAATTACACAGGTCGTTTAGTCGCATTATATTTCTCTTTCTTTTATTTGGGACCTTATATTGCTTCATTAACTTTAGTGCAAGCTAACACTGCTGGTTATACTAAGAAAGTTACTTGTAATGCAATTTATTTCATTGCTTACTCAGTTTCAAACATTATTGCTCCACAATTTTTCTTGGTTAAACAAGCACCAAAGTATCAATTAGGTATTGGTGCTATTTTTGGTTCTTATGGTTTAACCATTTCTTCTTTACTTCTTTACATGTACTTATGTTACCGTGATAACTGTAAGCGTGAAGAAAAGGATCCAGGTGCCCTTAAAGTTGAAGATCACGTTGACACTGATTTCAAAGATCTAACAGATTTACAAAATATTCACTTCCGCTACAAGTGGTAGATTTCCTTTCTCTTTGTTTCAGCTTAATTATATAAGTTTTTTTCCTCAATATTAGTAGTTGTTGATCAATAAATAATAATGAAATCTTTCTCGATATTTTCATTGAACAAGTAAACTTATAACGTCGCAAATTTCTCGAGGCTGCTATATTACCAGATCTGTATTATTGAAATCGGATGTTTTAATGTAATTGTTTATTTTATTCCTTAGTTTATTTAAGATAAGGGATGTGACGGAACGGAAAGCGCAATTTCCTTTTTGGGAATCTTCTATAAGGATCCCCAGAATCGAACCTAGTTTACGATCTATGCATTCGGTTATCCGAGTATTCAGTAAAGTAACTCTGGTGTAGTATATACCGGCAGAATGGAACTATAGGTGAATAGAAAAAAGTTCCAATGTTATGAATGTCTTCTTCCTTGGCATGAAATCTAATAACGGCAAAATTATCTTCGAGTATAACTAGACAAGACTATGTAGTCTACGGACAGACACCATATTTCAATTCAATAGAAACAACTTTCAAGTTACTGTTCTTCGCCACCATATAGCTCAACAACAATTAGATTTTAAAGTTGAATCGACTCAACCTTGTCTATACTCGATTTTGACATAGACAATTTCCAAACTCCTCAAAACATGTTCAAATTTATATTTCGAATGTATTGTAGTAGGTCTGGCAGTGCATAGTTTCAAAAACTAGTGACTTTATATATATTACCTTTCAGAATAGTGTCACATCTTGTTTCTAACACACCTTACCAAAAGCCTCTACAAGGTGAATAGTAGCTTGTAGCCCAGATCCTAGTGGCAAAATAAATGAAGTCCGCAGAGGCAGCTGGACTTCAACAATTACCAGCGTGATAAACTCCGTGCGACTTCCGTTTCGGGCGGCAACTCCACGATTTTAAGGCTAAAGCCCGTTACCGAGCTTTGTTTTTGCCACCAGAAAAATAAATTTCCATGAGGCTAGGTACTTTTGAAATTGTATAAGTTATATGAGAACTGCCTATAATCCGAGTTGCTGCTTTTGACAGATACACAATAGTTATCATAGGTACTACTACCGAAAAGATTTATATATACCACATTGGATATAGCGAGAGGGAACTTCAGATACAGATAGAGTGTTTTTCCCAGTCTCTCTTCAATAAATTACCACAATAAATCACACTACTCGATCACTTATATTTTCTTCGAATAATACAGTTAAAAGGCTGTTATTTAGAAGGAAAATGGCAGATGTAGCTAACCCAGAGCCAGAAGCAGAATGGGACAGGCCAGATAGAATAACATATGGCCAAGCCTTCAAGTCCTGGTTATCATTCACAAAGTTACAAGATTTTGAAACAAGGCTGTTATCTTACTTGCCGTTTTATCCAGAGAGCGATGGTTCAAGAAAGGCGATGATCCTTGATGTACCTATAGACAAAAAATCGAACTCGATTCATGAATTTTATATAGAGAACTTGGACAATAAAGGTGTCAAGGCTGATGAAAGACATGTTGTTCTAGTACATGGCTATGGTGCAGCACTGGGATTCTTCTATCAGAATTTTGATGGATTATCATCCATACCTGGTATCAAAATACACGCATTAGATTTGTTGGGATATGGACTTTCATCTAGAAGTCATTTTCCAAAGATCGATCCAAAGACCCCGAGTGACGTTCAAGCTGCTGAAGATTTTTTTGTAGATTCAATTGAAGCTTGGAGAAAAGAGAGACAGATAGACAATTTTGTACTTGTTGGTCATTCATTAGGCGGCTATTTGTCAAGTTGTTACTACTTAAAATATGGGCATAAGGGAATAGTGAATAAACTAGTACTGGTGTCTCCTGTAGGTGTAGAGAGGAACGATTTTTCGATGATTGGGGGATACTCTGAGTTTGAAAGGAACAAAGAGGCGATGGATGATACTGCTATTGCCAATGCCGAGGCACCATCTATCCAGAGGGAACTTACTGATACACAAACACAATTGCAGAATTCACAATTTTCATCCACAACATCGATTGATACCGTGTCGGCAGATAATATTTCCATATCCTCGAACGCCATCAGTGACGCCGAACTTCAAGCCAAAATGGATCAGGTTAGACTCAATCGTCGTACCAACTACAGAGGATGGCTTGTCAAACTCTGGGAAAATCATGTTTCTCCATTCTCAGTATTACGTTCTCTTGGACCTTTTGCTCCTAGGCTAGTTTCACGTTGGACCTTTTCAAGATTTTCTAGTATTGACAATCCTGATGAGTTAATGGATGTCCAAAACTATGCTTACAAGACTTTTGTAGCCAAAGGTTCTGGTGAACATGCACTAACAAGGATCTTAGCCCCTGGTGCGGTAGCTAGATTGCCGTTACTAGATAGAGTCCCTAAGAGCATTCAGGTTCCATCGTTATGGCTATACGGAGATCATGATTGGATGTCGAAGGCTGATGGTCGTAGAATGGTTAGAGAAATCAATGAATCTAAAGGAGCATCCGAGCACATTGCAAAGTTTAGAGTCATCGATTATGCAGGACACCATCTTTATGCCGACAATGTTCCACAGTTCAACGATACTGTCAGGAAATTTTTAGGATGGTAGTTATTTTTTCAACTTACATAGTAGATACATATACTCGTTTATAGCACGCAAAAGAAATATACACAGATTAGATAAGATTGTCAGGGTATTAATATACTTCTTGATTTATTTCAGTAAAAATATTATATGAGGCTTGATATATATATATATATAAATAATTTAAAACACTATTTCCATTGTTTTTCATAATCGGTTAAGACATATCTATATCTTGGCTTACCAGCATGACAACCTTCAAGGGCTTCATGAACACCCTCAGAACTGATAGGAATGGTTTGGAACCATGATTCGATATTGTTCTCAGATGCCAATTTCAACATAGCTAAAGTTTCCTTTCTTGAACCTAGATGAGAAGAACCAAAGAATGAACCATTTTTCAACAATGACATGGCATTTAATGTGAATGAATCTTCTGGTAAACCAACTGAAATGAATTTCTTATGGATTTTTAAAAGTGATAAATAGGATGGCAAATCGAAATTATCGGTGGAATTAGCACAACATAGGATCAAATCGAATTTATATTTCAAAGGTTCATTCCATCCTTTGTTTTCAGTGGCTACAAAATGATGTGCGCCTAATTTGAGAGCGTCTTCTTTCTTTCTATCACTTCTAGAAATGGCATAAACCTCGGCTCCTAATGCCTTTGCGAACATAATGGCAAAATGACCTAATCCACCAATACCAACAATACCAACTCTGGTACCTGGTCCAATGTTGTTTCTAACCAACGGAGAATAAACGGTAATACCAGCACATAACATCGGAGCAACACCTTCTGGGGAAAGGTTTTCTGGAATTGGGAATGCGAAATGTTCATGAACTCTAGCATGAGAAGAATAACCACCGTATGATCTTGAACCATCTGGGTATAAGTCATTATAAGTATCAACCCATTGTGGACAATAAGTCTCATTATCATCTTTACAGATATCACAATCTAAACAAGCCCATGAAACAGCACCTAACCCAGCAATATCGCCGACTTTCAAAGTGGTGACTTTATCACCAACTCTGACGACTTTACCAACAATTTCATGACCAACGATAGCGGGGAATTTTGGTCTTCCACCCCAACCAGCGGAACCGATAAGGGTATGACAATCAGAGGCACAGATACCACAGCAGTGGATTTTAATATCAACGTCATGATCACCGAATGGCTTTGGTTTGAATTCCACTTTTTCAACGGTAGACCATTTAGCTGGATCTTGATCAACAACACCAAAACCTTCAAAAGTTTCTGGGAAAGCCATTATGTGAATGAAAAAAAATTTAAAATATAATTAAGAGACTGGAGCGTACAAATTGAGAAATTTGGTGGGGTAATATTGTGAGAAGAGGATGAATAATCTGATCAATCGAATAAGTTACTTTTGTAAAGTTTTATGATCCTTGAATTAAATTGGAAAAATTCAGACAAAGGGAAGAATAGAAATCAAAATAATTACGAGTAACAGAAGATATCTATCATCCTATGAAAATTTATTGAAAAGTGGATGCTGGATGTATTTATATGGAGGGTGTAGATCACTTCACTGCATCTGGTGAGCATTAGCCCACCCCCTTAGAATGCAAGGCGGTGCTCGCGTAATTCCCGTGGAGAAATAAACTGCGATTGATTCCGCTTCCCCACCAAAATAGTCACCCACTCACTGGATTCACGGCAAAAGGATAATACCAATAGGTATTACCACTAATTTGTGTCCTTTTCTAAGTGTTTGATTTATTCCATTTATTTTATTCATCTATCAACAGCTGGACTATGAAAGAAAGATATATATTCTTTATACATATGGAAATAGCTATATATATATATATATATATATATAACATACTGAAGATCATTTGATCTATAAGCTTTCTTCAGCGGCCTTCAATGCAGCTAAATCAGCTTCAAAAGTCTTGTAAACTTCTAAATTCGCAGATTTATTCAATGGTGGTCTTCCGGTAAGGGTATTCTTATCACCAAATCCATATAATTCGTATAATGCATATTTGACACCAACAACATTAAGGGCAAAGATCATTTCATCACCTCTAGCGGCTAAATTTTGTAATTTTAAAGCCTTTTCATAGTTCTTTTCTTTGAACAATTTCAAGATATTGAGCATAACCTTTGGGAACATACCGGATAAACCATCAATGGCACCAACGGCACCAATTGATAAAGCTGGGATGAATACTTGACCTAAACCTGTGAAAGTTTGAAAGTTCTCATTGGTGGTACCATTGATTAAAATATTTGCCTGGGCTAAATTGAAATGGGTTAATTTAGCTGCAACAATCATTGGATGTTTGGCCAATTTAACAAAGACGTCAGGTTTGATATCAACATTATTACAGGTACCTGGATAGTTGTAAATACAGATTGGTAAGGCAGTTTTATCTGCAATTGAATAGAAATAATCAACGATACCTTCTTGTGATATTAAACCAGGACCAAAATAACCTTGAATTAAGTAAATTACAAAATCAGCGCCATTTTCCTTGGCTGCAAAACTTTCATCGATTGTATCTTGAATTGACATTGGTGGAGCACCAGCAATTAACTTGAAATTTTTATCTGGTACTGCATCTCTTATAGATTTTAAGATCAAATTTCTTTCTTGTCTTGTTAAATGTGGAGCTTCGCCCATTGAACCAGTGACGACTAAACCGGTTATGCCACTTTCATAGAGAAATTTGGCATGTTTGACTTGCGATTCCAAGTCTAATTCGTAAGAATCACCTTTGAAAAAAGTTGGGACAGGGGTATAAACACCTGGTGGGATAACTAACGATTCAGCGACTGTCATATCTGTTTTTTTGAGAATATACTATAAGTTTCCTTTATATAAAGTAGTAATATTAATTGAGTGGAAGGAAAAAACACAGAAAGGAAAAGCAAGAGAAAGTTTTCCAAGAAACCGAATTGCTTTGGAAATAGGAATGGTAAAAAAAGAAAACGGAGTATATGACAGACTAATATATTTATATAGATCCCGAAAAAATTGCAAATAAAATTGAAGAGAACTCAATTTCCAACGGAATAACGCAGGAGAAACAGGTTTAAAGAACTGTGGGGGGTCTTTCCCCATAAATTTCAAACTAGGAATCAATCCTACCACCCCATTTGAAGGAGTAACAATAATAATGAGCGATTTAACCACTGCGCAACACTAGACAAAGAACCCTCCGATTCCCGAGCAGCAGAGGTCTCCTTACTTTTCAAATTGTGGAGAAAACAAAAACAAAAAAATCATGACACTCACACGCAGCTCCCCCCACCAACCTCGCGCTGGAGCAAGGGCAGCGGGCACCCCACCCCCACCGGAAGGGGAGGTTAGTGGGGGTTCAACCTTCCCGAAAGCGCGCTAACCCGTGCACCGTTCCTTGCGCTTAACTCGTCCAAGTCCCAAATTTCGCCTTGATTCTTCCGTGACTTGGTGGTAATCGTATAAATATATCACAACCACCACCGACAGTTTTTATATAGGTTCCAACTGAGTTCTTCTTTTTTCGATTGCACGTTACTAATTAGTTATTTATCCAAACAATTGACTGACTTTTAAATCATATTAAACTCTGAAAATGGTCGCTACTTTGTATGTATATATATTTGTTCCGTGAAATTCGGAGTAATACTCCTTTTCATTACTTTGAGTGGTTTTCTCTCCTTGAAATTTTTCTTTGCTCCTCCCCATTCAACTTCTCTCAAAATATATAAAGCAACTAAAAGGTTGTTTCTTTTTCATTTTTCTTCCAGTTATTGAATTTAATTCCATCGTTATTCTTTATTGTCTGGTTATCCACATTTGATACAAAATGATTGTCAATAGATCAATGATAACGGCATTTAAGCAAGGAATGAAATTGAACCCACTGCTCACTATTAGAAACATCAGTACTAACCAATTGAAACCAATTAGATCCACTACAACTTTGAAATTAAACACTGGTGCTTTAATCCCACAAGTCGCCTTAGGTACTTGGCAAGCCACTGATGACGAAGTTTACAACGCCGTTTTAGCCGCTTTAAAATCAGGTTACAAACATATCGATACTGCCGCTTGTTACGGTAATGAAGAACCAGTTGGTAAAGCCATTAAGGATTCTGGTATTCCAAGAGATGAATTATTCGTCACCACTAAATTATGGGCTACCGGTGCTATGAATGCTGAAAAGGCTTTAGATGAATCCTTAGGTAAATTAGGTTTAAAATACGTTGATTTATATTTGATCCATTGGCCAACAGTTATGAATCCAAATGGTAACCATCCATTATTCCCACTAAGAGAAGATGGATCTCGTGATCTTATCCCAGCTGAAACTTTTAACTATCTCGATACATGGGCTTCTATGCAAGAATTAGTTGCCACTGGTAAGACTAAAGCCGTTGGTGTTTCTAATTTCACCGTCTACAAATTAAAGAAGTTATTAGCTGATCCAAGAAACAAGATTACCCCAGCTACTAACCAAGTTGAATTACACCCATACTTACCACAACAAGAATTAATTGACTTCTGTAAATCTAAAGGTATTGTCGTTGAATGTTATTCTCCATTAGGTTCAAGTGGTGCTCCATTATTAGAAAATGAAACTTTATTATCAATTGCTAAGAAATACGAAGTTTCACCAGCTACTATCTGTGTTAGTTGGGCTATCTGGAGAGGTACAGTTGTCTTACCAAAATCTGTTTCTGCTGCTAGAATTGAAAACAACATCAAGGTTGTCAAATTAGAAGATGTCGATGGTGAGGCCATTTCCAAGATCCACGAAACCGCCGGTACCAAGAGATTCGTCTACCCTGCTTGGGGTGTTCCAATCTTTGAAGATGAGGAATAGATTTATTTCTCTGGTATTCACTAGGTATATATATATATAGATTATATGGATAAAACAGGAATGATGTCACACTAACACAACACACCACGGCACACCACAACACTGCTAGTAAAACCCACCAATCACCTTCCCTTCCCTTCCCCAATACGGGGTGCTCTCGGGGACATGCCGATCGACCTATGAGCGTGGAAGGAGGCGCGCGGAGAATGACCACAACCACAATAGCAGAGCCGCACCCTTCTCTTGGCCCCCCTTGCAAGATCCCCACACCTCCCACAGCGTAACAGTTGCAAATCCTTCTCCTTCCCCGAAAAAAAGATACCCCGGATATTATTGAAAGGTTACATTACACTAAGTACAATAACAATTCAGCACAATACATCCCCATAACTTTTGCTGCAGTCTGACGGTGCGCTCCCTTAAGCGATCGATCTCTTTACTCTGTACCCTGAGTGTCCAATTACCGTACATCTTTCCCGCATTTTCATCTGCTAACCTGGCCTGTTTTACCCCGTTCGTCGTTTCCCCTTTCTTCTTAGTTTCAATTTGAGTTGACATCAAAAAATATTTTCGGTGTTGATCTCCTCTCAAAAACACGCAACTAATTTATACCTCTTATTCTCTTTGCTAGTTGGTGGTCTTTCATTTCACGTCTCTTCTCCTGCTTCTTTTGATATTTTAGCTCTCGGTGCTTCCTGCTTTGATTCTTTGTTCTCTGTGCTTCACTTTAATCTATTTTATTTTATTTCATTTCATTTCATTTCAACGCCATAACAAATCACCATCTCTCTCTCTGTCTCCAGGTTTCATTTTTTCATTTATTTCCTGTCACATCCCCTTCCTTGTGCATCTTTTTAATCGATCTTCTCTATTTCTCCTCCACGCACTTTCTTTCATAGGTCAAGATGAGCAGCTCCACTTTATCCCAAAAATCGTCACCTGACTCTCCATTTGGTAGTAACTCCTCACATCGCTCTTTACAAAATTTAACTCCTTCACAATCATCATACCGTAATGGTATAACTAATACAAACTTAAATGAAGTATCAGGGACTTCAATACCTAAATCTAGTCCCATGGATTTCAGTCAAGATGATCAGATCGATAATAAACGAAAGAAGTTACCTTTATCTGCTGTTGGGGTACTCCATAAATGTGATCATCCAGGCTGTGATAAATCATTTTCAAGGATGGATCATTTACAAAGGCATAAAATGAACCATAATCCTTCTACTATCTATTCATGTGATGTTCCAGGTTGTAATAAAACTTTTATTAGAAAAGACGTTAGAGCTAAACATACAGATAGACATAAGAATAGAATTTTAAGGCAGAGTAATAAACCTGCTAAATCAAAGAGGAGAAGCGTAAGAAAGGAAAGAAGTGATTCGGTATCCAGTATACTGACAAGCGAAAATATTAACATGAATGGCAATGGCAACTATAATCATATCTCTCCTATAAACGGTTCTTCCACTATCACTAATAATAATATTGCCAATAATAACATCAATAACCTTAATAACAATACCCCTGCAAAATTGGAAACCATACAACACGAATCTCCTCCTTCTGCCACGTCAATTTCACAATTCCCAGACAATGGGCATAACTTGCGACAACGAAGCATGTCACACTCTCTTCAACAGCCATCCACTTCTGCTCCTTTACTTCATCTTTCGAAACCTCAAAGTATTCCCCTTCAACAACAGCAACAACAATCCATTCCTCAGAATCCCTTACTTGATACTGGAATCCCAACGCATGAGACTATGAGTTCTATAGATTCTATAGGATTCTCTCCCATGGATACCACTACCAACAATTTACTTCATAATGGAGGTGGAGTTTCGAAGTTTTCTCCAGTAAAGAACAACAGCATTCCTAATGTTGAATTAGCAGATCCTCTCTCTGCTGGTCCAGTTGCCTCCATTGGAACAGCTTCTGAAAATGTGATATTTGCATCTGCTGCTGCCAGCAATGGTGTAAGTATAGGTACCACGCGTAGTAATACTGCTAATAATAATGGGAATACCAGCAATAATAAGTCCCCTTCCAACTCTTCCCAACAATACAACGGCTCTCCTCAAAACAACCATTCACCACCGCAACAATTAATGCCTCCGAGTCAAATGATGGATTGGTTGTTTGGAGAGCGCCATATACCCTTTACACCAAAACTTGAAGTTTCATCTGTTGGTGGCGCTGCTGCAAATAAGAGAAATGATCAAAATCTACAGTACGATATGTTTTCCGATGAATTCTTCGCTGAAATATTCCAAACATCTCCCAAATTCCCCAATGAAAACAACCATCATACTTTGATCAACAATGATATCAAGGCTAAGATCCATAAAGAGATTCCAACATTAATATACGAAGAAGATTTTGATATACCTCAATTGGAGAGATTCATGGAGTTGTTCTGGTTGTTGTACCACCCTCAATATCCAATTTTACACAAGCCTTCTTTCAGTACTCAAACTGCTCACCCGTTACTCTTGTTAAGTATGATCATGATTGGTGCTGCCATGTCTACAAAGTCTGGTCAAACGGAGTTATTGTTCAAAAATCCCTATAAGTTAGCAGATTCCATTGCTGAACCTTTAAGATGGTTGATTTGCTCATCGGATGAGTTTAGACCACCTCCTAAACCATGGGTAATACAAAGTCTCTTGCTATTAGAGTGTTATGAGATATGCTACAGTAGTAGAAAATTACATGAAAGAGCATATTTAAACCATGGACTAAAAATTCAATTGTTAAGAAGAAGTCCAATGCTAGGTGGTGATCCATTGAGAAATGGATATGAAGAATCTTTGGAAAGTTTAGATGCTGCTTCAAAATGGCAAAAATGGATTGAATATGAATCTTTGAAAAGGGCAACTTTGATGTCATTTTACCTTGATACTATTAATTGTACCATATTTGGACATGAATTGATTGCCAGCGCTCATCAGATAAAATTAACCCTACCTATTGAAGATATTATTTGGGAATCAACGACTATCGATATCAATAGTTTCCCTCCTCAGAAAAAAACTCCAAAATTCTTAACTGCTTTAAAGACTCTTTTACATGGTGAAAAATTAGAAGTTAGTTCTTTTAATAGAAAGATCCTCTTGGCAGGTTTATTATCAATTATGTTCCAAATGGAAGAAAAAGACTTGGAAGGATTTTACATGGAATGGGATACCGTCAAGACTTCGTGGAAGGAGAGTTTATCCATGGCATTAGAAAGTTGGAGGATCAACCTTTGTAATGGGAACTGCTGCAATACAGAAATAGCATTATCTGTACCGGATAGATCATTATTCAGTCAACTTCCCCCTGGTCTAAGACCGGAAGATACAACCTGTAAGTTTGCAGTTTACCATATAGCTCATACTTTCCTAAGAATCAAACAGTATGATTTCATCATTTATGCTGGTGCACCAAGTAGAATGAACGTTACTACTTTATTCAACGATTATGAATTTGTTGAATCTAGAATCAAAACTTGGGCTATGTCAACTGAAGGGTTGATGTCAGTGATTCATTCTTATTTTTTCCTTTGTGAAATGTTGTTGTCGAAAGATTCTATGAAAGAATACGTTTATGATCCTCAAAGAGATCCATGCCTATATAGAGCTAATGTCGTCGTATCTGCTTTATTGATAATCTGGGCTTATAATTTTGTACTTGAAGGTCCTGAATCCATTTTATTGAAGAGTAATAATGTGAGGGATAGTGAGTTTATTCCAGCAAGAGAAGACGGTTATGGTTATTTGAGAAGAATTCGTACTGATCTGATGAAACGCTTAGGATCTAGGGTTTCCAATCAAAAGAACTTTAGATTCACAAGTCCTAATACAGTTTCCAAATTCAAAGATGTTTTCCCTAAGATCAAGTGTAAAAACTACAACGTTGGTCTATTAAGAGTTTTCAAGTCTGGTTTCAGTACCAGTCATTCTGAAATTTGTAGAGAGTACTCTAGAATGATCGAGAATTGTATTCAAAGAAGTCTGGGCAAGGAAGAAATTCTTTGTGCCGATATGTACAATTAACTACTGTTTAATATATATTTTTGCCTCTCTATTCCTGACTGTTGGTAGCCAACTATCCGGTAAATAGTTCATTTATTTTAGTTTTATCCTGTAGCTTTATGATAACTAGTAACAAATTACTATAACATTACCTAATTTATTCCGTACACCACATAATATTTTTAAAGAAAAGCTCGGCTGTACACTTATAATTTTCTGTGGCCCTTTATGAATATTTCCACTATTATTGAAGCATAGTGGCTTGTAAAGATCAAAATCAAGACACCGATCAGAAATTTGAAAGATATGCAAATAAGCTGATGCTTTCTAGCTTCGTACGACGTAAAATGACAACAATACCTCTCCAACAAGCCCCCATGAATGCCGGTAGAAAATCTGTAATTTCCATAATAGGTACAACGGGAGTTGGAAAATCACAATTTTCCATCGAACTAGCCAAGAAGTTTAACGGTGAAATTATAAATGCCGATTCCATGCAAATGTACCAAGGGTTAGATCAGATTACAAATAAGCACCCCATGGAGGAAAGATATGGCGTGCCCCATCATGTTATGAACCACGTAAAATGGGATGAAGAATATTCCGTCCTTAGGTTCAAGACTGAAGCTTTACTGAAGATTGACGAAATACACGACAAGGGGAAGGTACCAATTATTGTTGGAGGGACGCATTACTATCTACAGTCTTTGCTGTTTGATAATAAGACGATCGGGGATGAATATAGGGAAACTGCGTTGAACAAATTGGCAAAGTGTGAGACCGAGAACGAGAATACAGCCCTTGCATCAAAGCTTACCAAGGAACAATTAGATATTTTGGACGGTCCAGCTGATGCACTCTTCGAATATATACAAAACGTCGATCCAAAAGTGGCGCATAAGTTCCATCCAAACGATACTAGGAGATTACGAAGAGCGCTTGAAGTTTATTTCACAACGGGGAAACAAGCATCTGAAGTGTACTCCGAACAAAGATCAAAGCAATCTACAGACTCCACTTTGAAATTTGAGACAATATTTTTTTGGTTATACTCTGATCCAAAAGTGCTGGATCTTCGTCTTGATACTAGAGTCGATAAAATGATGAATAGTGGTGGTCTGAATGAGATTGAAGAACTATACGCTTACTACTCAAGTTATGAAACAGCCCCAGATTTAGAAAGAGGTGTTTGGCAAGTAATTGGGTTCAAAGAATTCATGCCATTCCTCGAAGGGAGTTCCTTGGCATTGAATAAAAAAGATAATGAATCCGCCATCTTGGGGGATCCTTTATTTGTATCTTGTGTCGATAATATGAAATTACGTACGTCACAATACGCTCGTAAACAAATAAAATGGATTAAGAATTCCCTTTCTCCAGCTTTGAACAAAGAAGGTCTTCACGGATGGCCCAAATTTGGTAAGCTATATCTTTTGGACGCTTCGGACCTAAACAAATGGGATCAAGATGTTGGAATCAGAGGCACGGAGATATGTAACAACTTTATCGCAACTGGAACTGTTCCCGATTTTATCCCTCAACAACCAGAGAATATGAAAGAAGAGTTGGTGAAACCACTTGCACCTACATCTGAGGATTCTTTTGGTGAGGAAAAATGGAAGCATTATGCCTGTGATATATGTGTCGATAAGGATACCGGTAAGCCATTGGTATTGGTGGGTGATCAGTATAAGATTCATATTTCAAGTAAGAAACATAAGAGATCTTTACTTAAAGGTAAAAGAAAGAGAGAGTACGAAGATTGGAAGGCAGGTGCTTCTTCTGGTGCTTCCAATAATACCAAAAAGGAAAAGACTAAATCGGATCATTCGGATGATTGATTTGTGTATTTGTATATATATGATTTAGTTAAGGAATACATACATGTATATATATTGTATATTGAATTTTACTACTAGATCACAGAACAGTAGCGATGAATCAAAACCAGGTATGAATGGATTATCTATTTATAAAGGCTTCGTTGATGGTGTTTTCTAACTCAAACGCCTCAGATCTTCTATATTCCACAAATTGACGACATTCTTCATAGGCTTTAGCTAGTCTGATTGTACAATCGTTGTAAAATTGATTACCTTCTTTTAGATTCTCCAAGATACCACAAAAATCCTGGTATCCTTGTTCCAGTGAATTCAGTGATTTCTCTCTCTTTTCAGTAACTTTGCTCATATGATCAGAACGGGAAGTCAAAAATCTATTATTTGCCTCTTCAATCTTGGACTCCAATGATGACTGTATCTCCTTTTCTCTTTGTACGTTTAATAAATCCATGTCAAATAATTTCTTTTGAGTCAAGTAAACACTTTCAAAACTTGCATCTGTTATCGATTGATGTTCACCAGCCTTCTGTAAAGTTTGATATTGAGAGATTACCAATGGTAAGAAAGAAGTCTTGCTGCTTTTTATTTGTGCATCTTTGATGAATGAGTTTCTCTTGGTATCTACATCATGCACATCCTTCATTATCTTATCAATAGCGCTGACTGACCTGGACAATTCAGGTGACATATTGGTAGTCGAGTTACTGCTGTATGGAACATACATTCCCAAGGATTTCTGGCCACCTTCATATATCTTTAATGCTGGTTTCAACAGAGTGATCTTACGCATGATTTCCTTGTCTCCATCATCGGCTTGCGCTACGTACATCTCTAAAGTATTCAATGTTTCTCGTTGCTGGGTCGATACGTTAACCGATGGATCTCTTGTCCAATGTTTAGTACCATATTCTTGTCTATACATGTTGTCTTCTTTAAGTTCAATGTTCAAAAGATCTCTGCATTGAGTCAACTTGCTCGATAAGCCCTTAGCAAGGTTTTGATTGGTTGCAAATGCTTCTTCGATTCCTTTCAACCCACCAACCTCTTTGATATGTTCAGCATGTTCGATTATGGACGCTGGTAGACTTTGTGAACCCCTGACGCTATCTACAGAAGCAGGGAGACCTTTCGAATGTATGAAATCATTGAGCAATTTGGTAAGCATTTGCAAAGACTCTTTGATGCTTTTTTCAACAAAAACATCCAACCTTTCTTTGAACGCTTGAGCAACTTGAATAACAGTGAAAGGAAGTAGTTTCACAAAAAGTGCGGGTCCGTACAGGGTTGATGAGTTGATCAAAGATAACGGATCGGCTAACTCGGGGAAGAATTTCGGACTAGCCATTGAAGTCTTTTCTATCAATACTGAAGCTCTATCAGGTACTTCTTGTAAGTATATCAAATCGTTTTCCCTCTCTGCACGTCTCAATGAGTCGGAT
Source organism: Wenyingozyma nitratophila (assembly GCA_030567875.1). Lineage (NCBI taxonomy): Eukaryota > Fungi > Ascomycota > Pichiomycetes > Pichiales > Pichiaceae > Wenyingozyma > Wenyingozyma nitratophila. Next base: position 119,964 of record JAJLSW010000006.1, read on the forward strand.
ACTACTTCTTCGAGCTTAGTTAGATCGGCTACAATCTCTTGGTCGATGTATTTCTTATTATTTAGCGCAGAGGTAACAGCTATCAAACTGAGTTGTAAATGAGTAATTGCCTCGCCATATTTGGATGATGCCTGACAATGCAACGACGCTCTGTAATGAGCGCTGGATTCAAACTGAGACTTCTTAGTTAGAAGAAGATACCCCCATTGCGACTTGAATGAAACCGTTTTCTTCATATACGTAACAGCCATTTGATAATAATCTGAGACCTGAAATGCAAGTTTGGATATAAGCAAGTCCTTGAGACCATTCTTGATAGCACTATTCCAGAACATTTCCTGTGCTTGTGCTAGTGTCAAGAACTTGAGAGCTAATATTGTATCCTGGCTAAGTTCCAATGGCACATCCTTGAGAAAACTTAAGTGTTTTGAAACTTCGTCAAAACATCCTGCTGCTTGCTGGAAGTAATTATAGGCCAATTTCAAGTTTTCTCCATTTGACTCTACCTCTTTGACTGCAAAATGTGTTAGAATACAACCAATGTTATAGAGTACATTGATCTTCTCGAATTCGAATGATTTAATTTTTGCTGGTCCTGTAACTCTTACTCCCAAAGTTCCATACCAAGGAAACTCAACGGAGTCGTCATGGAATTTCTTTCCTAGTGTAGATATTTGGATAAAATATTTCTTCTGTAGCTCTAGCCCTTCTGGTGTCAGCTCTGGTGAGGCTATTTTACTTCTTAAGCTCTTAAGAGTTTGCAGATCCTCTTCGAATGATGAAGATGCTTGGTAAAACTCTTCATTGATTATCTGTCGCAGCACAGTAGCTATGTCAATATCGTCAGTTTTCCTGAGCGGGATCTCCAGCAATTTGATAGGCATGCTGCGGGGATCTTTGGATATGACAAACAAATGGATACCTCCTGAAACAATGAAAAACGTTCTATAGATCATATGTAGATTGTACAGCCGGCCCTCCATTTGTAAACATCAAAAAACGCGGCGGGAAAAAAGGGCGGTGACGATCTGAACTTGTTTTTATCTTTTTTATCTTTATATTTCAATAGTTACTACACATGTGATATAATATACACTTCCTATGCCCATTTATTGACGAGATAACTCGGCAAACCTTCTCTGAGAAACGTTTTCCGCTTCAGTCAAAACCGCTATACTCTCTTGTAATCTACTTGATCTATGAGCGATGGCTGAGTTCTCTTCCGCAAGAATACTTTCGTAAGTAAATGACTCAACATCTAATTTCAATGAACTGTCTGCTAGTGACTGCTGCTCTTCTACAAGCATGTTGTATCTATTAGAGTATCCAGCTATTTGTACTTTGATTTTACTTTCCAGTTTATTGGATTTTGAGCTTAGCGACTTCAAGAATGAAACTGAAGAACCAACATCGATTGAATCAGAGATCTTGGAATCTCTCCCTTCGTCTTGGTAATTCTTTAGTTCCGATGGGTTTAGCTCTTTGGTAATAGCTTCTTCGATGACAGACTTTGAGACATCATTCAAATCTTCTATTATATCGGAGTTGTCACCAGCAGTTCTAGCGGAATCGGATCTGATTAAAACAATCATCTCTTGTTCAATCAGGCTACTCACAGTTCCGTCGTCATTACTGACGGACGCCAGTTTGGATGAGTCTGGAAAAGGTAGACGTCTTTGAACAACCTGCGATCTTCGCAAGAACGCCTTTCTTTCACTTGTGAGTCGCTCCAATCTTAGCCTATCTTCCAACTCTGATCTATCAACAACTTCAGAATTCAATTTGAGGTCATTTGTTTCTTCTAATATATCTTCCTCTTCTTCAGGAACTTCAAGTTCGAAGTCATCGGAGGGTTTCGAGAGCGTCCCCAAAAGTGACTTGATTGAGAATGAACTTTGTTCTTCTTCTTTTTCCTTCTTCACCTGTTCAAATGTTTCATAGTCTCCCGATGATCTCTCTTCCTCCTTGGATGAATTTTCTTCCTCGCTTTCTTCAACATCGCTTTTTACCTCTCTTCGACTGAACAAAACTGATTGTGTATTTGTCTTCTCATCTAAAGCTTTCACCATGTTTGTGATCTTTTCGTCGGATCCAACCTCCGAACCTGCCATGTCTTCATGCTGTCCATCAGTAGTTGGTTTGGAAAGAACCATCTTCTTTCTTTTGATATCAACTTTCTCAGCGTGGGCAGGTTGATTTATGATTGTAGAGCTAGGTTCAGCCTTTCTCTTCTTGCTTTTCTTCTCTTTTTTCTTGTCTTCATCATCGGCCTCTTTTCCAAACTTGCTTATGTGCTTAACAAATGTTGATTTGTCTTTCCAATTATTCTCATTCTCCTCTTCGGTGTCGAATTTACCTTGTTCTGGCCTTCTCTGGAAGACCACATCGGCATTATAGTCCATTTGAGTGCTGAACTTTTTCTTAACCTTCATCGATACATTCACACCTGCCTGTTTCAATTCTCTGTGTTTCTGGAGCATAGCCACTCTCTGACTCTCCTGTAGCAGTCTTTCTCTTGCCTTTCTCTTTGCTTTCTTACCCTGTGTATTTGCAAGACGGGCTCTTGCTTCACTCAGCATTTCTTTCTCCTCGTCATCCATTTCAACCATATCAGGTCTAGCAGGTTTACTTTCGGCATTCAAGTTAAAATCACTTGCCTCAATAGAACCTCGCAATGCCAATTCTGAGCTTGAACCATCAGCATCTTCAAGGAGCTTCTGGTATCTCTCAACACACTGATTTGCAGTTCTTCCCACTAAAGGAGCTATGGACCTCCATTGGTTTGGCATTAATTTTGAGTATTTCAGTAAGCTTTCATCCTCTTCTCTTGTCCAGTCCGATTTCCTAAGATTAGGGTCTATCCATTCCGCCCATCTTGCTTTACATTGTTTGGCAGTCTTTTTAGCCAAAAGAGACGAAACTCTCGCCCATTGATTTAGACCGTATTTTGAGACAGCAGCTTTGAGGATCTCATCCTCTACGTTGGTCCAGATACCACCCTTCACGTATACAGGTGCCATTTTAAAGTATAATGAGCTTTAAGCAGCAAACAGTAGTGCCAAATTGAACCACAAATACCCCAAGCGTAACAGCAAGTAGTATATATACATTAAAAAATGATTATTAAAGAAATACAACGTCTGTCATTTTCGGCGCGGGCAAAATCGAGCAGATGGAAGTTCGTGTCTCTTGGATATCATAATTTGGAACTTCTGTCCATCAGGAAGTGACTGTCTTGGTACAATTTCAAGGGCTATAAACACGGATCAACGTGCTACATCAGTCAATCATTCTTGCCCATATAACCACACAAAATAGAATGCCGTTTTTACCGAGGATTGTGACTCCCAAGCATCAGAAACTGATCTTGCAATGTTATCCAGGAAAGAGCTCTGAGATGAAACCGAACAATGCAGAACTCAGTCGTTTGATGTACTATGCTACTACCAGAAGAACTAAGTTAGAGAAAGTATGCACATTCCTTGAAAAGAAAGTTAATTCCGATAGTTCAAGAGGAAGAACGGGGCATATTCAGGTTACATTATACATCGTTCTGGAATTGGTAAAGCAATGTTCAGATGATGTGGGTGTATTTGCTACGAGCGTTGTCAATATCCTGCAGACTGCCATTTCCCCAAGAGACTTGGCTGTATCCCAATTGGCATCGGAAGTTTATGAATCATTTTGTGAGGCTGTAAAGAAGGGAAGCGTACTCAACGGCAATCCAAAACTTTCACAGTCATTTCTCACTTTAACTAAGGCTTTTTTGGATTTTGGAAACAATCCAACCAAGCCAAATAAACAAGAATGGACCTTAATTTCTTTAAAGACAATTACATACTTTACAACCAGCATCCATCCCTCTTTATTGTACTCACTGTATGAGAAGTCGATGGAACTAATTTTGAGAAATATAGACCACTCTGGTAGCAGAAACTTTGTTTTGTCAAAATTGGCAACGCATACTTCAGGCGATGGTGAATCTCTCAGAAGAATAAAGACCAATGCCTCCAACGTTGACGAATCCAAGTTCCCTGTCGAAAACGCAAGTATCACTGCATTGAAATCTTTCTTCGATACACCCTCAAAACGTCAATTGGATTTTTCCACAAAGGCTTTTTGTGACTGTGTCATCAAGGAGTCAGAAAATCCATTTTATGGCTCCCTCATAGAGGTTTGTGTTAGTCGCACAAGAATCGAGCTGCGTTATTGTGTAGTTTTATCATTGATGGAGAAGTTCAAGACTTCAAAATCGGAATCTGCTCGTGTTAAAATCTCTGAGATGATATCTCATCTCCTATCCTCCGGTGTGAATATGATTGGTTTACCAGTGAAGGGCCTGGAATCTTCAATTCTAAGACTACAAAAAGACTTGGTGGTTGAAAACAAAACTGTCTTGTTGAAAAATTGTAGTGAAATCATTTACAGTTTAGCAAATCATATATACTACAACGACCAGATAACTGACATGATAAGGGAAGTTTTTATCGCTTATTACGACGTTTACGAAAATATCAAATATGACGCTACTTCTCCATCGAAATCGGAGTTCTCTCCTAAGAAGTTCGTTATTTTAAGTTCCTGCTTCGTTGATAATATTCAAGGAATACTAGCTGCTACAAATAACGATAAGCTTTCAAGCTTGAAGAGATCACCTTATCCTATAGATTTATGGACACTTTTATTCTACAGTATCCATTTTCAAGGTGATTTCTTGTCAGTAGAAGATAGAGTTTCTATTCAAACTATGTGGATGAGACTTTACCACTATTTCCTTTCTACAGAAAAGGATAATTTAGTCACAAAACAACCAAACTTCGATGACATTACCACTAATAAGTCGGAAAATCCACTCATTCAATACTTCACGCTCATTGATGGTATCCTAGAGGAATCCAGCGTTGACTCAAAGAAATTGGTTTTAGCAACTACAAGCCTTGTTATCTCTATCTATGGAGTGAGTGCTTTGATCAACTTCGTTCCTTTCGCCTTGAAATGGCAACAACTCGATACAAGCAACTTCAAACATTCATTTGCCTTGTATATTTTGTACTTATCAGGAAAGGATCTCGGTATAGAACCATTGGAAAAATCGTCCCTTTCTAAGATTGAAAGTTGTAAGAGATCCAATGTTTGGTCTGATCTTATTGTCGTTGAAGAAAGTGAAGCACCAGGTGGAGTTTCATCGTTCAGCCGTTCTGATTTATTAGCATGTCTCTCTCACGACGAAAAAATACATGGATTTATCTCGGCTGACAAGGAGATTCCCGAAACTTCGTATGTTGTCCCTCCCCCAATGAGTCGGGCTTCTAGAAGAGCATTGAGTCCATTTCCTCCATCATCAATCCAAGGTTCATTAGCTTTGAGTGAAAATGGAACGCAACCCTTACTCCATAATACTTCATTGATGTCGCATATCTCCAATGGTGTTATTGATTTCCGTCCTCCAACTGAAATATCATCTAGCACACTAACCAACACCACTGCCGCTAGCTCTTATATTCAAGACATGAGAAGCTTAAGTTCATTCACAGCTGCTAGATCTATTGCAAGTAAGATGTCTAACTCGCCAGGCGCTAGAGACTTGAAAGCCGCTTTTTCGGGTAATTTTGTTCCTTCAAAACGTATTGTCTCCGGTGGAATCCAATCTGTTATTTCCAATGGTACATTGAAGCCTATCGAAGTGAATGGGAATACATTGGATGAAAAGGTTATAGGTAAAAGCAGTCTTGCTATTTGTGTGTCAAATTTAGACCTTAGCGATGATGAACAAAACTGAAGGAGTGTCTGTTTTTTGGCATTTCATGGTTACAATTCTAGTTGTTAATTAATTTTTTACGATTCTTGTATTAATATTCCTTTGTCATTCATCCAAATCAACTGTTTGAATGTTGTGTACATAAGAGTTATCTTAGTTTTACCCCTAAACCTTACATTCTTTCATATATAATAAAAGCTTAATCATTTTTACATCTTTAATTTTTCAAATTGTGTTTTTTGATTCGATTATTTGTTTCATACATTAAATAATGTACTAATTTCATTAAAAGTTATAAACATAGCATACAAAGGTTATAGACATAAATAGATATGTATAAACCGGTTATAAGAAAGTGGAAACCCTCGTTCTCATAATTGAAAAATAATATAAAGAAAAAAAAATAAAAACCAAAAGCATATCTCATCTCTTTTTAAGAAAATAAGACCCCAAAGAGAAAGAAAACAAACAGATATTGATTCCAAAATAATGATTCAATGTAATTGCTTCTAGTTAATGAAACAATCCCTGTTCTCGTAGCTCAAACAAGTTCGTGTGTTATTGATAATTTTTGAATTCTAATATTTATTCTTCATCGTCAGATTCATCGTCATCTAACGCGTCAAATGCATTGAAAGTGGCTACTTGGTTGATAGCAACGGTATCAAGGGCATTGACAGAGGCTCTACCTCCGGAAATCTTACTTGAACTGGTCTTGACCTTCATTGTGTGTGTTTTGAGGTCTTCAGACTCGTTGGAAATGGACTTTCTAGTCTTAACTGGAGCGGTGAATGTGGTCCAACCATCGGCATCGACTAATTTGGTTTCCTTTAGTTGTCTCTTCTTGTGAGCATGGGTGAAGGACTTTCTTCTTCCGCCAACGGTGAATTCTTCAGATTCAGCCAAGGCAATCTTGACGTCTTCGATAAGCTTGTTGAATTCAGCTAAATCGACACCTTCTGGTAAGTTACCACTGGCTTCGAAAGCGAATAATTCTTCAACTGTGTATTTAAAGACCATTTTCGGGACAGGCTGCTAAGTGAGTATCAGTTCAAAACGAGAGCAATAAGATACAGACTTATGGGGTTCTTGACGGCTCCTCCGCTTTATCTGCCACCACCCTAGCCATGCCAGATGGTTAACAAAATTTTCAACGAACCCACCTCGGAGAAGCTCCAGCTCACAAGAAAATTACCCTGCTCGCCACGGCAAATTTTTTTAGAGATTTCTCCCCTTTGGGCTGTGCAGCTCAAATTTTATAATTATTTTTTTAAAATGATTTTTATTCAATTTTATTTTATTTGATACTGTCTTATTTCTATAATTTGTTTCTTCTGCCGATTCACCGCGCAAAGTATACCATTTATTCATATAATAGAAGTACGCACTACTACACCACACAATGCCTATTGGAAAGAGTCTGCGAAAAGTCTCTAGAAGCATCAAGAACAAGAAAGTCCTCTTGCACCCAAAGGGTAGAAAGGCCCAATTGATCACCAGGGCTACCCTTAGAGAGGATAAAGTTAACAAGAAACATTTAATGCACGCCCAAAAGAAAGAAGGTGATCTTCTCATAGTTAGATTTTTCCAGGATGCTATCACTGCAAGTCCTTTTGATGAGCAGAGTACCTTCACAATCGAAGAAATGAGACTTTTTATCGAAGCCTTCTTATCCAGAGATGACGAAGAATTAGAGCAATTGAAAGACGAAAGACGTCCAGGTAGACCAGCAACTAAGAGACAAGATCAAATAGAACAAAGAACAAAACATGATAAGCATCAGTTCGAAAGTGGATGGGATGTCCCTGATCTTACCGATGCCGAAAACGTAAGATTGTTAAGAAACTGGAAAGGTAGTCATAGTGGTGTCACCATTCTTAAAAACATCACCATCAGAGATTCACCTGAAGAGGAGGATGAAGATGCTGAAGAAGATGACGAAGAAATGGCATGATTATCTCCCAAATCCAAACAAAATTATATACTTACCATGGAGTTCAATTCGTAAAATCGAGGTATCATTAAAATATATAGTATAAGCTTACATAAATAGCATCGTTAAAACTTAATAAAGAATCGTTAATGTTGGGTATTTAGAATCATTTCTTTTCGATCATATGCTGTGGATCTTTCTCAGCAGAATCACGGGTTTTCAAATCTTTCCTATAGTAAGAGTACAATATCACCATAGAAACGAAGAATAGACCGGTCAGAGCAAACAATGATTTCAGTTTTTCGTAGATCATAACATGCTTCGCAACAAAAGGTCTCTCAAACACAAGCATCTGTTTATTTCCTCCTCCACCTATCAATTTCCAACCTTTGTTCTGTAGCTTATTAATCTTCTTTATGTGGGCTTCAGGATGTTCCAACTTGCTAAAGATGGTGAATATATCTTCAGGTACAAAGAAGTTTCCTATTGGATTCTTCTTAGACTTTATTACTTCACCTTTACTAAGTAAAACACAAAACTCTGGCTCACTGTTCGGGTAGAAAAGAGTATTTTGAAGCATATTGGATCTATTTGGCGGGTATGACGTGATGAGACTCGTTGGAATCAATGTGTTTGGAATGCATACTGGAGTAAAGAAATTGCCAATATCAAGTGACGTTCTGCCTAGCATAGAACGACTATAGGTATATGCCTTCTCAGCCTTGAATAAATGATCTTTGATGGCGTCATGTTTCATCTTTGCTGCACCCAAATAATTCTCTATTTCCCCTATAGCTAAGTTCTTCGTAGAACCCAGCTTCTTTCTATAATTTTTTTCCTTTATTGCTTTGTCAAGAGATGAGTTAAGTTCCATTTTTGTAGAACGGTGTGCAAGAGCGTCCTCATGTTTATTAGAATCCACGTCTTTATAAGTTTTACTTACCAGAACTAGCAAGTCCTTGAAACTCTTCGACTGATAATGTTCTTCAGTGATATTTCTTGGACTGACAGTGTTGTGATTGTCGGTGGATTTATGTAGTAGACTTCCTAGCTTTGATGACCCATCGTTGATAGATTCTTTGTCCGTACCAAAGAGTTCACTGGCATTAGGTGCCTCGTCGCTTGCGATAACCTCAGAAGTTGATTCCCTCTCCACTTTGGTATTAGATGGTTCGTCAGCTACCGTAACCTCAGAAATTGACTCATTATCCCCCTCTGGTTCCATCAGTATGGGGTGACGAATGTCCAATCCTAAATGACTGAATACAAAATACTCGAAAAGCTCAGGATTCCTCTTGAACCCAGTTACCATTAAAGATATTGAGGCAAGGTTGGCATCTTTCCCGTGTTTAGCATCACCAAATTGATATCTCAATTTGAAATTGCGAAACGTATTCTCTATATCAACTTTGTTAGAGATCACTTTTTTTGCAAAGTCGATCTTCATTAGATAGTTCAAGAGGATGCTCAGTTCAGTGGAGTACTTTTTGCTAAAGTATTTATATCCCATAGGAGCTACAAATTCCTTGTCTGTGTTCTTTAAATCAATGGGATCATTTGGGATATCCTTCGCCTTAAAACTAGTATTTGAATTTTGGGAATCGATATCATACTTTGGTGTCTTTTTGGTTGTTTTCTCCTTCTTGGTCAAGGTAATCAGATCGATATCATAGTCATCGCTATTAACAGTACTCGCAAATCGATTAAATTGTATAACCTGAGAGATAGCATCGCTTTGAAAGCATTTCTTATTACGGTAGCTAATTGTAGCTCTTCTGATATTCACCGTAAGATGTGTCATACGGTGATTAAGGGAACCAATATGTAACTCTGGCTGAGCAGCCCGTATAACTCCCCTATTGAGCATATGGCAACCGAACCTATTAGACATTGAACAGTGGCTTCAAAGTAGAATTAGTCCAGTCAAACTAAGATGGTATAAGAATATTGGTGTATGACGTCCCCAGTAAGTGTTTTATTACTAACAGTGGTCAAGATACTCTTTTATAAACAGAACCCCAGATGAAGATGGGAAGGGAAGGGGTTCATTTATGTTATTAAGGTGCCTCTCGCAGCCTAGAAAAAATGAGATCGCCTAAGGAGGGGAAAATCTGATGACATCTGGGCCGCTGTAAGTTGTTTTTATAGGCAACGTAGTTAATTGACTGATCTTTTGGCCGGATTTGGGAAAATTATATCTCTTTTCGAAATGTTTACGAGTACTAGGATGTTTAATAAATACTGCTTTACATTGGAAATAGAATATTTACAACTATAGAAAATTTTGGACCTCAGAAGATGTGTGCGAATCACGAAATCACGATAAGCGTATAAGTTCAATCATTGGTAAGTCTAAAGTCTTTATCGTCACTGATGAATGGCTAAAGACAAATAAAGGACCCTAAGCTAATAAGATCAATCCAAACATCATTGCAGCAAAGCTTAGGCCATTGGAGACAAAGTTTCTGTTAGCAAATCCTTCATAATCAGAGAGAGCATCGGAAGAAGATGCAGTGGCAGCTGTATCATAAGATCCTACAGAGGTGGTTCTAGATACGCCACCATTGATTGTGCCTATTGTGACCGCGTTATTGCCGGTGTTGTTGATAGAGGTTGCCTTAGTGAAATCTGATTCGTATGCATTCACAGCTGTTGTAACTGCAGCTGCTGTAGTAGCAGCTGCGGTGGTTTCAGCATTAGCCCTAGCAGTAGTCTCGGTGCCTGCCCTGGTAGCTTCGGCAGTGACTTTGGCTGTAGTTTCATCGATCGCACTCGTATTGGTACATTGAACTGTTGTAGTTATTGTAATAGTGCTGTTGTCCTTGGTAGTGGTGTATTCTGTAACAACCCATGAAGCAGTGACATCGGAACATTCACTTTCAGAACATTGACCAGTGACGTATGAAACAGAAGAGTCCGTGTTTTCTTCGGTATTTGTGGAACATGGAACTGTTGTGGTAACTGTAATGATTCCACCATCTGTAGCGGCTGAAATGAAAGCTGAGATGATACCAGAAGTTGCCACTTGGGAACATCTATTATTGGAGCAGGTGGTCGTGGTGTAAAAAACGGTTGATGGTGATGTAGTCGTAGTTGAAATGATAGATGACAAAATAACAGCAACAGTTGATGAGCCTAATGTAGAAGCAGCATCAGATGAAGATTCTGATGTGGTAACAGCAGTGGATGAAGATGAAGGAGCAGATGAAGATGAAACAACATCCGATGCTGAAGATCCAACTTCAGATGTAGATGAAGTAGCAGATGCAACAGATGAAGACATGGTAGAAGCTGAAGACGAAGAAGCAAGATCAGAAGCCTCGATGGTTACTGTTGCCGTCAGAGTAATTGTTTCAATTGCTCTCTTGACTCTCTTAGCGCCTTGTTGATACGGGGAAAGATACATTGTAGCTGGGAACTCGCCGACTGCGGTTGGTTGACCAAGTAATGCAACTTCAATCTCTTGAAGAATATCATCTAGTACTCCGTGGAAGTCGACAAAATCAGAGGTAAGATCATAGTAACTCGATGGACACGTTTGATTGTTCAATTGAAGGTAAGAATCGTTAACGTTGATTGGGAAGTTTTCATTTGTCACATTGGCGTTGAATCTTCCAAACGAACCTGGGGCTCTTAAGTAGAAACCACATTTACCATTATTTTTAAAGCCAGAGAATGAAATACCTGAACTAGATGATGATGATGAAGAAGAAGAAGAAGAAAATGTAGAAGAAGTCACTATAGATGACTCGATTGAAGAAGAGTTGTAGTATCTAGTAGCAGAACTGGAGTATGTTGGATAATCGAAAGCGGAGGTGCTCAAGGTAGATGAAGTGATTAGCTCTGACGAACTGATCAACACTGATGAACTGATCACCTCTGATGAAGATGTAACATAAGAATATGCATCAGTAGAAGAAGGCAATGGGGAAACAGGAGCAATTGAAAGTGGAGATGATTCAACAGAGGTATCAACAGTTAATCTAGCTGAAGACTTGGCAGACGTTTCAACAGAGGAACTTGAATCTGGGGTGTGTGTGATCTCTACGGATGAAGACATAGCAGAAACCGGAGCTGATAGTGAAGAAGATCCGAATGATGTTTTGGCAGTTGAAGATGATAATATTGAATAGCTTTGAGCTGAAGCAGTGGAGGCTTTCTGGGAGGAGGAGAGCGGAATTGAAAAGCTTGCAGCTGAAGCAATGGCAGAAGAGACTGGAGCTGATGATATTTGAGTATTTTCCGGTGAGGATAGATAAACCGAAGTAGATGATGTCGCACTAGATGCAGCTGGTGAAGTAGCAGCTGGAACATCTCTACTCCCGGAAACAGCAACATCGTCGGCTAGTGCAGATCCATTCTCTTGAAGAACCTTGTACAATGAGAAAGTTGTGCTTGTACCATCGCTCAATGTAACAACCACACTGAATGTGCCTTTAAAAGTTGTTAACCAATCGTATTGAGAAAGACCATTGACTGTGACTAACAATGCGGAATCAACTGCATCTCTCTTGCTGATTGAGGCATCTGATGTACTGATCGATCCAGAGTATACAACGTCCAATGAAGTTAAAGAACATGTATTGGTGAGATCAGCGGCATCAACGGAGACAGAAGCGGTGGGTACATTTAAATCATCGAATGAATCAGCCATAGAAATAGAGTAGTTCGAACAATCAAACGAGTAACCCAGGTAGACATAAGAACCAGAAACTTCAACAGAACTAATATCAACATCACCACCGATTGTATTTGGAACCATGATATTGAACGTTGGATTTCCATCAGAAATAGAACCGTAAATAGATGGTGCATCAGAAGCAAATCCTGTGAAGTTGATATCAGCAGATAAGACGCCGGTGTTTGTAGTAAAGTCATAAGTCTTCAGCTGTGGACCAGTAATCTTGTTTTTACCTTCTTCGCTCAGTTTCATAGTAATACCAAATGAACCAGTAATATCTGAGTGCCAGGTAATATACTCCTCGAACGCAATGACAACTTGACGAGTGGTAGAATTGTATGAAGTACTAGCAGCTAAAGAGGAAGAAGACTCCAATTCCCTACCGGCCGCAACATTGGTGAAGTCTTCAGGAATATCAAGAGTAAATGTAAAATCGTTCCAAGCCTTGGTCGGGATTTGAAAGGAAATCCACAAGACCACCCAATCGTCTAGATCATCAACATCGCTGCTGTATGAACCAGCTTCATAAGTATCATAATCGTAGAAAACAATGGAATCGATACCGGCTGTTGGAGCAGCAGATGAAGTAGCAGCAGAAACGACAGTAGAACTCAAAGTTGAAGATGAAGATGTTGAAATATCAGATGGTGCAGGCGATGATGATAAAGCAATGGGGGAAGAAATAACTGATGAAGGAAGAGATGAGGAAGAAAACACAATAGAGCTAGATGAAGCAGTGTCATCATTTGTCAAGTTGAACCCACCTGAAAGGTATCTTTGCCATCCATCAGCAGATGTTTTATCTCCAAACGTTTTCAAAGCTCTGACCAAAATCTTATATCTACCTGTTGGAATCACCATTGAATCATTATAAGTGCTGAAGGTGGTATAACCGATACTGCTGAATCTGATAGGATAGTTTAAGGGATATCCTCCAATTGATCCAAGATATTCTGGACTGCTCTCTGGGTAAGCAAAATCCGCATCAACATCATAATCATCAGTAACTAAATCGATTGAAAAATACTCTGTTCCGTATCTTAAGGTATAATAAATACGAGGGGATGAATCCGTTTCAATGTTTATGGGTTGCCTGAGAGATGACATAGTGTAGTAGTAGTCATCGGTGTAATTGTAGTATAGGAACAATGGAATATCCTCAAGAGGAGTCCATTCGTTTGTATCCAATTGAACTCCAAGATATGGAACGTTGACGACTTCACCATTGTCACCAGTAAGATAAATGTTACCGTTGAACAGAGGACTGTCGTAGGTTGAATCAGTAGGAGAATCAATTTGAACAGAAACCTTTCCGGAAGCCCCAGCAGCAAGAGTTAAAATATTTTGGCCAAATGTAACAACGGCAGGAGCATTTTCATAAGGTGGGAAAGAAGTGTATGGATAATAATCCTCATCTCTAGAATTGACAGTGGCAGCTGCAACATGAGAAAGGTTGTAGCTAACTTCATAAGAGTTACCATTGTATATCTCAATCTCAAATTCGCTCACTCTGTTGGCGGTATCGTTAAGTTCCAAGTGGTAATCCGATAATAGAGTGGTATTTTGATGAATCATAGCATAAGCATCCACTAAACCAGCACCTTGTTGAATCAATGGATGAACAAAATAAGCATCCGCGGTACCATCGATACCGTCGTATAATGATAATGTATTGGAAGTAGCAACAAGTCTTTGTTTGATTTCTTCCGTGGAGACAGAACCGTAAACCTGTTTGTATAGAGCAACTATACCGGCCACGTACGGTGAAGAGAATGAGGTACCAGATAATAATTCCCATGTGTCAAACCATAAACCAAACACCAGACCACCTGGAGCAGAGACAGTTGGGTAGAAATCATTTTCAAAAGTTGGACCAAAGGAAGAATAGTATGAAACGCTACCCGCACCTAAATCGCTTCTTTCGAAAGCAACAGCAGGATCAGAAGCATCAAGTATCACTTCGACATTTAACCCAGCTTCAATAATATCATCGATCCAAAGACCAGTAGCTCTGTCTATATGTGAGAATAATTTGAAGTCACGATTTCCCACTGGGGTCACAAGAGAAAAATCAGTAATATCTTGATCATGGGAGTTGTAGAGGAAAACGTAATCCCATTCTGAGGCAAGCAAGCTTGTGTATTCATAGTTATCATAACAAATACCCTTTTGAAGAACAACGGCATTTGAAGAGTTACCAGTGAAATCATTTGAGCAAGCATTCTTGGTAGTAAAATCGACATCTAAAGAGCCTGTGTAGTTTGATTGGATATCGTACTGAGTGTAGTAATAGGAGGAATATTCTGTACCATTGGAAGCCTTAAAGGTAACAGGGTATTTTATCCCTTGTTTGGCACCAGTGGAACCAACAGCAATTGATTTTTTAGAACTTGCACCAGAAGAAGCATAAAATGGACCATACGCACCAGAGTTACCAGCCGCAAGGACAACTGCAATACCACTTTGAGAGACGGAATCACAGACTAATGCCAATGGGGTATCGTCATAACCGGTGTTGGTTCCAATGGAGATATTGATAACATCAGGTTCATCGGCGGCAGCATCGGTAAGAGCCTTGATAATAAGATCACTGGTGGTACCATCAGAACAACCAAAGACTCTGTACATTCTTAGATTAACATTTGGAGCAACACCAGTCATATCTCTGCTAACACCTGCAACAACAGTTGAAACAAAAGTACCATGGCCAAGACAATCCATTGGATCGTCATCAGGCTGCATAGAGGTAGCGTCGGAATAATCATAATCATCACCAACGTAATCTTTGCCGCCGATAACTTTGTAACCGGATCCAAACCCACCACCTAAAGATTCAGCCAAATAATTAACACCACTATCAATGATAGCGACGACAATGCCTTCACCATTGATGTCCTCGTTGTGTAATTTGTCAACACCAGTAACACCGAGGATATCCCAGTTGGATGTTTGGTTTGACTCAGTGGTGACTCTCTCACCGAGAGTGAAAACATTAACAGGATAAACATTCTTAACATATGGTAAATCATTCAATTCGGCCTCTGTAGTATTGCTATAAGTAGAGAAAGAAAAGGAAGCACCATTGAAGTATTTTGAATTCAAATCATGGACAACAGAAGCGGTAGTACCGATATCATTAGAAATTTGAGAAGCGACAGAATTATCTGATTCTTCGCTGTAGAACTCGACAATATATCTACCTGGAATAGTTTCAGGTAAACTCACAGCTGAAGCACCCGAAACTTGATTCTGATCATAAGCGCGTGCGATACCTGATAAGGTTGCAAGTGCAAGGGAAACCTTATTCAACCAAAGCATAACTAATATTGGTTATTGATGAACGTAGATTGAACGAGTGACTGAGTAGAATGATTAACAGAATTGAAGAGAATTTAAGAGATGGTTAGAACTTTAGGGTACCCATTTCAAGAAAATGAGGATTTAGTACCAAGTATATACAGAAAAAAATTGATCCCACCTGAGAAACAATTCGGACCAGTCGTTCAAAGAGGTAAGCATACCGTGGATGCAGATATCGTCAATAACAACACGTTGTTTCGGTCGAAATCCCGTTTTTGTTTTTGCAATAATAGCTCTGTTAATTCTCTCATCAATGTGAATCCAGGAGTCGGAGTATTATGTATATTTTTTCATGCAATAGGTTATCTATTTTATCGCAACACCCTGCATGCGGTAATAACGCAGGCCACCGTTAGCTACGTTTCTGCGGCAATTGAGATCACAATAAGAGTTGATTCTTGGAAATAAAAAAGGATGACTAGTACTCCAAGACTCATATTCAGTACCGGATGTTACTTTAATGGGCATTTACTAGTTATTGCTTTATTCGTTGCCATCAAATGGACTATTGGTCTGATCGATGTTTTTGTAAGGAATATCACCGCAGTAGTAATATAAAGAAACCCCCTTACTAGAGATTTCAAGTACTGTGATCAAAACTATGAAGATCCCTTACGCGACACGCTCAATCTATTGACTTCCCCAAATGGGTTATACTTGGCTAGAAAGGTTGTATATCATCCGATCTGCAGGTATCGCCTAGAAACTACAGTTGACCCACCAAACACGCTTCAAATTATGTCGTGCGGATATATCGTGCTCTAGGAAATTTTCCCCCACTTGTTGAATTTGACTAAGGTATATCTTCTCTGCGCAATTTGCACCCCGAACATTAAACTTAAATATAGCAAAGGGGTTTCCACTCAGTACCACACATTGGCTGATGGAGTAAATAGATCTTCCTCTGATCGACTAGGGATAGTAATGGTTGTGTCTGATTGATGAAGATCTGCCAAATTCGTACATACATCGATCAAAACTTCGCGCTATAAACTAATCGCGAGTATATTGTAACATCTCTTGGAACGGACATCACGGAGATTAACCTTCAACTTTCATAATCTGATTCGAATATTCACTCAATTACTGGTGAAACAACCGAATGGGAAAACACGCCCATGTGGAATTACGTGCTCAGCTGCCCCCCTCCATCATTAGTCATTGGTCGAGCACAGCAAGGAAGCAAAACACTAAATCCAGCAAGCATCTTTCTCCCCCTCCCTCCCCCAAGAGTTCGCCTTGCACGAAACTAAATCTCATGTAGGTTGTAAAACCTTGAACTTTGGGGATCTTCATCAGACGTGCATGTATTTAACGAAAGTTCCTTATTGGGAGTGGAAAAAAAAGGTATGGAAGATACAGGCGTTTTCGGGGACCCTTGTCAAAATAATATATCCACTATATCCATCCCTACAATTTAGAATCTCTTGGAAGGCTAGCATCACACTTAATGATCTTTCCACGATGGAATTGGTTGCATTTTATCGATACAGTGAACAATTGACCATCCTAGTAGCCAATCTTCAATTCACATAGTACAGTTTGATAATAATGGATTTAAAAAATTTCTATGTTATGCTGATACAACCAAAGTATACCAATAACTGTTATCAGGTATTCTGACGGAATGACAATTAGTGTCTTTTAGTGAGGTTATTGAATTTAAAAAAGTAGACAATTTTATTAATTTTGGATGATATTTTTTATATATATTTACAATTGGAACTATAGTTACGTACATTGAAATGAGAGTGAGATACATCTAAGAGATTATTAATACAGCCCTCCAACAGAATGTATTTCTCTTTCAGAAACAAAACAAGGTATCAAGATGAAAAATAACGTAACCAAACGACATCATTTCATTTCATTTCCAGTAAATCAGCAGCTAGTTGGCTTTGGCTTACTTCTTTCTGCCAAAGAAACCTCTCTTCTTCTTCTTGGTATCGGTTTCATTATCTTGTTTAACGTGATAAACGGGCATTGGAGTCGCTTCTGGAACTGGAACCAAGTTCAATTTAGAACCACTTCCATCGGCTCCTAAAGCTTCATTGTAATCAAGAGCTCCATTTTCTGAACTATCGGAATTTTGGGGAGAATCAGAAAATTGAGAAGGATATTCGGGCTTTGTCATACCATCAACACTATCGGAAGACTGGCCTTGTTGTTGTGGAACAGGTGGATAAACAGGCTTCTGTTGAGAGAATTGAGATTGACCTTGCTGTTCTTGGTGCTGAGGTTGAGATTGAGATTGAGGCTGCTGCTGTTGCTGTTGAGGTTGTTGGCCTGGTAAATAACCGGAAGACTGACTTCTTTGCGGATTGGGATATGATTGATCAAGATTGGTCTGTGAGCCATAAGAGCCTTGTGGAGGTTGTAGGGCCTGTTGCTGTGGAGGTTGTAATTGCTGTTGCTGTGGTTGTTGTGGTTGCTGTTGTGATACACTATAAGGACCATTAGCGTAGTTATTATTAATACCTAGACCAGTACCTGATCTATTATTACGACTTGAACTCATAGTATTCATGGCTTGATTACTTGGTGTTCTATTCATTCCATTTTGACCCGGGTATTGATTTCCATGCATATTTGGCATGACACTGAATCTTTGAGGACCTGGCATACCTCTGTTACCCCCACCGAAACTTAAATCGTTACCTAAAACCATTTGTGATTTTCTATTCTTTCTAGAAGTGGCTCTGAAAGCACGCATATCACCACCATTAACGCCATTACCACCGCTCAAATCATACTGAGAGGATGAGCCCATTGGGTAGTTCTTGGAGTTATTGCTATTGTTCGCGTTCATGTTCACATTGCCCCCGTTCATCATTGATAAGTTGTCATTGGTAAGAGACATTGGAATAGATGGTTGTCTTCTTACTTGCT
The DNA here is from genome assembly GCA_030567875.1 of Wenyingozyma nitratophila. Taxonomy (NCBI): domain Eukaryota; kingdom Fungi; phylum Ascomycota; class Pichiomycetes; order Pichiales; family Pichiaceae; genus Wenyingozyma; species Wenyingozyma nitratophila. The sequence continues at coordinate 138,585 of JAJLSW010000006.1, forward strand.
GTTGTTGCATAGGCTTATCGTAATTATTGGAGAATATAGGTTGACGGACAGGCAAACCTTGAGAAGGTAAACCATGTGGCAAGTTTTGAGGTGGAGCATAAGTTGGAGAAGATCCACCGTTATTGTAGCCATTACCGTTGTAACCATTTGAATTGTTGTAATACTGTTGTTGTTGTTGGACTGGTACACCTTGTTGTGGTTGCTGCTGAGGAACAGTTTGTGGGCCTTTAGAAATAACATTACCGTATTGATCGTACTTTGGACCTGAACTCTGAACAATTTGGGGTTGTTGGGGTTGTTGGGGTTGTTGCATCTGTTTGTTATATATACTTGGGATTTGCTTTTGGCCAGGGAATCCACCGGTTGGTTGTTGTTGAATAGGAACTTGTTGGTTTACTGGAACCTGGGAATAAATTTGTTGAGAATCATCCTGGATTTGTTGGCCATTTGGAGCGTATTGCATCTGAGGTTGAACAGGTGGGGTATCTTCAATACCGTAAGCAGCAGTCATATCGGCAAGATCTTCAAGACCGTACGATCCACTTTGTTGAACGTTGTGACCATTGATCACTCTAGTTACTTGTCCTTGGTAAGCGGGTTGCTGTTGAAGTGGTTGTTGTTGTTGTTGTAATTGATCTTGTTGCTGTATAACCTGTTGTTGCTGAGGTTGTTGAACACTTTCAACAAACACTGGTGGGTTGTCTAGAGTGGCTTGAGCATTGTCTATATTTTTTTGCTTGGTAGCATTGTCAAGGGCAATTCTCTCTTGATCCAATTTCAACGATCTAACATTCTCTTCATTCTTTCTAAGCCAGAATAATGAAGTAGAGGAGGATAAAGTTGAAAAGTTGTTGTTATTGAATTGAGTTAACATGGCGTATAAGAATTCCAAGTATGGAGTTTTGACTTGGTAATCATCAGCTAATAAAATTGGTTGCAATAACAATAAATCTAAGTAAACTTCATTTTGGTTGAAGAAATCGTAAAATAGCCTTGGAGCCTCGGAATAATCATCAGATACGTTAGTAACTGGATAAAGCTCACATAGTCTCTCTAAGAGAGATGTTTCATTATCGTAACTCTTGAACAATTTACATCCCATGGTCTTTATAACTGTGATGATTTCTAAGATTAAACCACTTACTAATGGTTTAGCTAAGATTTGATCTTGTAATTGTTTTGGGAATGGTTTTTCAAATAAGATAGATAATGGTTCAATGGCAATCTTTGGTAATGCAAACTTCCATTGATAAGACAAGAACTCTAATGGAGTATTCAATTTATAGACATCGATACCAGCGGCTTCAAATAAACTTGAGACTTGGTTGATTAAATTGATTTCATTAGAAGTATATTTGTTCTCGGTACCACTTCTACCAATGTATAACAACTCGCTTTCTTTCTTACTTGTGTAGATACTAAAGACATTGTTACCAACGATACGGACATCGTAATCGGACATGATCGACAAGACAGAGATAGAATCATCTTGTAAAGACATCTTGATGAATGGTTCAAGGTTAACAAAATTAGTCGATTCAATAACTATAACAGGAATCTTTTTTGATTCGGCAATTTGAGTCTTGATAACTTGTGACAATTTTGAGAAAAAAGAGGATAATTCTTGTAAAGAAACTGCAGATACAAATAAATAATCGATATATTTATTTGAAGTTCTCGATAGATAATCGTCTAAAGAGTTATAAGTCTTTGAACATGTGTATCTAGAGTTTCCAAACTCTTTTGAAGTCCATTGGAATGTATCATTTGTGATTGCTGTTGAATCGGATGCAGTTAAAGAAGTATCGGTGATGATAGATAGATCACATACTTTTGAAGCAAAAAGCCTCCAACTATAAAATGAAATGTTTGGATTGTTACCAATGGTTAAAACATTGTAACGAGTAGTCATTTTTTAATGATGGGTTTCTAGTCTTAAAGAGGAAGTGTATGAAGGGTTAAAATTTGATGATGATTCAAGTGTAAATTCTCCGTGGATATGTTATTCAAAGGAGTTTTTTGAGTGAATGGATCAAATCAAATCAATCGCTGGAAGGAGGAAAGAGAAAGAAAAAAACTTTAATTGTATAGGAACACCGGAATTATATTCCAAATTCAAACAAAAGAAGAAATGAAAAGGTTTAATTTTTGACGGTAGAACAATTGAAATGGATCAAACTATTTGTAAATAGTGTAGAAGCTTCTCTTGGAAAGTAGAAGGAAAACGATCAAAAAATAAAATAGTTTGAACAGTTAGCAGTTTTTAGCTGAGATTCTCAGATTTAACTTATACGGGAGTGCACCGAATATATGGACTAACTGGGGAGGCGCAATAGCAGCTTTTAATAGCGGTGTTATAACTCAGTAAGAAAGAGGGACCTTATAGAGGAGATGGACTACTATATAGAATGGCAATTTCTCTTGAATATAATCTTATAAGTGATAACATTAAGAAGGTACGTCGATAGGAGCAAGGCTATTGACAGCTCTTTTGTGTGGGAGACGAGTCAGCACCCAAAGGGAATTTTGGGAAGAAAATTTCAGTGAGGTGTTTGAAGAACGTCGCGTCGATTTCAGATTATTTTTTATTTTTTAATTTTTATTTATTATTTATCATTATTAAGGTATGGAAGGAACCGCCCTGTAATGGGTGTGGTACGTATGTGCGGTGCTTAATATGCGATATATACTGCTCAGGCCTTACAATTGAGTATGTATATGGGTGATAGACACTGATTGTCTCGAGTTTCGCGTAGATCCCACCACATTCCAGCCCACTTCGAGACAGTTCAAGAGGGAATCAACCCTTTCAGCGGATCTTGCACCTCGGTAAATGGAGATCTCGCTACAAACCTTTTTCAGAAAACCGCAGCAACTCCTAACAACATGAAACAAATATCTGTATAAAAACTCGGGTAACAGATATTACACCATTAAAGTAAGCCGATATATATATATATATATATATACACTCCAATTTAAGGCTTATATATTACACAAAGTATATCATAACTGCGTGTGATAGAGGCGTCTATGTGCCTCCTTGTTCCCCTTCCCTCTGTAACGGCACACAGCTGTCTTCTCGAGGCAGTCCAGCCGCTGTCTAAAAATAGCCCGCCCGCAAACTGCAATGTCCAGCCCCACCGACCCCAGATCGACGCTTGAGAATATATATATTTATTTATTGCATTATTGTATAAACACCTTGCACCACCCTGGAGTGAGAGAGAAAAAACTTTTTGTAGAGAGAGAGAGAGAGAGAGAGAGTTGCTGGTTGGTTGGTTGAAGAAGAGTTAGGTTGTTTATACCATGTTGACTGATTCTTTTCTCTATGGATTGTCCCAATCTTTAACAGCTTCTCTCTGGCGTCACTTTAATAGTTTCTTTCCCTTATTTTAGTTTGAAAGCCGGAGCTAGTCGATATGGTATGCCTAACCCGCTGCTATTTCGATCTTTAGACATAGTTTAGTTGTTAGATTGATCCTTCTCATATAATAAGAGTGTATCTCCGGTTGACGAGTCTTACCCTGAATCTTTCGGTCATGTTCTCTTGTACATTTCAATTATATAATTTATCCCTTTTTATATCTTTTGTTTTGGGTGTTGTTTGTCCCTTTCTACTGTATTACTATTGCCTAGAGTTTATATAAGTACTGTTTTGTGTTTTTTTTTTTTTTTTTTTTACTTTCGATTTTATAAACAGAATGGTTTATTTTATTTGACAGGAAAAATACAAAACAAAAACAGATATTTTATGATACCCAGTATCACTTTCATATCAATAGAGATATGATGAAAAAAGAAAAAAAGAAAAAACAAACAATGGAAAAGACAAATGACAAATCAAAAATATTATATATGTCTAAAAATGCAAAAAAACGGTTTGGCTGGATACTTGAGATATATCTACCTACCAGTCTAAAAGGGTTTCTGGGTTAGAACCTTTACATTCTAAGTCTTTACAAATATTTTCCAAATGTTCAGCTTCTGGTGAATTAGATTTACCACCAACATAAGCTGGATTAATCTCTCTACCAGCTGCTTTTTCTTGATCATAATGTTTTTGAACCATATTCTTGACTAAAGTTTGATAATATACAACTCCTCTTTCCTTTAATGGATGTAAATAACCTGTTGAATAAACACCGGTGTTTAAATTCTTTTGAGTGGCAACACATAAGTTATAATCTTCAATTTCAACTTCTTGTAAGAAATCAACAAATTCTTTTTTCTTATCTTCGGCTAAACCTTTCTTGGTATAGATATCGTATTGTAAAATGGTTCTAGTTGGGGTAATTGGTAAGACTCTAATAGAATAAAAAGCTGGAGAATAACAATTGATACCATTGGTTGGGAATAAATAACACCATAACCCATTAAAGTTACCACCTGGGTTTTCCTTAACGGCTTTCTTTTCCTTTGGAACTTCCTTCTTTTTACCAAAACCAAACCAAGATGATTCTTCATCTGGATCGGCATCTTTAACAACCTCTTCAATACCTTCATCGACAATCTTAGCATAATGACGACAGTAATTACCCTTTGGAACGACTTTATAGGTTTCCATCTTGAATGCATTACTTAAACCTGGATGAGCAGTAGGACAATGATAACATTCTTGATAACCATCCATAAGTGTTTTCCAATTAAAAGCACCATCTAATTCATAAGACATATGATATTCATAATCGGTGAAATCATATTCTCTCATTTCATCTTCTAAACCAGCAAAGAATTCACTAAATGGAACTGCATCTTCAGTATTGTCAAAATTGATGAATACTAAACCAGAATCGGCAGTATGACATTTAATTTCATACAATGAATTGGCTTCTGGATCAAAACCTTCAACGTCTTGGAAATGTGGAGCTTTGGTTAATAAACCATCGGTATTATAAGACCAACCATGGTATTTACAACCTAAAACGATTGATGAACCTTTTTCCTTTCTAACAACGGGGAAAGCTCTGTGACGACAGACATTATGGAAGGCTTTAATATCACCTGTTTTAGTCTTGATAAGGAAGAAATTTAAACCTGTGACTGTGAAAGCGTAATAATCACCTGCTTTCTTAAATCTTGAAGAATGGGTACAGAATAACCAAGCTTTAGAGAATATTGATCTTTTTTCTATTTCAAATACCTTTTCAGAAGTCCACCATGAGGCAGGTAAAGTATGTTCACCAGGTAAGAGCTTGTCTTCTGGCTTGTCGGCAGGTGGGGCTGATGGGGCGACTGTAGCGGACATAATATATGGTTTTAATAATGGTTAAATAAAATACAAATGAGATACTATTTTATCTTACAAGAAAGGTACGTAAAAAGGTTGTAATAGACCGTTATCATAAAGAAAAGGATGACAAGGAAGCAAATATATATATATATATATATTTATTTATTTATACGTATAAAAAACATTCACTATAATTACCGTGTAGATCAAATAACCTTTTATCAAGAATTCCTTACTTATCTCGGAATTTGAGACCTGAAAAGGGAAATCGATTCAGTGAGGGATGCAGGCAGATAAGTAAAGTGCCTCTGGGCTCTTAGCCCCTCCATACTCAAGAATCGCGAGCCCTTTTTCTGTCAAAGAGCTGCCGGAATTTGACTTCCCTTTTAGGCAATGAATTTCTGGGTCTATCACTTGAGAATTGAGTTCCTCTTTACGTAGTCAGTTTTCCTTATGTTACGACATTTGATTAAATCAAGTTTTCTCCTATTTCTATAGATCCATTCCGCTTGGATTCCATGAGATGAATATGCACGCCTGTAAAGTAGCTATATACTTGCTTTACAACATTCTTTATATATATTTTTCTGATCTCATTTATACCGAAGTATTTTGTAAGTATTACGCGTAGCTTATGTCAATACAATGTGATGGAATTAAATTACCCTTGTCGTTATTTAACCGAAGATAGTAAGTCTATATATATATATATATATATATATATATTGTCCCCGGAATTCTCAAACTTCTCCTCGACGATCATGTATATAATATATATATATATGGATATGTACACATATACAAACCGTAGATAGTGGATCAATGGGCCGTTTAATCATGGACATAATTTGATCTATTGTTTATACTACTAACTTATGACATAACTCGTTTTTTTTGTTATATTATAATATATCATATTATAGATATTTTATTTATATGTATATATATAAGAAACAGGTTGTGTTGTATGTAATTTAGTCTTTCATTAAAGTTCATCGTGAATTTTCTTGAGTAATTTCTTATTACCACCGGGGTAAATCACCACATATTCTATAAACAAATCACCAAATTCATCATGACCGTTTAATATTGGCATACCTTTATCCTTAATTATTTCTACTTCACCATCCAATGTAATTTCACCTTCATCTCTTTTAATTGTCAATACATTGTCATAATCATCTAAAAATGGGATTTTTCTTTCCCATCCACCTTTGAGTGATTCATTTAAAGTTATCACTTCTGTTCTGTATAAATTATTACCAATTCTTCTATAACCTAAATTACCAAATTTAGATTCTTTCATTTCAAATCTTAAATCTCCACTATCATAATCTGGATGACGATCACTTTCACCTTGGAAAATTTCAACATGATTTCTTTCTGTACCTGGTTGAACATGAATATTGTAATCTCTTGTACCTCTAACCACGGTATGACCTTTACAAATTTTACATGGGTTTTTGATCTTATTACCTGTACCTCTACAACTTTGACAAACTGATTCAAATTGTTGAAACATACCAGGTGCTAATTGTCTCTTTTGTAATACTCTACCTTTACCATTACATTTATCACATGTATGGGTCTTACCATCTTCAGATCCAGATCCTTCACAATGATCACAAATATTTTGCATATCAAGGTTAAAATCCTTCGTTACACCATTGTAAAATTCTTTTAATGTAAATTCCATCATTGCATTAGAATCTGAACCTCTTGGTCTACCTCTTCTTTGTTGTTGGTTAAAAAAATTGTTGAATAAATCAAATGGATTCCCATGATCTTGTGGTCCTCCACCATTTTGTAAACCTTCTTTACCATATCTGTCATAGATTTGCCTTTGTTCACTATCCATCAATACTTCATAAGCTTCTCCAACTTCTATGAATTTATGTTGCGCCTCTTCAGTGGGGTTCTTATCTGGATGGTATTTCTTACTCAATGTTCTATAAGCCTTCTTGATCTCTTTTTCATCGGCATTTTTGGATATCCCCAAAATCTAGAATAATTATCAATGAAATAAAATCAGTTAGTAAAAAAGTTATGGGAGGAGAGGAAAGTGGGTGGATTGGAGAAGAAGAAAAGAACATACCTTATAGTAGTCATCTTCCGCAAATACAGCAACTGCAAATGCAAAGAGAAGTACAAATACTATAAACTTCATCTTGAATATCTAAATGTGTTGTATATGAAAAACGAGTGATTTGAGAAGTGAAACTTTATCTAATTAATTGATCAATTGATTTGTGTGTGGAATTGAATGTATTAAAAATGGGATTGAATAATTTAATTATTTTTCATAGAGAGAGAAACAAAGAAAAAGCACAGAATTGAATTTCCAAAAGAAGTTTCAAATACGCAATTAACTTCGATAATTGAGATCAGTACTTGAACAAATAGCAAATATAATAAGAATTTTTAAAACTCCTCCCAAGAAGCCAGTGTCTGTGTGTATATGCCACCCATCTAATCTGCCAAATTATGTTGACAACTCGTTTCCTTTACTTTACACGTAACTGTCTTTCGAGAAAAAACCACGCGGTGTACGGGTGTGGTTGTGTCATTCTCATTCTTTTTTCCGGCGTGCAACATTGAGATCCGTCGTGGTATGGTTGTTAAAGTTACAACAACATTGTGCATTACTTACTGTTCTGTGTATGTGGCAAGATTTAGATTCCGATCTGTTTATGAATTGCATATATATATATATATATTGTCTCATAGATCAATCTGGCATATCTCCATCAATCTGTCTAAATCATCAACTATTTAAATACCTGCTTTCATATCAGAAATCTAGATTCCTATAGATAATAGGTACAAAGTTTTCTTTTTGCACAGAGAAATCAAAGACTTAATACTTTCTTGCCGCTTAAGAATAATAATAAGAAGAATATGAGATCATTACCACAACCAAGGTATTCCAAATACAGGACATGGAAAAGGATCTGGAGATCGATAATTCAAGCAATGTCAGTGAGTTATATATCGGATTCAAGTGCTTTTATATCAAAACCAAAGACTCAAAGGCGTACAAAAGTTCGTCGATCTAGATTTTTCAAAAATCACAATACTACAAGGGATAAAGTTCGTAGTAAAGTTGGTAAAAAAGTCATTGATTCTGCAATTCTTGTCATGGATGATAATAATGGTGTTATCCTCGAGAGAATTGATTATTTGGGGAATTTCTGGAGTGCTATCAAGGGATTTTGGAGAAGAGATGAGCCCAATCCTCATGATAAGAGTAGATTTCAAAATCATAAGAACGCAATGACTCTTAATTTGGTTATTTAATCCTTACGTAGCATAGGTGTAGGTATACGTATAGCTATAGGTTGATTCTTTGAAAATGAATATGGTATTTTTTTTATATTATTAAAATATATGTAAGCTATAAATAAAACGATCAAGTGAATGTAAATGAAAAGGCAAAAAAACCAAATATAAAATAAAATTTAAGGTATGTAATGATTATCCAAAGCACTTTTGATCCATTTTGAAAAAAAAAATGAAGAAAAAATTGATGATCGTTGACAGGGGACATAGGAACGCACGGTTTGGTAAAAAATAAAGCAGGTAAAACAAGTAGGATAAATGGATATGGTATTGTATGGTATAGGGAATGACAAAAATCCAGTAGATCAAGTTCATGAAACTCTGTGTGATGTGATCTACCAGAGGGAATAGAAATAAATAAGAGATTGAATAGGAAAACCACAAGCTTACATATGATACTAGATCAAAGCAAAATTGAAAATTAAAGAAAAACAGAGAACCCAGGATTGAAGAAGTGGTGCATTTGAAATGGGGCTATTCAATGATAAGATAAGATAAGATAAGATAAGATAAGATAAGATAAGATAAGATAGGATAATGACGATGATATCCAACGGGAATGTTGAATAAATAAATAAATTAAAGGACCATGGAGATGATGATATTAGTGATGATAATGACGATAATAATTATATCAATCCGTTTCCCAAGCGACAGAAGAACAAAAAAAACAGCAGACAACCAGTATATGCAAAGTGATGCGACAGCGATAAAGCAAGTAAATGAAGACTAAAAAATGAGTAAAAAAGGGTAGGTTAGGTGAGCGATTGATTAATTGATTTAAATACTGAATTTTAACCAATCCCAATCACCATTCATTCCTTCACCGTTTGGACCAGCAGATTGTTGTGGACCAGAACCAGTGGCAATTTCAGTCTTGGCGTTGTTATTAGTATTATTATTACCAACACCATCGATTGCGGAATTAGTACCGAATCTCGACATGTTTGAGATTTGATCAAATGCTTCATTTGTTGCATTGTTAAAATTCATATTGACTTTATTTTTGTTAGTTTCAAAAGGCTCCGAATAAAAAGCCTTTTTAGGGATAGAAATTGAAGATTTCTTGGATGATGCATCTTGAGTATTTGTTGGTGATTGTTTCTTCAACTGTTGCTTAAAAGGTTGGGCGTGTTGTTGCTGCTGTTGTTGGGGTAATTGAGCGGTTTTGATATTTGTCAAAGGTCTAATAACACCATGAAGTTTGAAGAAAAGACCACATGCATTACATAATAATTTGTTATCATTTGTCTTTCTCCACAAGGGTGTTGTTGTAGTGAAACAGTTTTCACAAGCCGTTTGTTTTGAATTTGGATTCAAATTTGGATTGAAGTTATTATTATTAACATCAATATTTGTCACAGTTGTAGTTGCCGTTGTAGTTGGAGGATGGGATAAAGGATGTGAATGAGATTGAGTAGGAGAAGGTTGTAAAGGTTTTGCAGTAACATTTGTATTTGTTGGATTTCCCGTTGTTGGAGTTGGGAATGAATTTAAGAAATTTGGAGAATAATCATTTTGAATCGTTGGACGTCTTTGATGGAAATCTCTTGGAGAATTTGAATTTGTTGTATTGATACTATTGGTATTGTTACCTCTTTCACGTAAATTCTCTTCTTCCACAGAGACTTCCAATGAATTTATATAATTTGATAATTGGTAGTTTTCTTCAGGTTGGTTTGACAAAGAATTATTGTTATCAGCATTATGATTATCCTTATCGAAATAAGAGATATCCATCATATCAAAGTCATGCAATTTCGAATTTGTACCATGGGTATGACTATTACTATGATTGTTATTACTATTGTTGTTGTTACTATGATCCAAATTCAAAAAGCTATCGACGTTGAAATCAATCTCATTTGAAGAGTCTTGCATTAGTTGTAAATTGAAATAATCAGAGAAATTGTTGGTATGATTAGTATTTGAGTTAGAGTTATTATTCATGCCATTTTGGTTGTTATTATTATTGGTGGTGGTATTATTATTATTATTCGAATTTGTTCTTTTATTGTTTAGATTCAAAGATATTGAATTATTTTGAGTGGTGTTGCTATATCTATGATTATTTGTATTGTTTGTTGAAAAGATCGAAGTTGAGTTTGAAGTCAAGCTATTACTCTCTGGAGAAAATACATCGACTTGATTTCTATAATCATTATTATTGTTATTATCATTGTCGAAGATATTGATAACATTTGAAGTGGTAAAATTGGATTCGAATAATTGATTACTATCGTTATTGTTTGAAGAGTATTCTTCTCTTGAAATCTTTCTAATATGTTCGATATAGTCGAATTTATCAGGGGAAGTTGTTGTATTTGTAGTGGAAGCAGAAGATGGTTGCTTCGAAGAAGAACTTATTGATGACTTATTTTGATTATGATCATGAATATTGTTATTACCTGTTCTCTTGATATCATTTGATGATTTTGAGATAAAAGGTAAATGAGAAGATGAAGAACTTCTTCTTCTTTTCATCGAATCTATACTATTTAATCTCCAGGATAAATTCAAAATTCTCTTGTTATTTGGTAAAATGGTGTTTTTATTGCTGAACATCCTCCAGACTTTCAAAGATAAATTATCGCCTTCCATAAATTCCTTATCGATCTCTTCTTTTAATAGAGTTAATGGTAATTTATTTGAAGGATTCATCAGAGGATCTGATGATGACGAAGAACCACTATTATTATTGATATTATTTGAATTGAAATTTGACATCAACGAATTCTTTTGCAATTGAGAAGGGAATTGCTGATGTTGCTGTTGGATATTGATATTGGAAGAAGGTTTTCCGTTGAACATCTTCTTATAAGAGGAGGCAAAATGATTTGTTGGAATTAGAAATAGAATTAGATCAAAAAGCAATGGGGGAGGGGGGAGTTGTTTTTTATAGATTTGAAGGGTATGGGAAAACGGAATAATATACTATTTGAATTAGATGGGATAAAAGGAAAGCGGGAGTCAAAAGTGGATATGAAATGAATAGATAGATAGACAAGAAAACTGGTTGTAAAGGAAATAAGAATATGGCTGAATATCAAAGGGTGTAATAAAAAGAAGATAGAAGAAGAGCAGGAAAAGAATGTGGGTAACCAATTAATTTAGTGTAAATCTGGTAATTAGAAAATTAAAGGCGATTCGAATTCCCTGCTTTCTTAGTCTTTCTAATTAATTAATCGATAGTTTACTTGTTCCAGAATTCTGTTAGTCACAGAGAGAGAGGCAGAGTGAGTGATGGAGAGTGAGTGAGTGAGTAATTGAGAGAGAGAGAGAGAGAGAGAGTTACAGCAGAGCGCGAGGAAGCGAAGAGAAGAGAAGAGAGTGGAGAGAATTGGTTGGGTTTTTCGTGCTATAATCAATTAATGCTGCGCGAAGGTGCGTCTCGTGTTAATGGTATGTAGGGGTGGGTGGGGGAGTGTGTGAGAGTGTGGGTGAGTGGGTGCGTTTACGGTGGGTGGTGTGGGTATATGGCGGGTATTTATGGGTGTGATAATAAGGGTAATCGAATACAGATACACAGGTGGATTTTTCAGTGGAAAATGAAGTGTATGCAGGAACTATATAGACTCATACAGAATATCAAAGGGACACTTTAAATGGGCAGCAAGTCGGTGGAGTGCACGGCTCAATCGGAAGGGCGAGGCATATCTGCGAAAGTGCGTATTAGAAGCTTATTTATTTCTCTTCTTTTGTCCGCTTCCTCGCTCGTCTTATCTGTCCTTCCCGGTTATCGCTGAGGGGGTGGGAGGCACCGAGGAAGGGTGGTAGCGGTAATGATGGCAACAGTGGTGGGTGGGACTGGGGCCACTCTACCGCGTATTATTTCCCCTACCCAATTAACCATCTCTATATAATAGACAAGACATACGTATACCGATTAAACATACACCAATCAAACACAGCACAAAACGGGGGTATATACAATCAACACAATCAGATACATATACCCTAAAGAAATAATATAATAGGATCCTCAAAACAAAACAAAACAAAAAGCACAAGCACAGTCTAGATGACAAGATAGGTTGTAGGTGCATAAGCGGTGCATATTAAGGATATGATTGGCCGATTTGTGGCCTGAGGTATGCCAGTGTCAATATCTATCTATTGTCATACGAATTTATCCATTGTTATCCTTATTTATCATATCAATTGTTTATCCCGTCCCAGGAGTTTTTTTAATCTATAGCTCAATTACCAATCGAGGACTTATTTTCAAGGAATTTCGCTTATTCCGATTGGAATTTCCCTTTGCTTACTCTACTTACTTACCATTTCAATTTCATCTGCAATTCGAATTCCGATTTGAATTTGACTTGATTTGATTCGGTACTTGACGTATCACGTCAATTGAGAGATATTTGATCTATCACTTGTTTTTATATATATATTACTTGATTTACAAATCGATTGTAATTGCTTTTCGCTTATTATACTAATTTACTAATCTAAAATCCCCTTTCTTATATCCACTAAAATTGTATATATATATACTATCTCTATCTTTAATGGTTGCTATACAATATCCTTATTATGAAGGACATAAAATTACAAGACTTTAGTAATCTTACCTCTTGGCAACTAATAGGGTTTTATATGCAAAATTAGTAGGCTGGTTTATTATTCTAGTAGTTACTAACAAGCTTGACGGTTTTTTCTTTAAAACTTCGTCTTATTTTATAGACTGCGTGCGATATTTATTTTGTTTTTTTACTTTTTTTTCTTTTTTTTGTTTGTTCATCTATGTCGGTACTTCGTACGATTTATTTGCCGTCGGCCGTTCTTGGATGCTGCTACTCCTTATTGAATCGTTGATAAAGGTAAAACCAAAGAACTAACTAGTATGACTCTCTCCAATTACTCATTTTGTAGGTTTATAAGTTGTGTGTTTGCAAACATATAAAAAGCAAAGACCTATTGACTCGAGGGGGGGGGTACAATGTATCGAGATATTATTATTAGGAACAGTGCGGTACTTTTCTCAAATCTCGCCACACGCAGTTTTAACTATACAGAAATTGGCGGCCGGGGATTGCGCTGCGCGGTGACATTTTATTATTGTCTTTCACTTCTAAAACATTTCTGTTTCTTCAATACCATTACGTTACAGCAATCGCAATCAAATCGCAGGGGAAATTAGTAGTAATACCAGACATACATAAATACATCCATCATCTATGCATTTAGTCCAGCTGCAGTCTATTTTACTATTCATCTACTAAAATAGGCAATTGGGCGATTTGTCACTAGTTACGATTATTTCGAGGCAGGCGATTCCTCGTGTGTCAACTTCTTTTGTTTTTTTTGACTCATCGTTCGTTGCCCTTTCGATCCCCTTCCCTGGTATGGGCTTGTTTCATTTAGTTCTATTCGTATTTATAATAGATAGTACCTTGAAGACACTTGTCAAAAATAAAAAAACATTCCACTGAACTCTGCTTAGCGTCAGTTTATTGTTCTCATTGCTAGTTAATGATTCTCCATCTCTTGTGTGTTTTTTTACCCCGCAAGTTAGCTGTAAAAAAATATTGAGTTGACTGTTAGTAATATCACTCTTATCCACCCAGGGTAGATAAGATTCGGAATTGTTTAGTTATCTTAAAAAAATAAGTATACGTATAGCTTATAGTGTAGTGTAGTAAAAGAAATGTGTTAGCTTTGAATTTTATTCCATGAAATACAAATCTCAAACCAAAGGTACGGGGGGACTAACTCATGACAATCGCTAAAACCGAAACTTAACAACTCAATCAATTGATCTGCGTAAATCATTTACCGAAGATAGTAAGTAGTGTGCTATTGTATTAGTAGTGTTTTAATTTATCGTAAATGTCATTAGTTCTATATGTGTAAATATATGCATGTATATATATATTTATATTATCTATTTTAAACCATTCTATAATTTTTGAATGAATTCTCTAATCAAATCATAACTTGTCCATTGAACAGCCATTGAAGGCATCATCTTAAGAAGATTAACTGTCCATCCTTTATATAAACCTTTGAAAAACCCTTCAAATTTGACGATTTTCGTCAATGCATCCCAAGTACCGGTATAGTTAAACCCCATCGATCCATAACCTCCCAATGTTTGAACTTGAAATCGACGTCTTAATATATCAAATGGATAAATCAACGTTTGACCAATCCCACCAGATATAGCACCTAGTGATAATTTGAAAAAAGGGTTTGTTTGAATATCATTGGAAAATTTGGATTTAATCGATTCGTATAATGTAAAATTTATAGCAGTATATGGTGCAACACCTAAAGTTGTAGGCCATAACCCTCTATATAATGCTTTAATCCCACCTTCGTTTAAATAGATGGAATACATCGATTTGAAAATCCCCATTGGTTTCTTATTTGTGTTGGATATTGTCGATAGATTTGCAAGGCTTTTAGCCGTCTGAACCGATAGTCTTGTCTTTGTTAAATCCATTGGATAAGTAATCAAGACACTCATCAATCCACCAATTGTACCGGCTATTAAATTTTGAGGTATTGTTAATCTGCCATCATAGTTTGAGGAATTGGCATTATTCTGTTTTAGAAAGTATTTCTTTGTTTCTTGATAACAAGAATATTGGGTTGCAGTATATGGAATGATTCTAATACAATTTATACCATTACCTCTATATAATCCTTTATAACCTTCTTCTTTCCAAATTTGAACAATTGTTTTAAACATACCTTTTTTATTGTAACCTTTACTGTTATCTTGAACTTGTAAAAGAATTTTTAATCGTTCCATTGGTGATACCGCGGTACGTGATAGAGCACCAGCTATACCACCACAGAGTAATGATAAAGTTGGTTCGATTTGTAAATAGTTCAAGCATTGACGACTCTTTGATTGTAAATCTGATTTGTTTGTGCCCGTTTCCATTGTTATTAGAATATTATCTTGTTTATCTTCGCCAATCAATGGCTCTTATATTGTGTAATAACAATCGTGCTTGTGGGAAGATATATGAGAATGGAATAATGAATTGATTCGATAGAATGTTATCCATGATTCTTATATCAATATTGAATATATATATATATATCTTAGGAGTGAAATTTGGGAGATTTACACGCGTCTCAGCGGAAGAGTTACCCGGAATGCCTCAAAGGGTGTGAGTCCGACTCACCCGTGCATGCGAGATGACCTCCTCCCTCCCTCGGCACTCGGCACACCCGTGCACACCCGTGTCTCCATTCCCTTCCCATTTCCCCGTCAAACAAAAACAAAACCCAAAACGTGCAAGACCCGGAGAAAAGCTGGGGAAATTGGCCTTTAAAGTGATTAATGTACTTATTTATCTATGTATGTATGTGTGAATCATCTTATGATTGTTTATTTGTTTATTAGTGGGTTATCGGGAATGCAAAGGGCTTTGCCTTTGAACATCTCATTTTTTTTGCATTATCACATTCTCCATATGTCCTGATCATTTGCTTTAGTTTATTCCATTGCTACTTTTTACTGTATATATATATTGGTTTATTCTCTCCTCTTATTTCTCTTCTTCCCATCCCAGTTGATCAGCTCATAACTCATACATACCACCTCACACAATGACTTTTACAAGAAGATCGATCTTAACTTTGAACTTGGCTTCAAAGCATTACGCTTACGTTAAACAATCTCAACCAAAACAATTCATCACTTCTTTTACAAAACCTACTTTATCATACTATGATTTGTACAATCAACCTCATTCCTTGGATAAATTGCACAATAAGACAAATAACAATACCCCAGATGGTGTTAATGAGTCATATTCTAACCATATAATATCCAATGGTAATGGACAAATCGAAAAGGCTTCGATGAATTATATCAATAATATTACCGGTAATCATAAGGATTCATCGTCTAATTCTTCTTATAATTCTGATTCCAATTTCGAACCCACCGTTTCTTCTGAAGAAGACGTGTCAACTAATGGCCATGAAAAGATTTAGTTGATATGATTTTATAGCTGTTACTTGTTACGACTACTTTTCTTTACTCTGCATATTCATTCTTTTTCGTTGATCGATCAAGTCTTGGGGATCTTTTATTATATTTTGGTTATCATAAAATAAAAATCACTTAAAACAAATTATTATATATATATATGAAATTATATAATATTTATATCTTCTTTTTTTTTTTTGATAATTTGAATCAAAACTTCTATCATTATTATTATTGCTTTATTGGAATACTATATTGTAAAAATTGAAAAGAAAATCGCTAGTAATTCTTACTTGGTAATACCAAATCGAATGATTCATTATCAACATATCCACCTCTCATTGAAGTTCTTACATGTTTTTTGAAATTTTCGGGATACTTTGATAGATCATTAGCAGCATCTTTATTCAAAGGATCATTTGGATTAGGATGCAAAAATAGATGTAAAATCCCTGCAAATACCAATTGTAACGATAACGTTGGTTTCCAATCATTTCTTAAAATATTAAGACAAACATGACCTTCTAAATCGATATTAGGATGATAAATCTTATTTTCACAATGAAACTCTGGTGGTTTATATGGGAAATCTTCACTAATTTCACATAAAAATTCGAATTTCCCCTGTTTATAATATCCTTCTTCAGGTATGACTTCTAGTTCAATCTTCATGGGATTTTCCTTGCTATATTTCAATTTAATCCCAGGAATTTCTTCATATTCATCAAGATCTTTCTTAACCCTTATTACCGACGTAGGTATCGTCTTTGCTATATTCTTTTGAGTTCCTTGTAATTTTTTTAATTTCAACTGATTTCTCAATTGGTTAGTCGCTAATCCCGTATAAATATTATCATTATTATCATTAATATTATTTCCCTATCTGCTACATACCATTATAATACAATAGATCTATAAACGATCTTTGATAGACCACTAATGTATTTGTGCCTTGTGCAATATCAAATCACTTAAAAGAGGGCAACAAGAAGAAATAAGAGATGATAAAAAGGCCCATCTGATGGGTGTACAGATGTCGGAGGAAATAAGTAAATAATTTTTCGTGGCGCGAGAAAGTGGGAAGATTATTTGTTTGTGTTTGGTGACTTGTTTGGGTTGGGATCAAATGGTTGATTTGTTTATTGACCTGCCCTTTATTTTTTATAATTTGGTTATACCTTGACTCCGTATATCTTTTATTTGACGCGCCCTAATCGATCCTGTGAAAGTCCACGCGTATAGATACAGATTGTCCAGTTTGTCCTCATCATGTCTTCTCCTTCTAAAAGAGACAAAAGGGACTCGATTGGTTCATCAGATCCAACACCATCGACAACAACAACAACTCATGGGTTGACCAATAGAGTATCTACAAATGACTTGAAAAATCAATTGGTAGATTTACAAAAAAAACTATCTTCCTCAAGAAGATCCTCAAATGTTATACCAAATTCTAACTCAGCTAATATCAACCATTCGCCAACTCAACCTCTTGTGACTTCTCGTAGCACAAAGAGATCTTCATTGGCTCAACAAAATGAAAATTTAGAGCCTCCAATTCACTTACCTCCTGTCTCATTGTCTGCTTTCCAAGACGAGTTAAGAGCTTCAAGGGTATGTATTAGTTTTGCCATATTATTTACCCATTTATTCATTCATTATCGTACTAACTGTTTAATTATTTGCTATAGAGAGATACCCATTCTTCTTTGACTAGAAACAGAAGATCTCACCAACCTACTTCCAATGCAACAAATAGATTCTCTGCACCCCCAACACAATCTGCAAATGTAGATTTCTTAAGTGACTTAAGTGATGGGTTATTAATCGAATCAAGAAGATTACAAGCCGATAATAAACACTTGAAACAAGAATTATCGAAGCAAAAAGATGAGAATTCAACGATTTTAAAACAAATTCAAAATTTAACAATCTTGAACAGCAAATTATCGGAACAAGAAGAAAGTTTACAGGATAAAAACTGGGATTTAGAGTCTGAATTAAACAAATATAAAAGAAATTTAACAGAATCAAACCAAGAATTGGCCAAACTTAGTAAAAGACACGATACAAATTCAAATGAATTAACTGATTTGAAAAATGAATTGGATACTTTAACCACTTTAAAGAACTCTTTAATGACAGATCTTGGTGCAACAAGGGCTAAATACGATTCAGATGTTAAGGAATTGAAAAAAAGAGTTAATGATCTTAACGATGAAAATGATAATCTACATCTTAAAAATCAAAAACTGACCGATTTGGTTGATCAATCTAAATCTAATACTTTGATACATACAAACATCCCTATTCTTCCTCCAATTGAGGATGCTGATATAGACGACGATGAGCTCAAAGAGATCTTAAATGACCCTACTTTGTTCCAAGTTCAATCCAATAATAACCACGAACTAGAAAAAGAGACACTGAAGACTAATCTGAACCATGCACATTCTTCAATTTTGAAATTAAGAAATCATTTATTAAAATTGAGAACCGAAAATCAAGATATGGAAAAGAGATTGATGTCGACTAATAATTTCAAATCCCCAGCAAAATCAACTTCTCCAAATAAATCTTCTAAGAAATCTACCACTACCCCAAGAAAGGCCTTATCTCCAAATAAGAGAGGTAGTAAGAACTCTTCATATGAAGAAGCCGATGAATCCAACTTGGGATGGGAAAATTACTCAGATGATGACAATCAAAATACAATTAATAGTGCTTCGACAAGAGGTGGTATACCTAAATTGAGTAAATCCATAACCAACAACGACACTGATGATACAGATGAGGAAACTAATTTCCAATTTGTCAATACCTCTTCAAATACAATCAACAGCGGTAAAGGTAAGAAGACTAATAAATTCTTATCCGATGAACTCCATGAACTTGAAAAGAATGATAATGGAGCACCTACTCTCTTGAATAGAGAATCTGTTGAGAAGTACGCCATTGATAACGGTCTTGTTATTGTCTCCACTGATGAATACGAGGAATTGAAAGCAAGTCATCAATCTGCTCTTACGAATACTAAATTGAGTGAAAATGACGTTTTGATAAAAGCAGCTACATCATTCGATTTATTGGCATTACCAAATGATTCAAGATCTTTACAATCTAATTCATCCTCTTCAATAATTGAAGCTTTGAAACAAAAATGTCAAGAATTCAACCTTGTCCCATTGACTCATGAAGAGCACCATAATTTGGTATCTTTGTCCCAAAGAGAACCAAGTGAAGCTGAATTAATTGCCAAGATTGAACAAAAGGGCTTGGTAGTATTGAAATCTTCTGATCACCATGATCTATTGCAAGATAAAAAATTATCGATTTCTCAATCTGACAACTTGAATTTATTACAAACCCAACTTATATCAAAAGATGATGAATTGGTGGTACTACAAAAACAAGTTTCATCGAAGGATGATGAATTAGTTGTACTACAAAGTCAAGTTTCATCTAAAGATGAGCAATTGAATGAATTAAATACTCAACTTGTCTCCAAGAGTAGTGAATTGAACACTTTGAAGACTGAACTCACAGCTCAATCTGATAACTTGGTTATGTTACACTCTCAGCTCACCTCTAAGAGTGAAGATTTATCGTCTGCAGAAGAGAGATTATCATTACAAGGATCCGAATTGATTTCGTATATCGATAAGCTGAAGTCCTTTGAAGATAAATTGGACCAACCTGATTTAACATACCTCCAAGAAAAGGCAACTCAAAAATCGATGATCTTATTGCCTACCAATGAGCATCAGAAACTAGTCAAAGATCTCAATGGTACTAAAGAACAATTGCAAAATCCATCACTGAAATACATCACTGAAAAGATAGGCAATAATCATAGCGACAAGGTCAAACTATTGGCTATTGATGAATACCAAAAATTCATTGAAATCTCTAAGCAATTGGACAACAGGATTGTTGATTTATCCTCATTGCAAAAGGAATTAGATACCAAGATAGCTGAATCACAATCAGTCAAAACTGATTTGGAGTCCAAACAAAAGGAGATTGAACAATATCAACAGAGACTGAACTCCCCTGATTTGGAATACATCAAATCAAAAGCCATGGATTCTCATCAAATGACTGTCATCCCATGTGAAGAACATGAAACTATGCAAGTGGATCTACAAAAAGCAAACTCTGGTTTATCCGATTTACAGAAACAAGTGTCTGATAAATTGTCGGAATTAGCCGATAAGGATGCACAATTGATCACTCAAAGAGATGAAATTTCAGACAATTTGAAAAAGATTGCGACTTTGAAATCGCAACTCGATTCTCCATCTTTAGAATTCATCAGTACTAAGAGTGGCAAATTGGGTTACAGAGTCGTTGAAGAATCTCAATACATAGATTTACAGACTAAATTGGATGGATATTCTAAGGAATTGACCGAATTGCAAAACAACTTAAACCAACCTGATTTACAATACATAATGGAAAAATCAGGTTCGCATAATCATGTTGTCATCCCAATTGATGAGCATGAGAGTTTGACCAATAAGGTCAAATCACACTCTGATGAGATCAATGCTTTGAAATCGTCTTTGGATTCAACTGAAAAGGAATTGAAATCTGCCGTGACAAAACTCGAGAATCCAGATTTGAACTACATTATACAAAAATCATCGTCTCATGATCATGTTGTGCTCCCCGTTCAAGTACACAAGGGATTGGAAGATAAATTACAATCCCACTCAGATGAGATTGATAACTTACGTTCAGCCGTCGAATCCAAATCAGCGGAACTCGACATTGTTAAATCTTCTTTGGAAACTCCTGATTTGGAATACATTATGAAGAAATCGTCATCTCATGGACATGTTGTTATCCCAGTTGATGAACATAACCGATTGACTGGTATCGTTACCTCTAATGTGGATGAAATCAATAATTTGAAAACAAGTTTAGATTCAAAGAACAAAGAATTGAAGGATATCAAGACCAAGCTTGACAAGCCAGACTTGGAATATATCATGGAGAAATCTTCATCTCATGGGCATGTTCTCATCCCAGTTGATGAGCATAAGCAATTGGCCGGTACCGTATCCTCTCATGGTGAAGAAATCACTTCTTTAAAGACAACATTAGATTCAAAGACTAAGGAACTGAATGATATCAAGAGCAAATTGGAAAACCCAAACTTGGAATACATTATGCAGAAATCCTCATCACACGGTCATGTAGTTATCCCTGATACCGAGCATAAAGACTTGACTTCAAAGGCTGAAGAAATTGTAATTTTGAAGACCAGCTTAGATGAAAAGAATAAGGAATTGGAAGGTGTCAAGGCCACTTTGGAAAACCCCGATTTGGATTACATCGTGGAGAAATCATCCTCCCATAATCACATCCTTCTTCCTATCGCAGAACACGAGAAATTGAGCAACAATTTGAAGGCACGTTCTAGTGAAATTGCCAAATTGAAGACCTCTTTGGACACTAGTGCAAAGGAATTGGAAGCTACAAAGTCTCAAATTGAGAAGCCAGACTTGAGCTACATCATTGCTAAATCGTCTTCTCATGGACATATGGTTATCCCTGTTGAAGAACATAATAAATTAACTGGTACTCTTGAATCTCAAGCTGATGAGATCAACAACTTGAAAGCATCATTAGACTCTAATAAGAAGGAGTTGAATGACGTTCATACTAAATTAGAGAATCCAGATCTCGGTTACATCAAAGACAAAGCCTCCATTCATGGTCATGAAGTTGTATCTTCTGATCAATTGAAAGTTTACAGCGATGAAATCTCCAGCCATAAGTCCAAGATCTCAGAATTGGAAAAATCCATATCTGACCCATCTGAAGAGTACTTGCGTGCAAAGGCAGAGTCTAAATATTTGGTATTATTGCCAATTGAAGAACATAATACTCTGAAGGCAAGTGTTGATAAACCAAGTGTAGAAACTGCAAAGAAGGTACTTGACGCTTCATCGTCGTATAAAGTCATCACCGTTGGTGAATTGAAGAAACTTGAGAATCCATCAAAGGATACCTTGATATCTAGGGCCTCTGGTTTGGGTCTTGTTGCCGTTGATTCTAATGCTTATAAATCAATGAAGGCTAAAATCGAAAGACCTTCACTCGCATTTTTGACCGCTAACTTGGGTACTTATAGTTACAAGGCTATTCCGCAAAAGGAATTTGATTCGATGAGCAAGAGTATTGCAGCTTCTACCGCTACCGGTGGTACCGCTGGTGCTGTTGGTAGTAGCGTATTAGGAAGCACGGCTAGTGTTGCTGGAGCGGGTGTGTCAGGAGCTGTAGGTGCCGTAGGTGCTGTTGGTGCTCTAGGTGCTGCTTTAGTTACCGATCTTGCATTGGGCCTTACTGAACCAAAACGTAACTATGGTAGCAATGCAAATAGTCCAAACAATAGTACTCCTTCATCCCCTATCAGGAGAAAATACAGCTTCGAATCAGGCGTTGAATCTGTGGAGAGTTTGAAAAAGAAATGCACCGATATGGGTTTAGTTGCCGTATCCAAATCCACCTATGAAAGTTCAATAATCTCATCTAAGAGGCAATTAACTTTTGTAGAATTGAAAGAACGCGTCGAACAATTAGCTCAAATCATGTTACCAAAGGCCGAATTTGATGAGTTATTAAGTATCTTTGGATCTCAAGGACCTGCTTTCCGCAATGCCTTGAATCAACTCTCCAAATCCGGTGGTGATCATGCTACCGCTTTGATTGAGTTAAGAACTTTGACCGATAATCATAACAAAGTTATTTCAACACATGAGAATCCAAATGTTGATTATTTCAAGGAAAAAGCATCAGATATGGGATTATTCGTATTACCATTAAACGAGTACAAGAAACTCCAATCTGGTGGTGATTTACATAAGAATGCCAAGGCAAAGGGATTTGTATTGATTCATCAAGATGATCATAACGCATCACAAGCATCTTTCACCTCTCAACAAACCAAAATCGCCGATTTGGAAACCCAGCTGGAATCAGCATTGAATCCAAGTATTGATATTTGTCTCGCTGTTGTGTCTAAGGATGACGGTTATAAAGTCTTGACTTCTGATGAATACAGTCAAATGTTAGAATCTATCGAGACTCCATCAAGAGAGAAGGTTATCGATTCCGCAAAACTATATGCTTTGGTCACATTGACCAACGAAGAACACCAAGTTTTGTTGTCTCAATTGGATACTTTGAAGGAAAAGAGTGAAAATCCAGATGTTGATCATATGAAAAAGAGACTGTCTACTCATAATATGATTGCATTACCTGTTTCTGATCATGATGAATTGAAGAATTTAGTTGCTAATAAGGATAAACAGCTTTCTTCAATCAATGATGAATTAAATACTCACAAGTTGGAAGTTGAAAGGGTTACCAAAGAACTCGAATCGACCAAGGCTTTGCATGAGAGTGTTTCTACTGATTTAGATTCACACAAGGCGCAAGTTGAAAAAGTCAGCCAAGAACTAACTTCGTCTAAAGCCTTACATGAGACCGTTTCCACTGAATTGGAATCCCACAAGGAACAGATCCTATCATTAAAGGGTGAGGTCGATTCTTTGAAAGAGATCTCCGCTGCTAAAGAATCTGAACTCAAGGCATTGAATGAACAACACCAGTCCCTTAAATCAGATATAGATGAAAAGGTCAAGGCGATTGATAGTTTGAATGTATTGATTGAATCACCTAATCTCGATTACTTGCACACCAAAGCTGCTTCTCATAGCATGATTCTAACATCAAGTGAGGATCACGATGGTTTGAAATCGAAACTTGGTGATGGTGCTCAACAATTGGAGGCTTTACAAGCATTGCACGATTCTAAAGTTGCCGAGATTGATGAGTTGAAAAACTCTCTCGACTCAAATGAGGCTGAGATCAAGACTTTGAGAGAACAACTCGAGTCTCCTGAATTAGAGTATATCAAGGCAAAGGCCGTTTCTCATGAAATGGTCCTTGTCCCATCTGAGGAACATTTGAATCTGAGAAATGAATTGGATACTAAGCAAAAAGCCGCTGAACAACACATCGCTGATGTCGCCTTAATCAAGGAACAACTAGCTTCAAGATCCAAGGAGTTGGATCTTATCAATGCAGAATTAACCGAGTTGAAAGAATCGCACGAAACTCCTTCCAGGGAATACATTATGGAAAAAGCAAGCTCCCATGCATTGATCCTATTATCATCCGATGAACATGATCTCCTTCAAAGAGGCATTGTGGAGAAGCAAAGTGAAGTTGAAAAACATTCGGCTGATGTTTCCTTAATAAAGGACCAACTTGACTCTAAATTAAAGGAGATTGAATTGTTAACTGCTCAATTACAAGCCAAACAAGTTGAGTTGGACGAACTCAACGGCAACTTTGAAGCACCATCCAAGGATTACATCATGGAAAAGGCTAGCTCCCATTCGATGGTTGTATTGTCATCTGATGATCACGATTGCTTACAAAAGGAATTGTCAGGCAAACACGAGGAGGTTGAGAAACATACCACAGATATTGCATTGCTCAAGGAACAACTTGATGCTAAATCCTTGGAATTGGATTCTCTTACCACTGAATTAGAATCGAAGAAGAATGAATTGGTTGCTGTTAACGAACAATACCATTCTCCATCAGCTGAATATATCAAGGAAAAGGCTAATAGACTTTCATTGGCGGCTATTCCATTAGATGACCATAGCCATATGTTGAAGGACTTAAGTGACAAGAATGAGAACATCGAATCCATTAACGTTGAATTAAGTTCTAAGGCTGCTGAAATTGAAAGGCTTAATCAAGCCATTGAAGAAGCAAAGACTAAACATGATGAACTTTCATCCACAATAGTCGTTAAAGATGAAGAGCTCGAAGAATTAAAGCAAAATATTGCTATCAAAACCGTTGAACTCGAAGAACTGAATGAAAAACTTGAGAATCCGGATTTGGAATACATCAAACAGAAAGCTATCGTTCATGATACAGTTGCTATTGATAATAAATCTTATAGAGAATTGAAATCAACTGTTGAGAGACCACCTGCATCTTATATCACCTCCAAGGCTGGAATATATGGCTTGAAGGTGTTAACTTTGGAAGAGTACAACACCCTTCTAAAACAAATTGAGGATAGCAAAGCTGCACATGCTCTGTTACAAAATCAATTTACTGGATCTTCGTATATCCATGATAAAGCCAAGGAACTTGGTTTGTTCGTTATCTCTCAAAGCGATTACGACGCTTATAATGCCCTGGAAAAGGAGAATGCAGAATTGAAGAGTAATGCAAGAGAAATCAAGCCTATCCTACCAACTCCGCACAACATGTCTGTTGATTCTATACAAACAAATTCGAATTCCGTCTATGTTGATGCTGTTAGTAGTATAGATGGAGAAGATGATGGTGATGATAATGATGATGATGAAGGAATTCAATCGGATCATAGTTCAATATTTGATTCTAACGAAGAAGATCAGTTGAGAGAAAGAGCAGCTAGATTAGGATACGAATTAGTTCCAATCCAAGAATATGGTGATGATGATACATCTATTGAAAGTATCGGAGACGATGATGAAGCTGATAGGGATGATGACACTGATCTACATGTGGTTGGTACTGCCCAAATTGAAAGAATCGACGCTGGATCATCTTTCGATCCAGAGGAACTTAAGGTTAAAGCTGCTGTACTAGGTTATGAGTTGGTTGATGTTAAGGAGTTGGAGAGATTAAAGGGATTTGAAAATGTCGATATTGTAAGACTTCGTGATTTGGCTGCTCAATTGGGTATGAATGTCACTGACCCATCTGTTACCTCTGAGAGAGAGATTAAAGATATATCTTTAGAAACTCTTCAGACATCAGCTTCGTCGATGGGTTACCTTGTCTTGTCCAAATCTGATATTGAAAGATTGAAGAAGCGTAACATTACCACCCAAGAATTAGCTTCCAAGGCTGCTGAATTGAACCTTTCTTTGTTATCCGAAGCAGATATCCAAGCTATGAAATCTTCAAGAGAACTATCATTAGACGTTTTGCAAAGTGAGTCGTCTACCAAGGGTTTCATGATGATTCCAAAGGCACAGTTTGTTGCCACCACTGTATCCAGAAGACCTGATGTAAACAATGTTATTGTTTTACCTTCGACTTATTATAACAAGTTGATTAGAAGTCATGAATGGTATAAGAAGAATGGTATGAAGTCAGACTTATCAACTCAAACAATGTCTACTTTTGCCCCACCACATCCTACGGTCGTGGCTCCTCCTGTAGCATCTTATAATGATTCCGATATAGTTAGTCACTCCGATAGTATTACACCATTTTCTCCAACTGATTCGCCTACTTTACCAAATTCACCAGATTATAACAACCGTGTATTTAGTTTAAGTGATTTAGCACGTCAACATAGTAGAACCGCACTTTCATTGCATACCGTTGATAGTACAATTTCCTTTACAAGTCGTGATATGATTTCTGTTATTACACAGACCATCATTGGTGAATATCTATTCAAATATTATCGTAGATTGGGACCATTTTCATCGCTTTCAGAAAGTAGACATGAAAGATACTTTTGGATTCATCCATACAGTTTGACCTTATATTGGTCAACGAGCAATCCAGTATTGGGTGATCCATCCGAGAATAAGATTCGTGCCATTGCTATAGTAAGTGCCGAAAGTGTCGAGGATAAAAATCCATTACCTCCAGGAATTTATCATAAGAGTATTATTATCCATTCACATGATCGTTCCATTAAGATTACATGCCCTACAAGACAACGTCATAACATCTGGTTCAACTCTTTGCGTTATTTAATAGAGAGAAGTACGGATGATTTAGTCGATGATGATGATATTGAAAATCAGTACAATGAAACGTATTCAGTTGATGAAAAAGTGGAAGTTGAAAGATCCCAATCTTTCAGACACGATAGACCAAAGAATAACCTTACTCAACATATGATCCAGAACAACGAGAGTGGACAAAGATCTATGTCTGCTCAATTGCCCAGAAATTCAACAAAGAGTATGATCGGTTCCATTGTTTCCGGCAATAATCACGGACAACGTAATAGTCGCTTCCGTTGATCATAATCACTTAATTAATCATTAAGTACACCTATATATATATATATATAAATAAATAATACCGTATTAACTATCATAAAATATCAAAAGTAATGTAGAATTAATTAATTTTTTAAATACGGGAGAAAAGTGCAAGACGCAAAATCAAAGTACACAAAAAAGTGGAAACAAACACAAGAAAATAAGAACAAAAAAGCACAGTAGAATTGAATGAATTAAGGCCCAAAAAAGCATAGAAATTGCATTGATCAAAAACCTAAGGGGCACATAAAATGAGGACACAAAAATAAAAAAGGTAAAAACCAAGACATAATAAACATATAAACATAAACATAAACAAAACATAAACAAAACATTAACTAAACCGTACCAGATCTAAAACTTTCATCATCATTTCTCTTCAAATTTTGAAGAATCGGCAAATGGATTCAAAGTACGAACGGTTAAACAAGGTAATGCCATTCCAACTTCTGCACGAACTAATACTGGAACTTGATTCAACTCTTTGATTTCTTGGATATAATTATCACCTTCTCTTCTGGTAATACAATGATCCAAGTATGGACTCAATACCGATGTTCTTGATGTATTAAATTCAATTTCAGAAGCAGATTGAGGTGGTGTAGATGTAGGTTTGGGTCTAGTTGGCATTTCTGGCATACTCTTAACGACATGTGGTGATGGACGTTCTTGTTTTGATTCTGGAATGGAAATCTTTGGAGCTACAAGTTTTAATTTGGATAATTTATCGATCAATTCATCACTTACCAAATCGTCATTTTCTAATATGGCCTTTTGTTGGGTAGATGCAGCAACCGATGCTGCAGATCTGAATTTATTCTTGATTGAGGCTCTGTATGACAATGGTTCATTTTCATCCTCTGGTACATAAAGAGCAGAATCGATACTTGGTTCCCAATAGAGTTCCAAGACTTTGGTATTCTTGTCAAATTCAGCTTTACGCAATGGTAATTGATCACCATGAACTCTCTTTTCAATACCTAACTCGGGGATAAATACATCAAATGCAGATTCATAGACTTGAACAACTGTACCCATGCATAATAATTGACCAGTCTTATCACTCATTTCATTGATCGTTTGACATAACAATAAGTGTATGGCCTGATCTTGAGCAGCCTTGGCACAATCCTTCTTAAAATTACAATAGTCACTGTTCATCTTCAATGCGTCAATATCTTCCTTATAAGAATCAACAGTCTTATTGACAACGGCCTTCAATTGTCTATGAACAATAATATCGGCATATCTTCTCAATGGAGCAGTGAAATGTGTATAGGTTGGTAGGTTGAGTAAATAATGACTCAGAGAATCAGAATCGGTTTTTCCTGCAATAACGTATTTACCTCTGGTCAAAGATTTGATCAAAATGGTTTCTACACATTCTCTTTTAACAGGATCAGTGATAGCCAATAATGAGTTTTGAATTGTCGATGCATTGGTGGTATCTAATTGAACATCCAAATTGGAGATTTTCTTATGATAAGCCTCTAATTTTGTCAAAGCTGGCATTGGGTATTTTCTTAAGAATGCACGATCACCAAGAGTAGCATGAATCTTTTGGGCAACAGCAGCGTTAACACTGTAGAAGATTTCATCGATGATACTGGTTGAAGAATCAGTTTCAAAGATATTCAAGCATAATTTAACTCTTTCGTCATCCAATTGATCAAACAATGGTAAAGTAGGGAAATTTTCGGCATTTGGATTGTTGAGTCTTTTCTTCTTCAATCCTCTTGAGATCAATGATAACGTAGTGATATAGTTATCAATTGTATCATTGACTTTGATTTCATCCGAAGTCTTATCCAAGATAGAATCAACAACTTCATACTCAACTACTTGTTTAGGTAACACGGTACTTTCACCCATCCAAACATCATCGATTTCAAAAGTTGAGGAATCAATTTCAAAAACAACGGAAACAGCAACATTTGTTTCGCCTTCCTTAAAAGAAATCAATTCATTTATCTTTTGTGGGAATAAATGAACAGACTTCTGAGGTAAGAAGACAGAATGTGATCTTTTCTTTGATCTTCTATCCAAACTTGAACCTTGTTTGATAAAGAAAGTAGCATCGGCAATATGAACACCTAATTCAATCTTAGAGTCAGAGATGATCTTAACGTGGAATGCATGATCAGAGAATAGACCAATTTGAGAAAATGCAATAATATATTCATCTTTAAATTCTCTTCTATGATCTTCTGCAAGACCAACGGAAAGTTCAGGAACATCAGATAAATATTTCTCATCTGTATCTGGGTATTCATCACATAAGAAATTGTTATCTCTTAAGATTGAATCTATTTCTACTTCAGATTCATTCATAGTTCCCAACTGAGAAACAAGAGTACCAAATGGATGTAAAGAAGTGATTGGCCATCTTTTGATCGAGGCAATAAAGACTTGGTTTGCGTATTTTTCGTGATTTTCAACAAAGTCCTTTGGTGCTTGCTCGGTTGGAATGGCAATAAGTGGAACCTTTTTATCA
This sequence comes from Wenyingozyma nitratophila, assembly GCA_030567875.1. Lineage (NCBI taxonomy): Eukaryota > Fungi > Ascomycota > Pichiomycetes > Pichiales > Pichiaceae > Wenyingozyma > Wenyingozyma nitratophila. Next base: position 168,707 of record JAJLSW010000006.1, read on the forward strand.
GTTGGTTTGAACCAGACGATATTAGGAGGCTTAGAATTATTATTTCTTGGTTTGACAACTTTTTCTTCTTTACCCTCAGAGTCCTTGGCTTTATCCTTTGAAACCTTAGATGCTTGAGATGGTCTAAATAAACCCAAAGTACCGGAAAATAATTGACCTGGAATACGATCGACTACTGCAACGACATGGCCTGCAAAGAGTGGTTTCATTTCATCGCTGATTTCTTCTTCCTCAACAAGTAATAGTGATTGACCTTCAACTTCAACGTCGTCATTTTTCTTTTGAGTTGGACGTAATTTCAAAGAACCCCTTCTGTTTAATGAATTAGATTTAGAAGTATCAGGCGTTGAAGATGAATCAGTATTGACATTTGATGAACTTGTAGAACCAGTTGATCCCGGTGCCGAGTAGTTGGTACTTGCATCATTATGTAAATCATCATTTAAATCGGAAGAAGGCTTATTTGTAAAAGTTGTATCCTTTCTTCTCTTTTTTTCTTCCTTTTCTCTCTTTGACATCCAAACTTCATCGACGACTAATAATTCGATAGCAACTAAATCACCTTCAAGTGCTCTGTTACGATCTTTGGAACCACAGATAAAGATATCCGCATCCAATAAACCGTCGGTGGATACATAAGCATCAGATCTATTCTTCTTATTAACTCTTAAAACACCGGTGACTAATCTACCTTCATTGATCAACTCTGGTAAAGAGCTTTGAGGCAAATAAGGAGCAAAAAGAGATTTTCTCTGTTGACCATTTTGATTCGAATTAAATTGAGCCAAAGACGAAACTGATCCACCAAGTGAAGATCTTGGTCTATGACCAGGTGTAAAATCACCACTCTGTTGTTGCTTTCTCCAGTTTCCATTTATATCAGAATTGGTACTTTTATGGGAGAATTGACCAGATTGGCGTCTTTCATGACCCACATAACCTGGAACAGGAGGAGCGAGCGATTGAGCAGAAGGTGAAGGTGAAGGTTCATTTGGATCTCTTGGAGGGAATTGGAAGGACCTTTGGGGAGATCTTTCATTGTTGATGGATCTTGAACGAGAATGTGTTCTTTGATGATAATTTTGGTGTTGTTGGTTATCATTTTCAGGTATGTCCAACGATGGACCTGGAGGGAACTTGAAAGAAGGTTGAGCTAAGATATTATTGGTATTAGTTGGGGTTTCAAAGCCAGGAGGACCAGGTATAGATGATTTTGATGGTGAATGCGAAGTTCTCTGTGCTTGAACTTGAGCAGCGGCTCTCTTAGCTTCATTCAAACCCAAAGAATGTCTTCTATTATGTCCCAATGCTTGATTATTTTTAAGATTGCTGTTATTGGCATTATTGTTATTGTTATTGGTATTAGTATTAGCATTGTTGGACAAACCAAAAGCACCTTGAATAGAAGATTGGGCTCTTCTATGAGATCTATTAACAGATCCGAGACTGATATCGGGACCTGAGCCCGAGTCATTTCCTGTGGTATTGCTCGAAGTTCTTCTATGATGTTGTCTATTTAACATTTGAGGAGGAGCCATTTGTGCAAATCCGCCATTTGGAATAGGAAGTTGAAGAGAATTGGACCCCAAATTTGATTTATAAGGTTGTTGAGGTTGAATCTGGGGTATAAAATTACTTGTAGCTTGAGCATGCTGAGAAAGTTGATGCTGTTGTTGAAGAATTTGTTGTTGCTGAGCTTGAACAAACTCCAATTGTTGTTGTAAATTGAATTGTTCAACTAAGATAAATAATAATTAGTTAGTATGGGTAATAATTGTGAAAACATAAAAAAAAACAGTGAGCAACAAAAAATACATACGCATCAGATTAGTTAATTCACTTGGGGATTTTCTGTGGGCAACGTGTAAAGTTCTTGGTTTATTACCGGTAGTTTTAATGGTTGTTTGTTGAAAGTTTTGAGGGACATTAAACCCATTATTGTCTTGTGGATTCATGATGACAATTAGTTGATGGGTCAGTGTATATGTGTTTCCAAAAAGATAAAATAAAAAATATAATATGGATATTGATGAAACTCAATAATTGATAGTTTTAATGCAAATTGAAAATGATTGGAGGGAGTTCAAAAAAAAAAAAATTGGTATCAAAATTATATGAATTGAATAAGACAGAATAGATTGACGAATAAGATTCTGAAATTTTTCAATCCAAGAGGGTAAAATAGAGTAATTTATATGAAAGAAAGCCTTTTTCTTTTTGCTGGTCTTTTTTTTTTTGTGTCAAATTGATGGATAGATAATAAGTCAATGAATGCAACGATTGTTCAATTGGAGTAAAACGATTGGTTCGATATTGGTTTCTATAACTATCTTTGGTATAAGGGGAGGGTATCAAAATATCAAAATGAATCAAATGACAATGGATACAAATTAAAATATAACCATAAAAAAATGAAAGTGTGGGCAAATACAGTAAATTGTATTCTATTTGACTTTAGGAACAAAATGGAATAAATCTGGGATTCTTTTGATATATGAGAATATAATAATGATAATATATATGGGAAGTAATCCGATATATATATATATATATATATATGCTAATATATATGGGATATGATGAAAAAGAAAGATTTATAACAAATAACCTATTAAACAATTGAGTTGAAATTGTACAAGACGGATAAAAATCAATTTAGGTTTGCCAATGAATGAAGAGTGAAGATATGAGGTAATAAAAAAAAAGGTAAAGAATACAGACAGTTAAGCGGATAATTACCAATTGTAAATACCTTATATAAAGCCGATAAAGGTGATTGATGGGTAAGTGATTGATAGGATACAAATAAAGCGGGTGGGTTGATAAAAGTAGCAAATTAGGCAAATCTTGACAATTTGGATGGGTTCTCTTTGGCATTCAATTTTTCTTTCTTTCTTTCTTTCATTCATTCATTCATTCATTTATTCAATCATTCAATGAGAAGAAAGAGTCTGGTCTCCGAGGGTTGAGTTGAGGCCGCGCGTGAGCGGTTTTGCCTGCATGCACTTTAGTTTTTGTTTCACTTCTCGCGGTGTTCCTTAGGGCTCTCTCTTTCTCTCTCTGGCGTGTCTCCCCGCGGTTTCCCTCTCACTAGGCGGGTTTGGCTAAGCCAGCGGAGTGAGGCACAAGGTTCTTTGTTAGCAAGGCGGGTGGTGGATTTCATGGCTAGTTTACTGGTTTACTGCCTCATTGGGCTTGTCAGCTTACTGGTTGAGTGATTGATTGATTGATTGATGACGTGAGGGATTGGTTGATCAATTGAACGATCTGCCAAGTGATAAGTCCCTCTCAGCGAACACAATTGAAAGAATACGAGGTCCCAAATGGCGAGCGCTGGCAGTACTAAGCCAGCAGTTTGCAGTTTGCAGTGCACGCAGGGAACCGAGGGACACAAATGAGCCCGGCAGTCTAGACTGATTCTTTGGCGATTTCTCGCAGGTTATCAACTATTACCATTACACTTTAGCCTTTTGTGCACGGCAACTCGCCTCTTCACATATTTACCCCCCTGTCGCAATCACTTCAAGCCAACATGAAATTCAGTGTGATCATAACTCAATTGCTCTTTTCAAAAAACTCTTCACTAAATCACCAGATATAAAAGATTCTCCAACTAACCTTAATATGCTAGATTACCACATAACAAAGAATCAGAAACCCGTACTGCGTAATTTTGTTTGACCCTTACACGATATTATGCACCACGATTCCTTGTCTTTTATGCATCATTTTAAATATAGACCACAATAACCATGTATATATCTATAAATATATATATATATATATATTGACGGTCTAAATATATTTAAATACTCTTAGATAACGTAACATACGCGCCTATATTTTCCCACCGCTGCTATATTCCCATTTGCATTACGACGAATGAGTTATTCTCTATTACATCATTCTGACTCTTCATTTAAATTGTATTACATTCACCTATTGTCTATTAATACCTCCAATACTCTATATATAGCCTTTTGGAACAAGCAATTGAAACCTTATTGGCTCACCTGATACCAAATATTAATCTCACTTTCGACTTAAACCGAGTGGGGGGGAAGAAGTACAACTCTAAGCTTAGTCTTATTTACAAGTAAACGAACCTACCACCGTGGTGGTGGTGACGTGACGTGGCGAAATTCAAAAAAAAAATAAGATGAGGACCACGAGATTCGAACTCGCGCATCCGGAGATACCACAGTTTTTAAGAGAAAAACCTAAATGTGGCGCCTTAGACCACTCGGCCAAGCCCTCAAAATTTCCCAATTTGTTCTTTTTGACGACCCGAGAGCTGTGTTTTGCATAGCCTCGATTTTTGGGGAAAGTTGTTAGGCTTATTTATATGTTAGTTTATCAAGTAATAGACGAATTTTAAAGGAAGAAAGTTCTCTAAGATCATATTGACAATTAAATACCACACCATTTGATAAGGTTAATCCCCACAAAAGACTATGCGCTTATGTCTCATAGCTTAAAATGTAAAAAAAAGATACCAGTAGGATTTAACAAAAGTTTGATATATTTATACATTATTAACAAAATATACACACTCCACTAATACTAGTCTTTTCACCACAAATCGTCTTACCTAATAGTTGCAATATGTATGGCGTTGCTATACAATTTGGTCTTCAGCCAAAATACTACTAATCGTATATGGTAACAACAGCTTTAGTTGTCGATGTAGTTACAGTATTAACATTTGTAGTTTCTGTTACTGTGACAGTTGACCAAGTTGGATTACAAGTGTTATAAACCGTTAAAATATCTCCATTTGCTTCAGTTGTATTGCTAATTGCTGGATAACAGAATAAACTCTCGGAATAGTAGTATGACGTTTCAGGAACTTCACTTGTAATTGTGAATGTCTCCTCAGAGTATGAGATGGAATCTAGATACGATGTTCTCGTTAATATATAGTAAAAGGAATAAAATAAAAGGATAAGCATGTTGATGAGGACTTACAGCTGGCATATACCAAATCAATGGCCATAGCCACTACTAAAAGGAATGATATGAAGTAGTTGGACATTTTCAAATTTATATATTTTGATGATTCAAAGAAAAACCAAGCCAACGAATTTGATCATGAATAAGAAATAAAGAGATATAAGTATATATATATATATATATATATCTTGTAATGCGGAAATATTGCAAAGTGTGTTAGGTGCAAGGCTTTAACATGTTGGAAGAAATGCATAGAAAAGAACGTTAAAGTTGACGCTTAATGTACTTCAGTTTGGCGTGGTCCACATCTCAGAATTTCCTCATTGGGACACTTCAATGGAGCGGTGAGATCTCAATGGATTTTAAACTTGTTGAACCGGTGTATATTACTCGCTTGTGGTTTTCATTATTGTTTCAGGCTTGTTTTGAAGTCTCTTAGCGTGCTGAATCTCAAGCCATGGCCAAACTGTTCAGTTATCGCCAACTTCAAAAAAATACAAAGATCACATTGTGGAGTTGAGAGTTTTTGAAAGAAAATAGCTATGACAAGGCGGTGAAGGGTTTTTTTTTTACTTTTGAACTGGGTTTTTTTCAATTTTTTTAGCTTCCAAAATTATTTATTTAATCAGTATTTTGTTTTCAAAGTCAGTTTACTGAAAGCTATAACCTACTAGAGTCAAGGGAAAAGAAATTAATGGCGTGTGCAAGATCAGCTAGTTGGACTTTGATTACTGTGGTGGCTACAGCTCTTGTGGTCAACGGTTACCATTCCTATAGGAGTAGAACCTGTGAACCAAAAAAATCACAATCTATTAAAAAATCAGCAGAAATCAAAGATACCATCAAGGGTTACTCGGAAGAACTTATCAGAGAACAACTTGCTCGTAACTACGTCTTCTTGGGTGAAGAAGGTGTTCAAAAAGTAAGAGAACAATTTGTAGTCGTCGTTGGTGCTGGCGGTGTTGGATCAAATTGTGTAGCATCATTAGTTAGATCCGGTATATCTAAGATTAGAATCATCGATTTTGATCAAGTCACTTTATCATCTTTGAACAGACACGCAGTTGCCACTATTCGTGATGTTGGTGTGTCTAAAGTTGATTGTTTAAGAAACCATCTGTTACAAGTTGCTCCATGGTGTGAAATTGAAGCAATCAATGAATTATTTACCATTGATCATGCCGAAAGATTATTACTCGAAGGTAATCCAACTTACATAGTAGATTGTATTGATAACATCGATACAAAAGTGGATCTTTTAACGTTCTGTTACGAGAAGAAATTACCAGTCATTTCATCAATGGGTGCAGCATGTAAGAGTGATCCAAGTAGAATCAATATAGGTGATATATCAACCACCGAAGAAGATCCATTAGCAAGATCAGTAAGAAGAAGATTGAAGAAAAGAGGTATTATAACCAAGATTCCATGTGTCTTTTCAGCTGAAAAACCAGATCCCAAAAAGGCTAATCTTTTACCATTACCAGATGATGAATATGAAAAGGGTAAAGTTGATGAACTAAGTGCTTTACAAAATTTCCGTGTTAGAATCTTACCTGTCTTGGGTACTATGCCTGCAATGTTTGGTTTAACTATTGCTACATATATCATTACAACCGTAGGTGGATACCCAGTCGAGCCAATCGAAGGTAAGAACCGTTATAAAGTTTACGATTCGATATTGCAAAGTTTATCGGGTCAGCAAAGTCGTATTGGTGAAACTGACCAAAGAGTTCCAATTGCACTTGCCGAAGTTAACTATATCCTTGAAGAAGTATTCAGGGGTAAATCACCACTCTCTGATTACTCTACAAGATTAACTTTATCAAGATGGGATCCATCCAAGGAATTATCTACTCAAAATGTCGTTGTTTTGACTAAAGAAGAACAAAAAGCTCATGAACAAAGAGTTTTGATTGGCGGTGAAAAATTAGAAGATGTATATACCAAGGAACAATTGGATAAAGTTAACAAAAGATTCGAAGAAGAATCTTATTATGCCAAGTTCAGATAAAGCATAGAGGCTTTTACAACTAGATATAAGTTCATAACTATAAATAAATAATTACAAATAGATTTCAGCTAACTTTTTTACCCGCTCTATTTTTGCATGTTTGAAATTTACACTTGATTTACGAAATGTAATTAATGTAAATTGTTTTTCTTTGTTGTGTTTTGATAATATATACATGTTCTAAGGGGGGAAAGTTTCTCTAAAGTTAAATTCAGTTGCTTAAGGTTCTGTTATTATATATAAGTGTGTGATATTAGTGTTTCATTTATGCCGTACTCTTTTCTGTCCCTTTAAAAAAACCATCTTTGACCTTTACTTGGAGATTTACCAAATTTAGGATTAAGTGGAGCAACACCATCGGTCTTTGTGACCGTTGACTTTGCCTTTTGAGCTACAGAAGCAACAGCTGAAGCTGCCACAGTACCAACGTTAAAACCCATCTTCTTCAATTTTGAAACAACGAATGGAGTTATAGCTGCCGTTATAGGTAATCTTATAACGATCAAGGATTTATGGAATGCATATGCAAATGCAAGTTTTGTCCAAAATGTAGAATGTGGTTCTTCTTCATTTTTGCCAACTTGTGATTGATTTGATTCGTCGTCTTCATTTGATTCTTTCTTACCAAATCCAATCCAACTTAAAACAGTGTTTTGAAATTCTCTAATTTTTTCCTCACCTTGTGATTCCACTAAAAGATAACAAAGTGGGAAATCAAGCATACTTAAACCAAGGTATACACCTAATGCACTATAACCATATTGTTGCATAAGACCTTTTATACCAGATGCTTTCTTAGCTCCATTGGCTCCATTGGCTCCATTGGATCCTGTGTTTGTTGAGTTGAATCTCTTGAAGTTGAATTTCATGCGATTGAATGAGTTTTGGTACCTTATACCTACTCGTTGACTCATAAGCGAGTGATTTCTAGTAGATGACTGTCTTAGTACTTTGGTGATAAGGTTATTGCCCTCACGGCCTAAACCGACAGATCTTTTCATGAACATGCTGTGAAAGTTTAGAAGTATCAGATATTGCAATGAGCTATAAGAAGCAGATAGATAGCGTGGTTATTAACGTATACCGAGCGTGTGGTATATATATTAATTGAATCTCTGAGCCCAAGCAACAGAGGAAATGGAAGATAACCAACTGTGCCCTTGTGCAAAATTAACCAACTAACCACTACTCACACTCTTTTCAATTTCTCGGATCGAGGAACGAACAACAAGGCGCAGAACAAAACCTCACACTCGATCATTCATCCATCTCATCGTGCTACTCGAAGCCTTCTTTTTCTGTATCCTTCCTTGCATATGGATGGAAGTAGGGAAGTAAGGAAGAATAACGGGTTTATTACAGTATGATAAGGGGATGAATTATTAATGTTATTCATGATATATTAAAGGTACTGTATAAAGAACAGCCAGAGACCTTATAAACTCCATGTATATAGATATATAGAGCTATAAAAAATAAAATCTAACAACGAATTTAAAAGAGGTATAGAAATCAAAAGAAAAAGTATACACGTATTACACATATACGCCATGCATTAGAATTAGTCAACTAGAAGGTTAATCTATAACCAAATTTGTAAAAGAGAGTGAGAAAAAAAAGGTGCCTAATTAGTTGATAAATAAACCGAAAAGAATTCAGAAAAGAGTAGTAGAATAAGAAATAAGGGGGTGAAAATGTATGTATCGTATCATCAATCGTTAAGGAAGTTGCTTATAATTTGGATTTGTTTGATCTACCAACAGTACATTTGATTAAACCATTTGGGTGTGGAGATGGGTAGAATAATTCATTTTCATTCTTAAGGCCCTTCCAAGATAAATCAATGAGGAAGTAATGTTTGTTTGGTAAACTGTAAGAAACGGTTTCAACGTCTGGAACAGTAGCAAGGATTTCAGTAGACATGTTGTACATAGTAGCTTGAACAGAAGCAGAATTTTCAATGGCAAATCTCTTCAAAGTAATTTGTAAAACATCTTCAAATGCCTTGTCAAAGACGCCATATTCTGCTAACTTATAGACACCTTTGAGGGATCCTAATTTTTTGTTATCCCATTTCCATGAACAATCAACATCGGTAGATAAGATACGATCGGTAGCTGGTTGTAAAGTGGTGTAATCACACTTGTTGTAACCGTAGAACATAGAACCAGTAGATTTCAAGACGGTTAAATCTTTCAACCCAGAAGTTAAGACGAATTCACCAGATCTCTTGTATTTCAAAGAAGCAACTCTAACATCCTCACCATTTTTGACAAATGAGTGATCGTGTAATTTACCATCGACTAAGTATTTAGACCATTTGTGTTGAGTGATGTCAATATCGACACCAGAAACGTGGTTATATTTCTTGACGAAATGTTCAGCTAAATGAGCAGCAAATCTTTCAATTGGGAAAACGTCGAATTTTTTAGCTTCGACTAAGATGGTGTTCTTAACGGTATCAGTTGGAACAATTGGGGAGTTATCAGCATTGGTATATGAGACATCAAAGTCACCGATTAACAAGACTTTGACAGTGGCTTCCATAATTTGGTGGAGCTTTGGGTTGGTCTTATCCTTCTTAACTTTGAGGAACTTGACGTTGTCCTTACCGTATGTGGATGATTGTAAGACTGCAGACATGATTGGAATATATATATATGGGGTGTATGTTTTTTCGTGTAAATAATTCTATGAGCGAATATGTGACAAGAAATTGAACAGATAAGTTTATATTGGTTGTGTTAAATGAGAAGAAGAAAGATGGTTATAGTGACATCTATATATATATATATATTGGCAAGGAGTAAGAAGCCGCCAGGTAGCAAGACAATGAAACCTGAAAGTCGTTCGATATGAAATCGCAACCCTAAAGCGTGAAGCTTCGCTGCCTACGGGAGCAAAACGCGGACGGTAAATACCGAGCTTCCCTTAGTTAAGCGGTTTATCTGCGGCCGGCCGAGTCGAGGGGTTGCAGGGATATTTCTCGATTAAGTACGAGTTAGTTTAACCTTCGGGCGTTTGATGCTGTTTTATATCATAACCGTTGTTATCGTCCTCATATTTTACTATTAGATTGGTAATAACTCTAATTACCGCATGCAAGATATCAGTCGGATGATTTTATGGAATTTCAAAGTTCTTATCGAATGTATCTAGGTAGGGGAAAATAAGTAACTGAGTTTATGGGGAATCTTCATACGACAACAAAATAGAGTAACCAGAATTGAGCAAGACGACAAAAAGGCTTACATTTACAAAACATAATTATGTGGAACGATTCTTTACGAGTTATTATCTCCCATCCATTTTTCACGAATTAGGGGTCCCGAACAAAAGTTAAGTTGCCTGGTTACCTAAATAGCAAGCAAGTTAGTATTTTATAATGGGTTTCAAATTCTCCGTAATGTGAACCCGGTCAACCTATATTCAACATATCTATATTTGAAATGTTTTGATGAACCAAATCCCTAATTCATCGGAGAATGAATATCATAGCCCGAATTCAAATTGTCGGATAATAACATGTATAGTATACATGTTGGCGTGCGGATGTTAAAAATATGTATATACACGTTAAAATTGTCGAGAAATTTTATTGCAAGCGTGTCAGAATGATGGACAAAGGCCGAAATTGTTTCTTGAACGCTCAACTTAGACTCTTAAAGGAGAGGGCATTCTACTGGAATCACTAAAATATGTAATTGGCGAAGTGAGCGTCAAATTTGGGTATCTACAACGCAAAAATATCTAGTAGACAAGACATGTCAAAGCTTAACTATGGAGCAACTTATAAACTTTTTTTTTTTCACACTTATCCATTTATTGTTTTATATACCATATACTATAGAGTACTAACATAGATGATCATGCGCCTGATTTCTTAAGGCATTTCGCGCCATAGCATACTAATCATATATAAAATAATACGGAAAGGCATTAGGTAATAGAGAAACCTCTTAAGAGGAAAAAACTCCGGATATTATGAAGATGTTGATTGTTGAAGAGAAAACCCTGTGAAGGGAGAAAAAAACTCTACAAGTTTAATAGATTTGGTAGAAAGACGCATTATTCGAGTAAAGGAGATAAAGTCCGTGAAAGAAAAATGGTGGCCTTTGTTCCCGATTTGATTGTATGCCGGGTGTAAAAGAGAAGAAAAGCAGTTGAAAAAATGTGATATATAATTTACTTGTGTTTTTGGGACGGTTTGTTTGAAAGTAAACGAACCGGTCATATTGTAATTTTGTAATTCTTTTATTGGTTTTATAATGATTTTTAATGGGATTAAAGGGCACCCAATTAATGATCGGGTTTAGTAATTCATTTCGTCTTCAGACATACCATCCGATTCCATCTGATCATTTTTTGAAAAGGCGGAAAGGGTGTTATGGATGTCTTCGATGAAGGCGATGAGGTGGGCTTCGGGCTGGGAATCCAGCGAATCAATTATTTCGATGCCTTTTAGAGAAATCTGTAAATAAATGTTTGTAATTAGAAGCCATCTCAGTTTGATTGTCCTTAAGGAAGTGATAGCCTTCCATGGCTTGCTCATATGTGGAGGGATGTACATCCAGTTGGAATGCAAGATAATCAATTAATTCTTTTTCGTATTCTTCAGGAAATGTGTTTGGATCTGCGATCGTGACCTGGGATGTCTAGGTCAATAATATTGGCGAAACGGGGGTTTGATCGAGAGTTGTTGATGATGGTTCATGAGAAGATTCATGAGGGGGTGTTGCAGTCGTATACTCTTCGGTTGGAGTGACGGTGTGCAATGTTTTGTTTAGGGGGGAGCCAGTGTTTTGTTTTGGCGTAGATGGTGGATTTGGGGAAGACTGGATGTTTTCGACGAAGGGTTTGTATTGCCAGTTGAAGACGTCCACATTTGGATGTCCTGCCTTTCTGAGTAAGAGATTCTTGAGCCAGAAGGGAGGGCTTCTGTTGTTGAATTTTTCTTGTTGCGCATAATCTTCCAGATATCCTTCTGGGAGGTCTTTGATGATCTGCTCTTTGTATTCGTTATTTCTGGAGGGGCAGGCCATATTACTATGGGTGTGATGTTCTCCTTGTTTATGTGAGCTAGGGCCGTAAATGGGGCAACTGTTACATTTGTGAGGACGGAAAGGACAATTTTGAATGTTGTGGTTTTCCAGTCTGCAGTAGGTGCAGCGAGGGATGTCATTATTGATGGAAGTTTCGACTTTGATAAGCTCGTTGAATCTTGATTTTACCATAAAGTCTGCTATTGGGAGGAATCCTTTGATGTCCATTAGGTAATACGAATCAACGGTTGGGCAATTAGATGGATGAAAGGTCTTTCTATAATCTTCGTGATCCCGTTTTAGGATTGTTCCATACCGTTCGAGAGCCTTTCTTATGTCTGACAAATAGATTTGCGCCCTTCTGTCGACGGAGGCTTTGAGCGAGTAAAGATGTTTATAGGATTGTCTGTCCGGGCTGGAGATGAAATAATTGTGTGGATTTTCGTTTTGATTGTAGTAATCAATACCGTCCAGGATTATTTGTTTTCCGTTAGGTTCTTGGAGAGCTGGTCCTACGATCTCAAATGAGGTAGAGAAAGTGTCATTGTGGTGTTGGATATTATGATGGAAAATAAACTTGATGGCTGACATCTCTTCCTCATCGTCGGGGTCTAGAAATTCGGGGGAATCTTCAATGAATTTAATAAGGGGTAGCTTTAAGAGATTTTCGTACTTAAGCAGGTCCTTGTTTTTGTTTGAGATCGTTAAGTTGACTGATCCCTTTGGGTGAGATGAATTGATAGTGTATTGCTCTTGCAATATTTCGTGGAAAGATTGGGGGTTTGCTTGTTTAATGTTGGAGTAGACTTGTAGTTTTGTCTTTATAGGACTGAGCTTGTTTAACTGTTTAAGAGTTTGGTTTGGAAATTGTGGTGCACAGATGTCTGCATAAGTTTTTGATTTTGGAGATAAATTGGCTGATGAAGCAGCCAATTCAGGGGTTAATGGGGAAACTGAAGAGTTAGATTGGTTAGAAGTACTGTTGGACTTGGATTTGCCTAAGTTTGACCTAGGTGAGTTAGTTGAATAGGATAATGGGTCACTTGATGTGTTATTTTTTTGGTTTTTTGTTTGTTTAATTTTAAAGGAATTGGGGGAGGTGCGGAAACGAGGGGTTGCGGTGTAAACATCGCTTGTAGGTGATGAAGGAGGTGAAATTGGTTGAAAGTTGTTTGGGGGGTCCAGAGACTCCTCAGTTGCCAATCGGGATTGATTTAAGTTGGTATTAGACATCAAAATAAAGGACTGTTGTTTTTTTTTTTAAAAGGAAGGGGTAAAAGAAAGAGGGGACTGATGAGGGATGAGTTTGGGGTTGATCCAATAAACGGGAAGTTAACCAGTGTCGATAATAGTATTTGACAAGGTTGTTTTTTTTTAAAGTCTAAAGAGGATAAGACAGATTGGAATTGGTTTTGATAGGCAGTTAAGGATTCCATTGTGAGATTAGTGGCTAAATCGAATTTAAAAAAATATAAATAAACTTCTTTTTGTTAAACTTTTTTTTTTGTTAAACATCCGTGCACCAGTTTAAACCTCTCGTAGAAACTTAAGAATAAAACTTTACAATAAAAAGCGGGTTTAGCTCAGCAGGGAGAGCGTCAGACTGAAGATCTGAAGGTCGTGAGTTCGATCCTCACAAGCCGCATTTTTTTTGAATCTTAAATTAAGACGTCTGCTGCCTTTTTCATATTTATTTTTGAAATTTATCAGCTTGGGTATGACCCTAGTTAACAGTTCTTTGCTGCTTGGCGAACAATTAACCTCTACAGAGAGATCGGTGGACATTTTCTTTATTATGGGGATACCCAGTGTTGTGTCAGGAGCCCGCGGCTCTGATAGAAAAATACATAGTATTTTTATGAACTAGTTGATCTAGAACTTTACTACATAACTATATATTACTTCCTCTTAGAAGGTTATTGGTTTACCTTAATATACAATGATGTAGTGTCCTTATATATTCCAGTGTCGTCTATGAAAGAGACACTAGGAGCTAGACACAGTATAATGACCCACTGGTCTAGCAACTGCGTAATACATATGAGATAATTATCTCTGAGAGGGATATTTATTCTATAACCATATTACTAATTACGTAGCACATAATATATGGTAATAACTACTACCATACATTATATTACACCTTAACTACAGAACAACTCTATATTAGAACGTACAACGTTATAGGTAGTCTGACATGTTGTTATATCACTGCATCTTCATTTCTCTTTAAAGGTTTTGTATATTCGTAAAGAGTGGGAGATGGGGATATGTGGGGTAACCTGATAAGAGGATAGCTGTTTGGAAGATAGAAACCTATAGATATCCTAGAATGGAGTGAAATACAAACGATATGATTCAAATGAAGGCGATGAGATAATTGATTGACTAATGTAATATACCAATTCTCTGATGTTTCACTTGCGATTATTGCACGTCAATTTTCGGGCCCGGTACTTTTTTTTGAATCTGGGCATGCATAGTAACACAATACTTTGGAAACTAATTGATCGAGGTAAGAGAGTTTGATTTTTAGCATATATGCTGTGGGGATTGATGTATGAGATACGATGAGTTATATCCCGTTATCTGAATTCAATTATAAGAAAAAACAAAGTAGAGTGTGCTATTCTATAAACATGAATTTATGAAGAATGAGCAATGGTAATTGGGGCAGGCAGGGGTGTAATCTCTAAGATTTTCAAGATGATGTCGAGTATATTAAAAAAATACGAGTTTAGTCTATTGTTAGTTACTGGTTGTTTTGGTACCCTGTGCTCTTTTCCTGTGATATTTCACTTTCCATTTGAACTCTTACAAAGGAGGGAAGATGGTGTATCACGTCTGAGATATATATAGTAGAATTAGCAAGGTGTGAATTTATATACCAATATTGAGAAAATTAGGATGAGTAATAAGGTTTAAGGGATATGCCGATACTAGGCAAATGATAATAAAGCTGTGCTCTAAAGCAAAAAAGACTTTATATCAGCCATAAAAACTACAATAGACACATAGTTTAACTAGTAAATAACAAAATGATAAGGTAAATAGATAAAGAGATAAGATAAGATCCGATACGAGCTTTGTAAATATATCAATAGATAGATAGATAGATAAAGAAAATACGTCAATGTCAAATGTCGATGTTAAGCAAGGGAAATATATTAAATAATATCTCTTCGTAGATAATGGCGATGAAGAATACAGTGCATAATTAGGGCGGATACACGGGGGGGAGACGGCATAACGATTATGCATAATATTTTGTAGTTTGATGGTAGTCTCGGTAGTACGGGCTCCTATCTTTTTATTTCCAATTGATTTATTTCATTTTATTCAACGCTTGTTTCCCTTTTATTTGTTGCTTATCCTTGACCTTATATCGCCAAAGAATGTGATCGAACAATTTATTTGACTTGACCATATAATTACAACATGGGTAAATTGTGCCTAAATTTTACTATAATTTATTAAGGATGAAAATTTAGATTTATAAATCAAAATCGTAAATTGGAGCAAAGATGGGGGATCTCCATCCCTTTTTCGAGGGGCATAATAATGATAATTTAATCGCCCCTGCATTTGGTCTGCACCTTTCTTTTCGAGATTGGTTTCCCTGTTTTGGCTCGGCCAAGTTTGAATGACGATCGGCAGGGCGAGAGCAGTTGAAGCTCATAAGTGAAGGAGGCCTCACTTGTAGAGAGATACGAAAGGGCTATACATATATATATATACATATGTATATGGCAAAATGAACAGATATATAGAATGATATCAATACTTACAAAAGATATACTAGTTTAATTTAAAAGGGGCAGATCCATGAGGAGTTTTTTTCTTCAATATTAAGGTTTGAGTGGAAAGGAGAAAAACTTTCAAAGTCGAGAGTGCAAGCAGAGACTAAGGATATGAGAATGCACTTAACTCAAAACGGGAGGAAAGGAGATTCTACAATTATCCCGATACGGTATTTATGTACATACAGATAGATATATACATACATACATACATACATACATACATACATACATACATACATACATACATACATACATACATACATACATACATACATACATAGATAGATAGACATACATACAAAAGATTTCCCACACCGATTGGATAGCAAGAGCAAGAGAAAGTGAAGTAATAGCAATATTACATGCATTATAGGTGACACAGAGAGGATTTTCCTATTGATAAATGATAATCTTGATACGTCGATAGATAGAAAGGAGCAAGTCGTAGGCATGATTGCGTACAAATCTGTGAGTGAAAGAATGTAAGATTGACGGGCTGTGTCTATTTCTTTGTTTTGCTTTTTAATTATTCTGCGTGTTTACATTGGCATCTGTGATAACGGGATTTATAAGTTTTTCCAATAATCGTATAATGAAATAGATATATAGACGATTAAACTTGAGTGATTAGTAAGATGACTTCATCGTTAAAGGCATGAAGATGTACATATGAAACTGATGGATACATATATAAGAAGCCTAGCATTGAAAGGAGATCGAATATTACTCGAAGTGGTTAAATTGAAAGTCGAGAAGAGCGTAGTTTAAAGAGAGGTGTTTTGCTTTAAATTTTTACTTACGCGCCGGCGCCGTGTGGATTAAATTTAGAACGTGTGTTTTTGATTTCCTTTGAGGTGCGAGCCCCATAATGTGTGAGTGAGAGTTAGTAAGTAGTTGTATAGATATATATATATATATATATACATCTATATATTGGTTTACACTGATGAACTTATATATACGTATATCTATATAAACAAAACATATTGCTGATAATATTAGGCCGCTTTCAACTGAAACACCGAGGGACATAAAACAATAGAAGCGGGAATTAAAAATGTAAAACCTGAGGCGAGTTACGAATTACGTGTTAGTTAATTTATCGAATAAGGTAAATAAAGCTTAAATATTTATGGAGGATTAAACAATTTCAACGGTTTGAGTGAGTAATTTTGTAAACAATGGTAAATACGATGAATGCCACCATTACCGTATCCATCGATATTCCAATTAGAGGATAGTCATATTTACCCAATGGGGAGATAACATGGGTTATAAACCAATGATCATCTTAGGGGGACTATGTAATTTATCAATTAATCAAGAGAGGAAAGAGGTACTAATTCATTCCTCATTTTCATGTGTCTAATTTATTCTCGCACCGGCTGGTTATCTATCTGTCACGTCCCTTGTAGTGTAAATTCACATAAAATGAGCGCATAATAAGATAACGGAGAGGTTGAATAGATATATATGAATGCATACATACATACATACAAACATACATTCGTACAAGATACAAGATACCAAGAAACGTCATAGAGAGGTGTCCCTTTTAAACAGACTCGCACCCCTCGTAACAAAGCCATTTTGATTGACAATTAAACAAGGCGAGACCCGAAATTGACAAGAGAAAAACAAACAAAAAAGAGTTTTGAGTTTTCCTTCTTCGCTTTCCGTATAATACATATACTTTGCGACCTGTCTTGCTTTTATCTATTCTATCTCTTTTTACCATTTCATTGCTCTTCAACTCGGCACAGTCACTCTTTATTACCTACGCCATATCCATCTGAGTTTATTCCCCCCTCTCGCTCGACTCTATCTTTGTCAGGTTAGTCAGTTCGAATTTACATTTTTCTCTTGACCTGCTTGCTCTTTCCCACTCACTCGTTTCACCTCTCAATTCCCAGATATTGGAGAAGGTTAGAAAGAACAAGGCTCGTTATTTCGGTGTGTATTTCAAGAAGTCCATCCCATTCCATACCATCCCATACCATACCATAGATACCCCCCCCACCCCACCGCACCCACACCACATCCTGTCCTTCTTTGCCCCACTCCCGTCCACACTACTACCACTGTTGAGTGATAAACCGAGACAGGCACTAATTGCAAGGCTTATTATTTATTATTAGCCTTATTAGTACAAAAAAAAACTTTTCTCACATCTCTCAAGAAATAAGCAGAGAGGCAAGCAAGTGAATAAAAAAAACCCTGTGTTTACCGGAATTATTTTTAACAACTGGTGTGAGTTTCATTACAAAGTGGTCATATCCATTCTCTTCCACCAATACCCGATAGTTTCATTTGTTGTATATTCAATATCCGTCTATCCAAATGTCGACGGTAGATAAACTTCCTCAGGTTTCAATAACCTTGGAGAGTAAGTCTAATAATAACGACAATAATACCTCTGGAATTACAAATACAAATACCATTAATAATACACAAACTAGTACCAATTTCATGAAGCCTCCTCCAAGAAGACAAGGTCATCGTCATAGAAGATCTGCTGCCATATCTGGAGATTTCGATTTAAACGACTTAAATTCCCTTTTACCACCTCCAAATACCACTACCAACAATCATCGTTTAATGTCAAAATCTGTACCTTCATCTCTTTCGGGATCCCCCATTCGTCCTTCTTCATTTGGTAATTACTACAATAATAGTAATACCGGTAATAATAACATTACTAATAATAACAGCAATAATTACAATAGTTTCAACGAAAAGTTTTTACTAACCCCACCTATTGGTTCCGATAATAATAATAACAATAACAATAATAATAATAATAATGAAAATAATCACCCATCTTCTTCTTTTGCAAGTTCATTAGGTTCTCCATTAAGAAAACCTGCTTCCAATTTCATGTTTAGTACCCCACAACAACCGCAATCCCCCGCTTTTTCGAATAACTCCCTATTGTCATCTTCTGCAAATACAAGGTTTTTCATCACTGAAGATTCTACCTATGAAAAGAATTCTACGGTTCCAAAGGCTTTAATAGACTTGGATGATATCTTTAATAAACAACAACAAGCACAGAAACTCAAATCGAATACTGAGAATATGCAATCGATTTCTTCGTTGCCTAAACATAGTGCTCTATGTTCTCCAAAGAAGCCAGATATGATGTTTGTTGAAGATATTGAGGAAGAAGAAGAGGAAGATTTACTTCAACAACAGAGAAATGATTCGGAAGAAGAAGAAACCTTGACAAATAACTTATTAAGATCGCCAACTGTTTTGTCTCAAAATTCTTTATCTGAAAATTCATCCTTAAATTCATCATTGAATGCCGCAACCGTTACAACTTTTAATACTTCTCATCCTTCTAAAATTTTGATGAATAACTCTTCCCAAAATTCTTTAAATTCTTTGAATTCAAATAACAGTGGTAATGCATCTACTAATTTTTCATCCACAATCAATAATCAAAATAGCAACAATTCCACCATACTCAGTACACCTATCAATTTATCGATGAAGGCAAATCAAAGTGGTATGTCAAAATTAAACACTTCAAGTATATCTTCTTTACGTAATAAAGTTAGATACCAAGGTTACTCTTTTTCCAATTTACCAAATTCCCCTTCATCAATAAATTCAACATCATCATCACTTACACAGGTGAATAATAGCAGTATTATATCGAATAAAGAATCATCTGATTCACTAAGGCCAACTTCAAGATCGACCATGTTACCACCACAAACTCATGCTTCTACCATCCCATTGTATAAATCGATTTCACCAGTGAGAAACGTTAGATTTAGCAATTCAAACAATATGTCATCATCTGCTCCATCTTCAACTCCAAACTCATCCAATTTCCGTAATTCAATGTCTTCCATTACTTCATCTAGATTCAATCCTTTCCAATTTGAGAGTGTATCCTATGAAATTCCAAAGAACTTCCACCGTGACAACGATGTTGAGTTTAGTAATACGAATACCAGTACGAATGACAATAACAATAACGGCAGCAGCAGCAGCAGTAGCAGAAATAATCCTGCTTCAGTTATACATCATCGTCAAAGGTCATCTATTTCATTAGCTTCGTCCTTAAGATCAAGGTCCAATTCTCCATCTAAGAGATCATCGACTATAATCGATAACGATACAATGATGGGTCAAAGTCCACATAAATCGTCGAAATCGGTTTCGAGTTTCTTGAATCATAGACATAGTTATTCTTCCTCGTCGAACGCCAAAAACGATAGAGATAATAACAATAACAATTCCACAAAGGAGAATAATACTACTCCACCAAATAAAGAAAGGCATAGACGTACATCTTCATTGTTTAGTACCATTTCAAATAAATTCTCCTCCCATCATCGCAGAAAATCATCGGTTATATCGACAAACTCTCAAAGTCCAATAAAGTCGACTAATTCATCCTCTTTATATTTGAATTCACTGGCTAATCCAAACTCTCGTTCCAATTTGAACTTACATTCACGTAATAATTCATTCATACCTCCTTCTTCGACTCATTCACATTCAAATTCGATCATTGCCAAAACTACATCCGATGAATTGATCAATTTACAAACCTTACCATCCAATGATAATGAAACCACTTTACTTTCGGATGGTGATTATACCAACACTACAATCAATCCAAATTTCAACGAATTACCATTGACCTATGACTCTATATTAGATCTAGGTGAACCTGGTCCGATGATTGAAGTTACCGATGATGAAAATTCAAATTCAAATTCAAAATCGAAATCGAAATCGAAGCCTTCTTCCTTGATGCCTAAGATTGTATTACAAGAATCAACGGATTCCTGTAATCTTCCATTATCGTCATTGAATGCATTCTCATCGCCTTCTTCGTCATCTTCTACTTCTTCGGTATCCAATGAGAAGATCAAAGGCCATCACAGAAGAAGTAGTTTCAAGGCCGCTGGTAATAAGTTTTTCGGATTATTCAATCATGCCCATACCCATTCTCATTCGAGCTCTCATTCTCATAACAGTAACCAAGGTCAAATCCCAACTGAAAGGACAAAAACCTCCTACTCATAATATCAACAACAACAACAATAATACTAATAATAATAATACTAATATTAATAATAATAATAATAATAATAATGTTAAATGTTTCTTTGATTTTTACTTTCATTTCTACAACTCACACAACTTTTAACGACTCCTTTTTTTCCTAAAAAAACTTTCATTATCGATTTCAACACCGTTACATTTACGTTACAATATATCTTTTTTTTTTAATTTCTCTACACCTTATTTTGTAGTCACCTTATAACTCAATTAATAAATAGATACGTTACATAGAAGAAATTTATCTAGATAACTAATAGAAAATTTACTCAATTTTTTGCGTTCGCATACCTTTCGTTTCACGAGGTATATTCAGTTATTATCTCATCAATTGTAAATCCTGGTCTCTTTACTGAAGTACCGCCTTGCAATCCAGTAGGTGTAGCTGTATTGGTAATATTGTTGATGGCAGTAGTGGATGTAACTGTACTTGTTTCACCAGCTGGCGTAGAACCAACTTCTTCATTTTCTTCTTCGTCACTGGAATCCTTGGAGACTCTATACATACTCATACCCCACGACATGAGATTGATAGAATTATTAAGAATAGAAGGTAATTTAATAGAATAAATCTCGACTAAAAACATCATCAATTCGTTCAAATTTCCAATCAATTCCAGTATTAGTTTGAATTTTTCATTTTTCAAAACTACCAATTTGACTTCTAAATCATAGGTGAAGCCAATCAGTGAGTTTTGAGCCATTGACATTTTATTATTAATAGCCATGATTTGGAATTTGACCATCTTGATGATCTTATTCACTTTGAGTAACTTCAAAACTAGATTCTTGAGGTTGATTATCGTTATGAAAACCCAAATTTGACTTAAGAATCGAAGTAATTTCCCCAGGATTCTAAATTTCGTATTCAGCTTGAATATCGATGACATGAATATAAAATTATCAATCACTGAAGTGAATGATTCTAATGAGTCTATTATTTGGTCTTCCAATTTGCTATACTTCCCAAGCAACGACGACTTTCCCGATCCCTCGGAGGTATATTTCTGTTGTCTTAGTTGAACTTGTTGCTCTTGTTGTTGAGTAGCAATATCTGTATTGTGATTCTGCACTTGATCTGAGATTAAAGTGCTGGAAGAACTAGAACTAGAGGTCCTGCTCTCATTCGAAACAGACTTGTGATTCCCATTTAGCAAATCCAATTTGTTTGGTCTGGTTGTCAAAATGGAACCAACAAAGAGTAATTTGGCAACTTTGATTGCGTTTTGCCTCACTTCTGAATCTTCTTGCAAACCGCCGCCAGATACCCTCTTGGATCTTGTACCTATAGATTTTGATGATGATGACGATGAAGTGGGAGTAATGGGATTAAGATTAGTCCTTTGGCTAACTTGCTTCACTATCTGAGCCAGTCTCTTTAGACTCTCCTGCGAGCTCTGCACATTCGGCGAAGTCATCCTGCAATCAAGAGTAACAATTTACGTAGTCCAGTGGAATGCCAGAAGGTGCACATATATATATATATATAAATGTATATACCCCATTGTAATAAACCAGATACGAATCTCAATGAATAACAGATAATAAGCTGTTTTTAGCCTCTCTGAAAGGACACCCAGACACCTCGAGGCGGTGAAGGTCTCGGACGGCTGTTCTTCACTTTTAGCAGAGACTTGCCAGATTAAAGCTGTGATTATTGTCTTTGATGGGGGGTTAATAAGATACCAATATAGACAGACGTGTAGTTACACATACACAGATAGATAGATGACCGAAGTTACCATAGATTTCATAAGAGACCTTCAACAGTTCGGGCTTTTCGACTGTCTCAAGCAAAGATTTCATAGTGCCGAATCATCGGGAGATTTGATCTTTAGTGAGCCAAAAGTCGAATTTGTCAAGAATGCGGAAGAAGGTATGACCTATGAAGTTAAAGTGGTCGCTGGCTTAGGGTTAAGACCAGTGAATAGACCTGCTACCCCAGGTACACAGGAGGTGAAGACTCAAAAATCAGTCGATGACGTTAAGAGTAAAAACCCCTTTATGAATCCTGAACCCGAATTAACCATTGTCAATAAATTACTGGGGGATTACAGATTGATATTAAACAAATTCCCCAATGCACCATACCATTTTCTATTGGTCACTAGAGAATTTGTACCTCAAGATTCGTTGTTAAAGCCCGTAGAGTTGAAATTGATCTATAATATCTTAGAAAAAGTGAATTTAGACAATTCAAATACTAAGAATAAATTCTTTGCATTTTTCAATTCTGGACCAGAGAGTGGTTATTCTCAATTTCATAAACATATTCAAATCATGAGTTTGAATAAGGATTTCCCATTATTTCCCGATTCTCTTGTCGATGGTACAGAATGGTTCATGCCAACGGATAATAAAGAAGCCAAACAACCATTGTTCAATAAGAAGTTGAGTTTCAAACATTATATATTGCCATTACCAAAGAAATTTGAAAATGAAGAGGAATGTGAGGAGATATTATCTATGATGTATATGGCATTGTTTCGTCAAGTATTAAATATATCAAGAGAATTGGAAATCCCAATAGATAAATTAAGTTACAATTTCCTTATGACTGAAAATTGGATAATGATCGTGCCTAGGAGAGCAGCTTTTTACAAAGAGATTTGGCAAAACTCATTAGGATTTTTAGGTTTATTCAATGCTAAGAATGATGAAATAGTTACACTTATGCATAAATATGGATTTGGGTTGATCTTAAAGGAATGTGGTATTCCATTGGAAGAAGGTGAAGAACAAATTGTTTACAATGAATATGGATACTAAAACAAAAAAAAAGAAAGAGAGATAAATTTGAGAGTGTTTTTGTGTATTTTTTTTTTATAAAAGTAAATATATGTTATAACCGAATATACAGTATGAATAGTTATTTTTCTTTGATGATGTAGTAGAGGAAATTTGAAACAGAATTGAATCACGTATCATTAGAACGTTTCCTTACAAATTGATCCCATCAAATATGTATGGTGTGGGTTTTTGTTTTCTTGTGTTTAAAATTGAATGTCATGGATAAAGGTTGATTGATGTTAGGATTTGGAATTGAATCTATTTTTCAACGACAGCGTTATCTAAAGCGTCTTTTTCAGCGGCTTCAGCTTCTAATTCTAAGATGAGAGGAAGTAAGTATGAAGTATCTTCTTCAGCTTTAACGGACATGGATTCTGGTAAAACGGATTGAGATAAGGATAATTGATGAGCAGTGATAATTCTGTAGTTTCTAGCGTATGATTCTTCTGTGGATAATCTTGAAATAGCCTTTTGCATAATTGGGGTTTCTTCAGAGATTAAATCATCGAATTTTAAACCCATTTCTCTGTAACCAGAGTAATAGATAAAAGTCTTTGATAATGGTAAGACAATCTTCTTTAAAGTTGGGTTCTTTAAGACGTAGTCTGCAAGCTTAACGGCATTAGTCACTGACATCTTGATGTATGTAATGATAAAATATGATATACTATGATGGCTCAAATGGATCAGGGATAAAACATGTACACACACCCTAATTTAACTACGCTTGTTATATTCAGTCAAATTTTTGCCAGAGACGAGGAAGAGACCAAGTTCCTCGCTATTGCAATCTCTCCCGTTTCTATTGGCCAGAAATGCTCCACCCGCGCGTGGCCCAATCGGGAAATGCGCGCCCGTGCTGAATAATGGCAGACAGTATTGTTACATTTTATAGTGTTGTATACGCCTAGATGCTGCAGAGGTGTTGATTATTATTACCTTATTTCTTTCTATTATTTACATACTTACAGGCCAAGCTCTTGTAAAAAGGCATCAGAATTGGGCTCTCTTCCTAATAACTCAACAAGGTTATCCATCTCGTCACGAGAACCACCTCTAGCAAGGATCATATCTCTATACTCCAGTCCACTCTTGACGCTCATTGGATCGGCCTTGAACTTGGTATAGTAGATATCGGCAGCAAATACCTGTGACCACATGTATCCATAATAACCAGATGCGTAACCACCCAATAGATGACCAAAAGATCCAAATCCTTTGGTCTTAACACCTCCATTCGAGATCAATGCGATTTCTTCTCTTAAATCGTTCCATTTTGATAGGATATCGATATCTTTATCATCCCCGGTTTCAGATGTATGTAAAATCATATCAAATAAACCAAAATGCAATTGTCTCAAGTTGAACATTGCAGCATTCACATTCTTGGATTTGACCAATGCTTGGATCAAGTTATCTGGTAGCTTTTCATCTGGGTTCAAGTAATGTTGAGATAAGTTTCTAAGTTCATTTTCAGACCAAGTCCAATATTCCAAAATCTGTGAAGGACATTCGACAAAATCCCAGGATACAGAAGTACCACTGAATCTAGAGTAATTGGTCTTACCCAATAAATCATGAATACCATGACCCAATTCATGGAAAAAGGTAGTAACTTCATCGTGTTTTAACAATGAAGGCTTCTCCTTTGTTGGTTTCGAGAAATTACAAACCAATGCAGTCACTGGGTATGATCTGGTACCATCGGATTTGGTATAACCAGGTGCAATTCCGAAATTGGCAGCATGTCCATATTTACCGTCTCTTGGATGTAAATCGAAATATAACCAACCTACAAATTCGGGTTTTGATACATCATCTAATTTCCAAACTGCAAATTGTTTAACGTCTTCATGCCAAGCAGTTGTATCTTCCTTTGCAACTTCATCGATTTGTAATTTGAAAATGGTTTCAAAAATTGATAACATTTTAGCAATTGTCGATTGCATGGGGAAATATTCGGAGATTTTACGTTCATCCACTTGATAGTCATTTTCTAACATCATAGTGTGATAATAACGATGATCCCAAGTATAATAGTTATCGTCTTGTTCAAACCCATGTTTGGCTAGATCTTTTGATTTCAAACTTTTCAGTTCTTCAAGATTCTTCTTACCCAATGGGATTAATTTTTCTTTCAAATCTTCCAAAAAACTCATTACAGTTTCTGGTTTCTTAGCCATTCTTTCATCTAAGATATATTCAGAGAAATTCTTGTATCCTAATAATTTGGCCAATTGAGCTCTTAACTTAACTGCTTCGATTAAAATGTCGGCATTCTCTGGGACTTTGTTTTGATCACCGGTGAAAGCTCTCTTTCTAGTCTCAGGGTTAGACGCATATTTCAAGATTGGGAAAAGATCTGGATATTTAAAAGTCATCTTGTATTTCTTGTCACCTTTAGATTCTACAACTTCAAATTGTTCAATGACATCTTCTGGTACACCTTTCAATTCTTCCTTGGTATAAAGTACATGTTCAGTTTCTTCACCTAAATTCTTAGAAAATTTCAATGCCAATGATGATAATTTTTGTTTCAAATCTTTGATTTGATCCTTAACGGCTTGATCTAAACCCAAACCATTTCTTTCAAATTGTTTGTTACATTTGGATAGAAATCTCTTTGTTTCAGCATCTAAATCTTCGGAATCCTTGTATTGTAAGTACAACTTGTTGATAACTTTGTAAACATCTTCTCTTAAACCAGCTTCGATTGAAAAAGTTCTAAATTTTTCATCGGATTGATTTGAAGCATCTCTAATTTCTTTGTTGTTAGACACGTGTTGTAAAAAAGTCAATTGATTGATTGGGAAAGCCTGTTCATTTTCGGATTGAGCATAAGGCTCCAAAACATTTTTAAGGTCAGCTTTTTCAAGTAAAGAAGCGACTTCATCGTCGAGCTGAGTGGCCTCGGAGATCAATCTTTCAGTCTCTGAAGTGATTAACTCAGGGGTGAATTGGTCCCAAGTTGGGGCCAATTGAGGTGGTTTGATGTCTATTGGTTGACGAGTAGATCCCATTGTATCCAAGGTAGTGCTTTGAAAGTATCTACTTTGTTGGAGGTAGTTGAAATTGAAAAGAACAGCTGAAGAGGCTACTATAAGACTGCTGGTGATTAGGTAAGATTTCTTAGAGTTTAAGACAGTGGATAAACCTGATCTGATCATAAACCGTAATTGTGTTGGTGGTATTTCAATCCTGTGAAGTGAGATATCAGCAGTGCAAAGAAGAACGGCTACAAGCAGGAAAGTGGATAAAGAGCTCAAGAAAACACACGGGCATATGTATAGATAAAACAAACTTGTCCCCCGCCAGACAACTAATTGCCTCCTCGGTGACACTTGACAAATCCGAGAAGCGATGAAATATCTGTTAGTGCACTTATTGGCGAGTCTTATATTTATTTTGATTGGGGTATAGTAATTTTGGCATGTGTACGCCATTCCTTGTCGACCCCTTCGTACATCAGGAAATGACCAGTGACAAGCTGAAGTTGAGGTATTATACGGAGTTACTCCCGAGAGTCAATTTACTCTCTGTATGTATCGAGATCAAGGCGGAGACCATATCGAGTATAAGTATCCAAAATAATTCTGATATCGTCCTTAACGGTACTTACAAGGTACAACTACCCATCAAATACCCAAACGTTCCAGATTTACTACCGCAAGTCAAGAAACTTGGAGATAACTGTATCTCCTTGAGGCTTAATGCCAACTCGGGACTTTCAGATCTGGGGTTGATTCAAGACCCTATCAATGCATTGACTAATTCGAAGTATAAATGGTCCAATAGTGAACTAGACTCTAAGAAATCTAATGCAAAGAAGAGTGAACTGCAGTGCTTGAACTGTAAGAGCACCCTGATAACCCTGTCAGATATTCGTAAGTTCAATGCTATGCCCTCCGAGATATGGGCTGAAATGATGGAATTTTGGCATTGTCATAAACCAGCTGAAAATGATAAACTTTCGACACCAATCAACAGGTATACGGTCTTGAAACCCGCAAGGGCGAGTATCATTGTAGGATCGTATTACTTCTTAGTGAACCCCGATGATGACTATAGACTTATCAAGAATAAAAGTGATAATGGGGAGGAAGAACAAGATATTGTATGCTGTGATTCGTGCAATTTCCAAATCGGTGAAGTAGATAAAGAGCATGGCAATGTCTATAGGCTAAAGAAATGGAATATACTTTTACATAGCATATCGAGAGATGACAAAGTGGATGTAGAGGCATTCCATCCTTTTATCCATGCGTACAGTTCGATATTAGACTCTGTTAGTTCTACCGCATTTAGGCTCTATATGCTTCGATCTGATACACAAAAAGACACACAGGAGACAAAAGCACTAATATGGGTGTTTAACTTTGGTTTGTCCATTAGTCTTCCCTCAGGTGTTTACGAAAACTCCTTGAAATTGATGTTTACACAAGACTCTAATGAAATTAATGATTTTTTACAAAAGAGAAAGGAATCCAAGACAGGAATAAACAATGAGATCGATATAATTTACTATCCTCCTATAGTGATTGATGATTTGTTAACGAAACTGAATCAGTTCAATTGCGAATTGCCGGTTCAATCTCAAAAGATGGATTTCTGGAAAGTCAGTTACTTGCCATCTGATCTATGATTGTAATCTGTACATTATTTATATATATATTGTAATATATCTATATATATATATACCACTATATACACTAATAATAAAACTAATGACTTTCGACAAACTTCTTGATCAACGGAGCAACTTGCTTTCTAGATGAATCGGTATTCAATTGTTCAAATGCTCTAAACTTGTCATTTGTCCCCGAAATATCATCAATTTCTACTAGTTTCAAATCATCAACCAGCCCACTGATCAATGTATTCTTATAATCATCTTCTTTGGTCGAATAGAAACACAATTCTCTCGAGAATTTTCCAGTTGCATCTGTAAATGTAGTCATAATTACCGCTATACCTAAGCTTCTTTCGATCGACCACTTGTCCAAAGCCCTTTCCACTTCCTTGGTTCCAGGAAGAGTCTTCAATCCTTTGATTACTGTACTCATACCAACTCTGAATTTATCACCTTTACTAGTCTCCAGGTCATACTCTTTGTAATCCTTTCTCAGGAGATCAAATACAGTCAAGTTTGAAACGTCGGTTTTCCTTTCAGTAGTTGTCTTAAACATCGTTTCAATTGAGTCATCTGTAATTGTGAGATCTTTTGACTTCAACAAATTCAAAGCTTCTACATCCGATTTCTCCACTTTCCTGTTCATCTTCGTGGTATCTATTAGGATAGGATTGAGTATGAGATTAGATAACTCGGCTTGGTTTCGACTCACATCTACATCGTCCAAGATCTTGGACCAATAATTGACAACAAGACTTATACAACTACCGGACTGTTCAATAATCCTAGGGCTTGCGTCCAAATAATGCTTTTCATCCTCATGATGGTCAATGATCCCAACAACTTTAACGTTTCTATCCTTGACGAATTTCTGCAATGGCTCACCTTGAAGCTGATTATGATCCACAAGAATCAATTCATAGATTGGATCCTTTGGCAAATTTGACAAATCATCGGTAAAGAAGAGAGACTTGAAGTCGATATGAGAGTTTTGAAGAACGTGCTCAACATCACCTCTCAGTTTCAAATCCTCACGCGGAATATTGAGTAACGGAATAACCAACGAATCATCACTCTTATGCTTTAAGAAGGCATAGCAAATTGATGAACAAATCGAATCTAGATCTGCCGATTGGTTACCAGAGACAATTGTCACTTTGCTTCCAAGAGTAACCGTCTTGAGAGACTCTCTGATGCTAGGAAGAAAAGTTTTCAGCAGGGACATCTTATTCAGTAACTGGTGATGTACTTCTTCGGGTATACATGCAGAGTGTGAAACAGTAGTAGGAAATATAGTTATCAATCAACCCTATTTGGTAATATTGTCTGCTTGCTAAGCGTTTTTGCTCTTCTTTCCCCCAGTGCTTGCCTGCCTCAACTCAGATCGCGCACGGTAAAACCGCGGGGAGCAAGCCAAATATCCTCGTGCGGTTTCCTCGCTGTGCACCCCGCGTGGATGGGGAGAGCACCGCGTGCAAAGACACGAAACACGAGACCCTCGCGCGAGAGAAGGAGCAGTAGAAGGAGTGGCGGGATCGTAAACCACACGTACATTACTGAAGCCTCGTCCAAGCCCTGTCAAGCATTCCCCATTGTTCCCCGTCCAAAGTTGCAATAAATTTCAAGTGGAATTTTTTTTGATCTTGCTGGATCACCTTACTCCTTTTGCATTGATCTTTAAGTTTGACATCTCATAATACTGCCCTTAATACATAGTCCAACCTCCTACCATCGTGTGACTTTGTTTTGTTTTGTTTTGTTTTGTCTTGCCCTTCTTAGCTTTGAAAATCATGATAGGACTTACGAGACGTTCATTGCGAAGAATCGCATTCCTCTCGATTGTAGCAACATTCCTGTTGGTCTTGTTTTACCATAACGTCCATAAACAGATCAATTTACCATCTGTCTCTAGTGTTACCAACTACACCGCCTCTACTGCCAAGAAAGTCAGTGGTAAGTTTTCAAAGAAGGAGTTACTCGAGAGATTGACTTTCAAAGATACCACTACCTTATCAAATGATGATTTGGTGCAATCCAACATGGATTACCTACAAGAGATCTTGAAAAAAGAGATCAGTGAACCAAAAGTGGACAATTTGGTAAGGGCTCCTGAAGCCGCTGAAATGGATACCTATATTAGGACCAATGCCACTCTTTGTGTCTTAGTAAGAAATAAAGAGTTACCCAGATTACTCAGTACCATCAAACAGATTGAAAAGAACTTTAACAATAAGTTCCATTATCCATATGTATTTTTGAATGATGCTAAGTTTTCAGACAAGTTCAAAGACACCGTCTCACAGGCAGTTAGTGGGGATGTTT
The DNA here is from genome assembly GCA_030567875.1 of Wenyingozyma nitratophila. Taxonomy (NCBI): domain Eukaryota; kingdom Fungi; phylum Ascomycota; class Pichiomycetes; order Pichiales; family Pichiaceae; genus Wenyingozyma; species Wenyingozyma nitratophila. The sequence goes on from JAJLSW010000006.1 coordinate 199,346, forward strand.
ATTTTGAAACAATTGATCCACTGATTTGGAACCAACCCCAATCAATTGATGTCCAAAAGCAAGCGGAAGGTGAGCAAAGGTTGAAAGACAATCAAATCTCGTACGCAGGGAAAATCTCCTATCATAACATGTGTAGATATTATAGTCGATCATTTTACGATCATCCCAGATTACAGCAATTCAAGTATTATTGGAGATTTGAACCAAATACAGATTATTTCTGTGAAATCGACTATGATATTTTCAAGTTCATGGAAGATAATAACAAGAGATATGGATTTGTGGTCAATATTTACGATTCTGAATATTCTGTACAGAATCTTTGGCCAACGACTTTGAAATTCTTGGAGCAAAATCCAGAATTAGTTCACCCTAATGGTGCCCTTGAATGGCTTACCGAAAATTTACAAAATCCAGAAAAGACTCAAGTTGCAAATGGTTACTCAACCTGTCATTTCTGGACAAATTTTGAAATAGCAGATATGGATTTTTACAGAAGTGAACCATATAGAAAATACGTCGATGCTTTAGAATCAGCCGGTGGATTCTATTACGAAAGATGGGGAGACGCCCCTGTTCATTCTGTTGGAGTTGGATTATTTATGGACAAAAGTGAAGTTCATTGGTTCAGAGATATTGGTTATAAACATCAACCTTATACCAACGCTCCAAATAGTGCCAAATGTAATATCAAAAAATACTCACCTGGTGCTTTCACCTATAAACATCTATACGATCAGAATTGTATGACCAATTGGATCAAATACTCTATGACTGACGAAGAATTAAGCCTGTATTAGTCCCAACTCTAATACCCTTTGCATATTAAACCGCTTTCCATATCTATACGTGCCATATATACGATACCTTACCTCCTCCCCAAAACTTTGCATTTAAACATATCAAAACTCATCAACCAAGTAAACCAAGTAAACCAGTAACGAGTCGACCTTACCCTCCGCAGCACCGCCGTTCAAAAATGAGCCATGCAAGACCAAATCGAGCAAAAAGTTTAGCCAGTGATGACTCCATCAAAAAGAAGGGACACTGAAATATTTCACTAGATACAGGCACGTACACATTTAGATTTTGTCAGCTTTAGTATATACACCTATAATACATCCAATTCATACAAAATGACAAGATCTGTAAATATTGCCATCATCGGTGCCGGTGTTGTTGGTTCTGCTTTCATCAACCAATTAAAATCATTATCCACCACCGTTAAATACAACGTTGTTCTCTTAACTACCTCCAAAAAGGCTTTAATTAGTCAAGATTACTCTCCATTAGATTTGTCTTCTTGGTCAGAAGCATTAGCTACCACCACTACCCCAGCTTTATCATTAGATGGTTTAGTCAGCTACTTAAAGGCATCTCCTGTCCCAACCATCTTAGTCGATAATACCTCAAACGTTGAAATCGCCGAATCATACCCAAAATTCGTCGCTAATGGTATCTCAATCGCCACCCCAAACAAGAAGGCCTTTTCAAGTGAATTGAAACTTTGGAATGACATTTTCTCAATTGCCGGTCAAGAAGGTAAAGGTTTAGTCTACCATGAAGCTTCATGTTGTGCTGGTTTACCATTAATTGCTCCATTGAAAGAAATGATTTTAACCGGTGACAAGGTTGAAAAAATCGAAGGTATCCTTTCCGGAACCTTATCCTATATCTTTAACGAATACTCTACCATTGCTCCAAATGCTGCTAAATTCTCAGATATCGTTAAAGTAGCCAAAGAATTAGGTTATACCGAACCAGATCCAAGAGATGACTTGAACGGTTTAGACGTTGCTAGAAAAGTTACATTATTGGCTAGAATCTCAGGTTTCGAAGTCGAATCCCCAACTTCTTTCCCAGTTCAATCTTTAATTCCAAAAGATCTAGAATCAGTTGCTTCAGCTTCTGAATACATGGAAAAATTACCATTATACGACGGTGAAATGCAAAAATTAAAAGATGAAGCCGCTGCTGAGAATAAAGTCTTAAGATTTGTAGGTAAAGTTGATTTCCCAAACAATAAAGTCTCCGTTGAAGTTGCTAAATTCGACTATTCTCATCCTTTTGCTTCATTGAAGGGTTCTGATAATGTTATCTCAATTCAAACCAAGAGATACCCAAACCCAATGATCATTCAAGGTGCTGGTGCCGGTGCTGATGTCACCGCTATGGGTGTCCTTAGTGATGTCTTAAAGATTGGTCCTCAAATTGCCAAATAGATTTATTTTACACTTCCTCAATATACAGATATATAACCGAAAAAAAAAGTCTAATACGTGAAATACGCTAACTATTATGATAAAATTAAACACATCAACTCAATTATACATCGAATTTCGTAATCGTTACTGACTCAACTATTGTTATATAGTTGCATCGTATATAGCAGCTTCTATATCTTTACTTATCTCCCAGTTACTCTTTGCCTCTTTGAATAACTTTCTAAGTTTGTCCTCATCTTGACAGATGGATCTGAAATCCAGCATGACTCTTTGAGAATCCAAATAAACAGCAGTGGCACTTGAGGCAGCAGCGGTAGAATTCTTTTGTTGGGATCCAACGTTCAAATTAACCCTGGCAATATGGGCATTGTTTGGAGCTAAGAAGAAAGCACCATTGTTTCTCAATTCGGCAATATAAGCACCAGTCTTATGGATATATTGAGCAAACTTAAAAGTTGGTTTACCCCAGGAATAAGTAACGTCAAATGTATCATCTTTGAAAAAGACAGCGGTTCTATTGTCCAGCAAAAATCCACTTTTCTCCAATAAATACATGTGATAGAAATAATGACTCTCTTCAAGTAACTCCTTAGGGTTTGAAAATTCAAAATCCGTCCAAGGATTCAAAGCTAATTCTATATCAATCGAAGAATGCAATGGGTTTCTCAAAGGCAATGTACATAACTCCTGCCATGGGGTTTCAACTAATGTTAACCCATATCTTTCGCAAAGTTTTGCCCAACTGTTAACCGTATCTTCAATCAACTTACTCGTAGCATTAAGCCATTCCAATCTCAAATGGAAACAATGTTCAGGGTTATGGACTATATCGTAATGAACCGTCAAAATTTCAGGTTGCCATGAATGTCCATGCGGATCTAAATCGCAAAGTATCTTTCTACTCAATACAACCCTTTCTCTCTTTTCTGAAATGGCACTCAAACCAGGGGAATCAATAACATCATTAAGATTTTTAAGACTTACAGCCTTACGCAAACTGTCTACATCTTTGTCATCTACACTGTGCGTTACTGGGGTCAAGGATGGAGTAGCATTCAAAGAAGAGACTTTATTCGATGAGTTATTGGTCTTAACAGGAGTAAGTTCATATGAATCATCGTTGAACGATTCACTGCTCTTCTTTTGAATATTCTCCAAGAGAAATTCTGGTCTGAACTGATAAAAGTAATGACCATCAAGGAATGTATGTCTAGATTCAACATGATAAAACATACCTTCTTTCATCAAAGAATTACCGAATTCAACGGCTTGTTCTCTAGTATCTATATCGTTGAAGTTCTCTAACATCCAATTGACAAGTTCCATACCCAAGAAACAATTTTTATGCGTTCTTAAATGCCACACACGATCAACTAAAGCTACACCTTTATCGCTTTGAATAGCGAGGGCTAATTTATCCAATGGCGTCAATTGATCAAAACTTGCCTCTTCAAATAAATTAGAAGTGTTTCTTTCACCTGTCGATAATTTCTTCCATGCATCTTTTAGATAAGTAAACAAACTACCGGTATAGAAATTGATTTCCGGAGTCAGTTCATCCTTGGTATGACCTCTTGATTTTTGTCTCTCTTCCAAGGTTCTAAACCTTGCTCTATGAACTGTGCTGATCAAAGATCTAATACCATCTAGTCTTACTTCTTCAGGGTTGAGCACTTCTGAACTGTTGGCAAGTTTCAATGCATTAGGAGGCACTTTGGTAGGCAAGATAACAAACTTGACCCTATGGGATTTAGATTCACCTTCATTAGAATCATCATAACCAGCTTGAGTTTGATCAAGTTGATTCCAGTTGTAGTTCCTCATATTTTCAGTAAATGTAGAAATATGAACAGGTAAGTACTCTTCACTATATCTAGTTCTCACAGATGGAATATACTCTGACGATGGTGTCATATAGTTATTTTCATCGTTATTCATAGTTCTCTTGTATACTTGAACGTTAACTATACCATTATAGTCACAACTGATTCTGTGGATTTCATTGGACATACTCAGATATATTCTTGATCCATAGCAGTTTTTCTTGTTCAAAAATGATATTAAAAGTCTTGAATCACCATTGGGCTTTCTTTGATTCTCCACGTTGTTCACATTCTCACCAACACAAATCTGGAAACCCAAGGTCAGTCTAAGAGAAATCATTTGACGCATCAGTGTTTCACTATTTCTATCGTTGTTGATGCCTTCATTGTTTAAGAAGACATCATAAATCCTGAAGGTGAAATTTTGATTGAAATCGGTAACGGTTGGGAAAACTGGAGTTTTCAAAGGCAAGGAAGCAGGCGAGGAAATAGAAGTCCATTTGATTGCCCTACGTTTAACGTTAGGTGGAAATACAAATTGCCAACGACCATAGGTGACCATACCCAATAACTCAGATGTAATCGCATTCGATGGATTTTCAACTTTTGTCCAATATGTGTTCAATATGTAGAATGCCTTTTCTTCGGTATTAGCCTTGTTATGAGCAGCGCTAATCCGGTGTTGAGAATTGTTTTGAGAAGTGCCTATTATACTTCTGCTGTCATCTCTATCGTTACTGAAAGTACTAGCGTCATCGCTATTGTCCGATTTAATATTCCAAGGATTGATTGGCTTAATTGGCACAGCTGCTGGTTTGCCATCCTTTTCAGCACCCCCACTGGTATTTGTAACAATCGTATTGTCATCAAGTTTGAAAGAGTCATCTATACTTGGAGCAGTAGAAGCAGAACTAGGTAAGGGAGATGAGATGATACGCTTCATGAAGTTAAAGGCATTGGATGTTGTATTCTTTCCAGTTGTCTTGGAGATTGTGAGCAATGATGAAAACGCAGAAACATTAGGCTTACCAGAAGTGACACCCATAACATTTGAGGTGGTAGCGGATACTTCAGTGGCTGTCTTATCCGTAGCTGAATTATTTACAGGGAATGGGTTCAACTTCAGATCGGATGTACTATTCAGTGAGTCATTACTTAGCATCTTCTTTAACGAGCTTGGCTTTGAAACTTTCTCGGTTAAGAAAGAACTGATTGACTTTTTCTTAGAAAGACCATGCGATAGTCTATTGGAAGAATGCTCTTCAGTAACTTCAATTGATTCGAATAAACTTTGATCATATTCATCCATTGCATCAACGATCGATTTTGAGTTTTCAAAATTCAAAGGCTGGACAGTGATTGCACTGATTTCATTTTCCATTACTCCCATCATCTGAAGCTCATAAATCTTACACCTTGGCATCCATTGATTTGCGGTAACACCAGAATCATTCCAAAATGAAATATCCATCCAACTTGGAATACAATATTGCAGTTTGTTTTGGTGATCCAAATATCTAAAAAGTGGTACCACATGTAAGGGAGGTTGACTTAAACAAATAACATCAATTGTCACGTCGATACGTGACATAAGTTTACTAGTCTTCAATAGCATATCGTAGTCAACATCAAATATGCCGGTACCAGGACTGATAACAACAAAATGATTAGTAGTATGTCTCAAATCAGGGTCACGGAAATCATCACTGACTAAACTTGAACCCAAGTTGATAGCCTCCAATAAATTACCTTTAACAGAAGGTAAAAATCTTCCTCTAATAATATACTCCTGAGGGTTAGAATGTGTTCTACGTTCATTCAATTGAATCTTGATATCCCTTTCATAATTCGTGAATTCCAATCTTAACGCTGCCATAATTTCATTCCACAGGACAATATTCACTTGATCTACCACCACTCTATAATAATCTTTACGACACTCCGGTTTCTTACCAGGCTCATAGTTAAGGCTTCCATCTGGTTCCAAATTCACACTACTGAAAAGTACAATCGTTATTAGATGATTTGTACCCAACTCTTTCCACCTTTGCAAGATCTTAGGGAATAGAGAATTCATAAGCTTATGGAACATTAGTTGACCAGACTCTTCAAAATGCCACATTTCGGCAGATATTTGAATAAAGAACACCAGTCTCGCAGATTCTGAACGAAACACAACTTTGGTATTCTCTCCCACATAGGCAGAAAATAACTTCTTTCCGTTCTTATACAATCTATTAACCGTACCTCTTATTGAACCTTGTAAGAAAGAAACCTTTTGTGATTTGTATAAACAATTTCCCACTAATATGGCCGTAAGATTCCACATATCTCCTCTAGATAAATGAAGATCTTTGATGTAAACTTCTACTACATCTGCTTCTACGTCAGCTTTATTCTTCAGGCGCACTAAGACTTGACTTCTTAGTTTCAAGTCCATCAGCGTAGGTATTACTCCCGATTGAACAGATATATAGTTGTTGTTTGTAGAGTTTGCAGCACCAAGTGCAATGGGACTATTGTTACTCGTCGCTATTTTTGTCGGATCTTTTTTGAATACAAAGCATAATTTCTTAGAACTAGCCTCAAGAGATTCCAATTCACCTATATCCCCTTCTTTAGCACCTGGAACCAGAGAAAGATCAAGGAATACATCAGCTGTGGAAGTTCTAGTCTCATGAAATCTTACTTGCAGTTGAACTGGTTCGAAGAACGTGTAATCGATATTCGTACTTTCATTAGAATCTTTCAATGGGGAGGAAGATAATTTTGAATCCGTTTGTGGACCATTGAAATTATTTGTAGAGGAGAGCCTTAAACTACTAGCATTATGACTTCTCTTTCCTATCACCAATGTATTTTCAATTGTGTTCTTATTCATCGATGCGAAGTTCTGATTTGACCTAGATCTGTTGAATTGTGCTGTATTCCTGCTTGAATTTATACTTGAAAAAGCCTCTCTATTAGAGGTTAGGAACGAATGACCTTGGCTGCTTTTCCCCACTATAAGACTCGTTTCGTGTGCCCTTGGTCCTGATTTGGTGTTCGTCATGTTTATGAAGTTGGGTTTGGGATGGTTGTCATTCCCGTTGTTCATGTTATTCCCACTTCGTGGTAAAAAGTTCTGGCTCATTATCGTTGAATTATCGAATGAAATTAACCTATTCCGCCAACGATGTTTCTCAATTACAATAACCCTGTTGTGATGGTTATCACTGATTTGAGTGTATCGAAGTATGAACCCTATCTATGGATTTCAAAGTAGTCACAGAGATACTCATATACATTACTCTAATAGTTTAGATCTTATGTTAGCTTAAGTTAGTGCATGAAAAAGGGTTACTCACAAAATCCTTACACCTGACACCGTATTACAATATTTATATTTATAAAATGCGTTTGCATCATGACAGAAATGTTTTATTATGAATGACTATATATGGACTATTAACGCTAATAGACAGCCGAAGATCAGTTCAAGTAGGTTGGACTGAGCTTCTTGGCCTTGAAGAACGATCCAAGATATTTTTGCTTGGCAACAGTTTCGTTCATTTCGACGAATCTTATCTTTTCCTCTGTTTTTTTGGTGTAACTTTTGTTATATGAACCGAACGAAGTGTTAGCCGACGAAGAAGGAGGTACAGAAGAAATTATAGGAGAGGATGAATGTAACGCCAACCTCTTCAAAGAAGGCAACTTGTCTAATTTTGCGATTTCATCCTTCAATTTCTTCAAGTTCTCGAATTCCATTCTGATTTTACGGTCAATCCCGGCTATCACTCGTTGTAAGTTTTTAGAATCACCCACAATCTTTTCAGGGAATGCCAGACCATTAAGGATTAACAATTTGGAGTTTAGTTCCTTTTCCAATGCATCAATTTGCAAGAGATCCATACGTAATCTGTCTCTTTGCTGTATCTGTTGGAAAGATAAAGGTGATGATTTTGCAGACTTAGCCTTTTCCTTTGCTTGCTGAGGTCTGAGTAAATGCTCTTTGATATCAACAACTAATGACATCGATGATGTAATACCTGCAGAAACGGTCTTTGCCCTTTCTTTCTCCTGTGACAGATCACCCAATTTGGACTTGCTGTTGTCTTGAAGTATCTCCAGCCTATCGGAAATCGCCTGAACTTCGGAGAGCTTCCAAAACTGTGGGTAAATGAGTGAAATGTCAGTGTGCTTGACATTGGAGGTATTGACTTCATCTGAGATGAAACCGTGCATTTCCATCATATTCAACTTGACAATTTCGACTTGCGCTTCAAAATCATAGACCATCTTCTCAATTTCCGCAAGAAGAGGGTTTTGATCAAGTTGAGGATAAACCACCTTGTCCAAGGCTATGATTTCAGGAACAGTCTTTGGTAGATTTAGTTTACTCAAATATATCTCATCCTCCTCATCACCAAATGCTAAGATCTTCTCTTCTACAAGAGGGAGTGTAGAGGCCATTGCGTCTTCATAGGCTGGTTCAATTCCTGCGGTTGAGTCGACGATAGGTACTCTTGCTTCCATAACTTTATCTTCAATAGGTACTCTAGCTTCAAAAGCCGCTTCAACGGTTGGTGCTCTTGCCTCAACACTTATTTCTAAAGGTTGCGGTACAACAACTGATTTTTCATCGACTTCAGGCTTAGTTTCACCAGATAGATCATCTTCGTCTTCCTCAATGATTTCATCACCAGCAGTTTCTTTCTGATGTTCTTCAATATCCGATTCGTCTTGTTCTTCGGGCATTTCATCCAAATCACTAATTGGTTCTTCATCCTTGATATCATCTGCCTCAGATCCAGATGTATCAACAATGCTTTCATCTTCGATCTCTTCGTCCTCGGATTCATCAGATACGCTAGATTCAACAGGTTCGACTATGGTTTCAGTTTCACCAATCTCAATTTCTTCAGCGAATGGAGTTTCCTGTGGGGACTCTACTTCTTCAACCACTGGAGACTTCATAGGCGAGACTATTTGAGACTCCACTTCTTCAACGAGTGGGGGTTGCATTACTTCACTCGCCTCCTCAGATTCCACCGGAGGAATTTCATCTGAGCTATCTTCTTCCTCAGGGAGAGCAGACTCCTCTTCTAATTCTTCAGCAGAAGAGGATGTATATTGTTCAGGTTCATCCGCAACATCAGGAGTTTGAAGCTGCAACGAAGTAGCACGGTTGAATAAGTCTTTGAACTGTGTATTTTCTCTCTCTTGTATTTCTTCATCAGAGGCACCGTCATATTCTTCCTCTTCTTCTTCTTCACCGAAATTTTCAGAATTATCAGAATCATCCGAATCCATCCCATATTCCTCTTCATTTTCATCTTCACTATCATCGTCCAGTTCCTCTATTTTATCATCGAGTTCAGAGTTCTTTTGTGTAGAGGGGTTAAATGCGGCAAATGGACTTTGAGAAGTGGTAGCCCCAAAAGCACCAAATGCCCCAGTTGAAGTCTGTCCAAACGCACTGGTTGAGGTTTGTCCAAATGCACTAGTTGAGGCTTGTCCAAATGCACTACTTGATGTTTGTCCAAAGGCATTTTGATTATTTTTTGCCTTGTCAAATATCGAACCGGTATTGGATTGGCCGAATGCAGCAAAACTGTTACCCGAAGAAGCACCAGTGCTGAATATAGAGTTTGTAGAAGATTGGTTCAAACCTCCAAAGCCACCGGAACTAGCATTAGTGAAAGCACCAAATGAAGAGTTTGCAGCTTGTGGAGCAACTTGAGGTTCTTTACTCTGTGAGTTTTGAGCGATTTGATTAGCCAAAGAGTTTCCAAAATTACCGAATTTAAATGCTCCTGCACCTCCCCCAAAACCGGCCTGTCCGAATTGGCTTGGTTTGTCATCTTGGTGTTGAAATGCGGCGAATGGAGAAGTAGAACTTGTTGTATTAGCGATATTATTTGAAGTTGGTTCTGGTTGAGTGGCTATAGGTTCTTGATGTTTTGCCAATGCGGCAAATGGACTTTCGACAGGTTTGGTACCGATTGAAAAACCAGAAGTTGTAGTTGAATTAGATTCTTCTACTTTGCTACCAAAGGAGGAAGCATTCTCCGACTTCTCTCCTAAGCCAAATGAAAAAGGCTTTGATTCACTTAATGCAGACTTCGTCGTCGAATCATCGGACGCAGCACTGCCAAATCCAAATGTACCTGGTTTTGTATTGCCAAATAAACCAGAAGTGGAGTTACCGAAAGGATTGGCGCTTGTTGAACCAAATGGATTTTTTGGTTTTTCTTCATTTTCACCTTCGTCAAGCTTAAAACTTGATAATGATAATGGATTCTCCTTTGGTTCTGATTTTGATTCAGTCAAGGTCATCGATGAGAAGAAATCATCATCATTGTTAGCAGATTGTCTTGTATTTTCAACAAGATCAGACGAAACATCTATTGAAGTGTTTGTAGTTGTTGCTGTTGTAATCTTTGAAGAGATGTAATTTCTTGCCTTTTCTATACTTAATTTGTTTTCAGTAATTGCTTGTAAATCAATCAAGTCCCAAATTAATAATTTACCCTGGTTTGTTAAGCATGCTATTCTAGGTGCTGGTTCATATGATTCTATCTCTTCAGTTGGTTGCAATAGTGGCAGATCACTATACAAGTCCAATGCTAAACCTAATGGAGTATCATCCGAATTTGTGACTTCATCCATAGGGAATTGTGCTCTATCTGAATCATTTAGTGGCACCAATTGATAATCCGGGGTCAGTGAGCTGATCTCCAAAGATTGTGAAGTAGTAATGATCAATAAATCTGGATTAACTAAGGACCAATCTCTTAGTGACACAGAGTAGTAGAATAAATTACGTGGAATGGAACCCCATGGTGGACAAAGTTCATCGATTCTGTAAACGTTGTTACTTGAAATCGAGACCAAAAAATTCCTAAATTCGATTGGTTCTTGATCGTCATCATCTTGGTCTTCAGGTGCAAGTTGACTTGAATAGACGAGTAATAGCTTATCAGAAGAAATAGACTCAATGTGAAAAGGGAATTCCCCATCTTGAATTTGCAAATCTTCAGCTGTAGTTGAGATATCAACGGTTAATTCAGCTATCGAACCTTTTTCGTCCATTTGAGTGATTTTTCTTGAATCCTGTAAACAAACCAGAAGATTGTTGTTATGGAATGTGAAAGCAGTGATGGCACCGCTATTTCCCATTTGTGCATTAAATAATTGAGTATTTGCAGTTATTGTGTCAATTTTGTGAAGATCGCCATTGAGAAGTAATACCCATATTTCATTGGCGAATAGTGGAGATGCGACAACCCTTCTGATTTGGGAGTTAAATTTGTCATTCTTGATCAATAATTGGAAATCTATCTCACCATTGTTCGTGATTGTCTCAAGATGGACTGTATATAAATTGTCATTTGTATCTGAGATGATCAATGTTTGATCATCCGAGCTAAGACACAACTGTGTGATATTGACGGTACTGTCAATTGAATACTTGATTAATTTCGATAGTAATATATTGTCATCATCTAATATTGTACCATTAACGGCTTCGTCATCCTCTTCACTGGCTCTTTCTGTAGATTTGTACAATTCATTAAGATCATCAGATTTAACAACAAATAATTGGAAGTTATACGAAACGATATATGATTTGTAAACACTGGAATAAACCATCAAATTGACGAATTTATTCCTTAATCCTTCGTTGAAGGCTTCGATATCAATCTCATTATCTTCATTTTTAGGAAGTACAATTGATCTTTTGTGAATTGAATAAGAGAATCGTTCACTTTGAACGAATTCAAGCTCTCCAAACGACATATCTGTGTAGATCTATACGACGAATAATTATCAAGACGAAGTATGATATGCTAAAAGTGATGAGCTATTAAACAAAGAAGAAGTATCGATAAGAATCAATTCAAGTGTAGTCTAATTAAATCAATCTCCTGTTTTGTTTACCATCTGGGTCAAATCTATTCTGCCATAGTTAAGAAAGGTCTCACCTATCAATTCTCTCTTACAGCGACAATTTTACAAAATGGGATCAAAAAAATTATTGAGCGAGAAACGACTACCCATTTCTGATCCATCACTTATGAAGTATTAACATACTAAACTTCAAAGAGACATTTTGTTTCGACTCGATTAAATATTGCACAATCAAATTAAAAACTAGTAGCTATTAAGTAAATAAAAGTAAAGAAGGACTATGGTATATTATGTAGATATATATATATATTGTTATTATTGAGGTGAGGATGTGGGTTAGTTTACATGATAATTTGAGGAGTTTCAACGTTAGCTGAGATAGATTTGTGAGGTAAGACCTTACCACCATTGACGTAAACTTCGTCTTTAACGGTAACATCTTCACCTAAAACGGTGACGTTTTCTAATCTAGCCCATTTACCAACGGTAGAAGACCAACCAACAATTGTTGACTTAACCCAAGCATGATCTTTGATTTGAGAGTTCTTTAAGACAACAGATCTTTGGATTCTAACACCATCACCAATGACTACATCTGGACCAATGACGACATTTGGACCAATCTTACAACCTTTACCGATCTTAGCAGATGGATCAACTAAAACATTACCACCGTTGACGAAATCTTCGGTAGTTGGGGTTAATAATGGAGAGTTCTTTTTGGCTAAAGCGGTTAAGTAAAGACAAGTACCACTTAAGAAATCCTTTGGTTGACCAACATCCATCCAGTAACCTGGTAAATCGAAGGAGTATAATTTCTTTTGTTCGACTAAGATTGGGAAAGTTTCGTGTTCAATTGAGGTTGGTCTTAATTCGATCAAATCAATAACAGAAGGGTTTAAGACGTAAATACCGGCATTAATTCTGTTACCGACGAATTCAACTGGTTTCTCAACGAATCTATCGATTAAGTTAGGGGTGTTTCTATCGTGAACAATGACACCATATTTAGATGGTTCATCGACTTTAGTAGCGACAATAGTAGCATCACCACCGTGAGCAACGTGAGCAGCTAATAAATCAGCAAATGGGTAATCACAGATAACATCAGAGTTTAAGACAAAGATTGGGGTATCATCTTTTTGTAAAACCTTTTCGGCCAATTTTAGTGGACCAGCAGTACCTAATGGTTCTTCTTCAACAGAGAAAGTAATAGAAACACCGTATTCTTCTTCGTATTTCTTTAAAGCACCAACCATAACTTCTGGCTTGTAGTTAACGGCTAAGACGATATCAGTGACACCGGCAGCAGCTAAGGCTTCGATTTGATGTAAGATCATTGGTTTATTACCAAATTCAACTAAAGGTTTTGGTAAAGATAAAGTTAAAGGTCTCAAACGAGTACCGTAACCACCGACTAAGATTAAAGCTTTCATATTGTTATGTATAAAGGGGGAGAGATAATTGAAGCGAATGTAGTAACAATTAAGGTCAAAGAAGGAAGAAGAGAAAAAAAAGAAGGAGAAAAAAGGGGAAATAAAAGAGTAGTAAAGTGGTTGATAAAAAAAATCAAAGGGAATTTGCAAGGTAAATATAATACAAGATCAACGAAAGTGAACAGCACAGTGAAATTTGTTAGCCATTTCCTCCAGAAATAAAACACGCTGATTTTCTTTTGTTTCTTGTTCTTTTTTTGGCTATCGCGCCTCTTTCTTTTCTTTTTGCGCGTGTTCTTGGGTACACTACTTTGGGTGTGTGTGTGTGTGTATGGTAGTTTGTGTGGTGTGTATGTTGGCAGGTGGGTGTATTGGGAGGGTAGTGGCGGTGGCGGTGGTGGTGGTGGCCGTGGTTGATACCTGTCCGTTTATATCAAGACACCTTTGATGTATATAGTAAAACACCCAGCCTCCCCCTCCTCCCTCGGAACAACCCCCGTAACGGACTAGCAAATGTTACACCGCGTCTCCAAGCAGAAAAATAGTTTTCTTCTCAGTGTGGAATTTTAAAAAAAAGCCTTTGCCCGTAAAAACTATGGCTGATGGCTGGTTAACTGCATATACGCATATGGATATGGCTATGGCTAGGCTGGTGAAATGAAATGAAATTAAATTGTTGTTTCAAGCTAACTAAGCTAGTTAGAAGAAGTAATCACAAAGTGGCTGCTATTATTAGCATTATTAGCATTATTAGCATTATTAGCATGATTATTACTATTATTATTATAATTATTATTATTAGCCCACGAGTTTCATACTGATATATTAATCAACCCGGTATTTCACTCAGTTTTAGGTACAACGTACAATGTAGATCGTCCTATCTATGATACTTTCCCTCCTTACCTAATTCGTACATGCCCATAACCCAGCCAACACGTTAACTATATACAGACATATATTTTTTTATTTTCATCGCTGCAATTCTCTTTATGTACCCAACCATATTATGCACCAGCACCACGATTTACTACATTAAACAAGAGTGGTTTATTTACTTTACACCACGTTTTCTTGATCTTCACTTTGTTATTTATCTCATTACGATTACTTACTGCGTACCTCAGTTCGGAATTTTGCTTTTAAATGAATAAATATTTCACTATCAAATTCCCCTGAATTCGTTTCTATTCATCTTTATTGTTGTTGTTACATTCCCATCTTATCAGGATACGTATCCCCTTTTGTTATCTATTTCCACCTATCTCTCAACAATAGGCCGGTCTATCAGACACAGCACGCACCACGGAGCAGAGATCTCCCTCCTAACCCCCTAGCCCCTCAAGGATCGGACGATCCTAAATGACAACGCAACCAACCCAACACTGTAAAAACCCACGGACGGCATCTAAAAAACGCGCTGCTTCTCCTCGCTCAGATCTTTCACGAGAAAGCCATGCAGGAACGTCTCGCGGCATTTCCTCCGCTCCCTAAATTTTTCATTTCCCGCAGCGTATTTAGGTCTCCTCGCTATTGTTCTTCTGTTTCAATACCTGTTTCAACTGGCTCAGTAATTCAGTTTTCTACTACAACTAATGCCATAATGGTACCATACCATGTATATACTCGAGTTAATCTATTGCCTAATTAAGGGGACTATATGATTGTGCATAACTTCTCACATTTCATTGTCTCGAGTTTTTCCGGTTTCTGGTTTAAACCACACACTCTCCTTATCTACATTTTATTTCATTCCAATCCCCATACGTATTCATTGCCTTAAATTATATATTTTTATATATATGTATATTATTCATACATTCCAGTGACTTTCAGCCAACGTGTCTTTTTTTTGCTTTTAACTCTCTGTATGTATTCTCGATATACAGAGGACAAGTATGTAAATTCACTCTAGCTATTTTTTTTGTTCATTTCCTTTTTTTATTCAATTCAACCAAAATATCTATACCTTCACTTGGAACAGGTCCAAATTTCGTTCTATACCATTTTTTATTTTCCTTTGCCTTTTTATTACCACCATTATTGGATTCATTATCATTTTCTTTACCATAATTATATTTTAGACTCGAATATCTATCAACTGCCTTACCCTTACGCTTACCCAAATTACCCGCAGTTGAAGTATTACCAATATTACCAGGTTTCCAACCTCCAAATAAATCGGTAGTATTGGTAATAACCATTTGTCTATCTTTAGATTCTCCAAAATAATCATCGTCTTTATCCATGAATTGATAACAAAAACCTTGTTCACTATCGAATTTTTCCCTTTCATCATTTAGTTTGATACTTAGCCTTTGAAAATGCCTTGACATTTCCATCATCACTTCACCTCTATTGAAATTATTAACAGGTTTATAAACCAATATTTCTTTTTCTTCAGCTTGGCTTGAGCAGTTTCTGTTTCCGTGTCCATTAGTTGAATATTTGTAATTGAATCGATTATCATAATAGTAGTCACTGTTATAAGAACGATTATAGTTACTTTTATTATACTTTCGATTAGAATAGCTATTATTGTACCCTTTTTTGAAATTGAAATATGCATTACTATTACCAGTGACGTTATTATACTCTTTCTTATGAGCCCTTCTACTACGACCATCACCATTACCACCACCACCACCTCCAGAAAATCCATCTGATTGAACATTGTTAATATCATTTGAAGAACTCTCCACAGCATTGCAACCATCAATCCTTTCAGTTAATCTACCCTCATCTTTTGTTACTGTACGAGTGGAACTTACACCACTGTAACTTGTAGCTGAATCATTTTCCTTGTTATACTCTTGAGTATCTTCAAATTGTTGTTGTTTTGAGTAATTATCAATATTCTTAGTATTAATTGTGTTTAAATCATCACGCTTTGACAGTGGTCTTCTCTTCATCTTTGGTATCATCCCATTCATCTATCAATGGGGAGTAAATGATAGCACTAAAGAAAGAAAGAAAGAAAGAAAGATAAGTAATCGTAACTTGTTTATACCATGTTTGAATATCTGATCCTAGTTTGAAACAGATGTAATACTTGACAAGATCTTTAATAATCTGGGGAAGATACAACGCAAAGACAATGTCGCTACCCATCTCTACACGATATAGAAGGAAACACCTTACACCCTCACTGGGCTAAAAATTCCTCCCCCCACTGTAAGCGGCTGCCCCCGATAGGCTATGTTACTGCTTCGGGTAGTCTTCAGTTTTCCCCGGGCTCTCTCTCTGGCTGGTCTCTTCCGAGGCAACTGATGACCCTCCAGGTGGATCCCGGGGATTTATCAGTGGGCTCCATAGTAACTACAAACCCTGTGGGGTAGGCAGAGTGGAATCCATTTTATTTTTTACAGCTGATAATTTATACTTGTACTGTTTTAATAATTGATTGTTTGATAATTGAGTAATTTCGAATCAATTGATAGAGTAACATAGATTGATGAGTAGATCATAAATCCTAGGATTTGAAACTAATTCAGATACCATGTAAAAAACATACAGAAATCATCGATAGACTATTTATTGAATTGACGATATGATTTTATTAAATTATGGTTAAGAGGCTAATCTTCATCCCGATAAAATATTGAACTTGCAGTTTTTGATTTTCATTTAAATATATTTGATATTCTTCTTTTATTTCCTCTTGTTTCGTTTCCATTAGTTTCAATTCATTCTAATTCAAAATAGTAATTTATATTTATTTTTACATCAATTATAATTAAATCTATATCATTATGTCGAGCTCGGAGATTAAAACTGATTTAGTTACATTAACGAGATTTATCTTGCAAGAACAACAAAAATACGCCCCGGGAGCTACTGGTGAATTAACGTTATTATTAAATTCTTTACAATATGCTTTTAAATTCATTGCTCACACTATAAGAAGAGCAGAATTGATCAATTTGATTGGTTTAGCAGGTGTTCAAAATGCCACTGGTGATGATCAAAAAAAATTGGATGTTATTGGCGATGAGATTTTTATCAATGCAATGAAAGGTTCAGGTAATGTTAAAGTCTTGGTATCTGAAGAACAAGAAGATTTAATCATTTTTGAATCATCAAATGGTAATTACGCAGTTTGTTGTGATCCAATTGATGGTTCATCCAATTTAGATGCTGGTGTTTCAGTTGGTACTATATTTGGTGTGTTTAGATTACAACCAAATTCTACCGGTTCAATCAAAGATGTATTAAGATCAGGTACTGAAATGGTTGCCGCTGGTTATACAATGTACGGTGCTTCTGCTCATCTAATGTTAACTACAGGTCATGGTGTTAATGGGTTTACATTGGATACCCACCTTGGAGAATTTATATTGGTTAAACCAGACTTAAAGATAAGCAATGATAAACAAATCTATTCCATTAACGAAGGTAATGCATATTATTGGAATGAAAATATCAGAAATTATATCGAGTCGTTGAAAAACCCCAAGGAAAATTCAAAGGGTAAACCTTACTCTGCAAGGTATATCGGATCGATGGTTGCTGATGTTCATAGAACTTTACTCTATGGAGGTATATTCGGTTATCCATCCGACTCCAAATCTAAGACGGGTAAATTGAGAGTATTATACGAATGTTTCCCCATGGCAATGTTATTAGAACAAGCGGGTGGAGCAGCTGTGAATGATAAAGGTGAAAGGATCTTGGATCTTACACCAAAGAAGATCCATGAAAGAAGTGGTATTTGGTTAGGTAGTAAGACTGAAATTGCAAAGTTAATAACTCACCTCAAGAAATAAAATGGGGGTAATTCATTAAAGTACGTACGGTATGTAGTCATGATGACATAAAATATAATATAATATAATGTAATAAAATAAAATGATATAAAATGAAATAAACCAAAACTATACAACACGTCTAGATGTCGCATCTGAGTGATGCAGAGATGTGTACAGTACATTAAGAGAAATCGATGTGCTGTTTGATTCGCACCTCTGAGATTTCGGATTTTGATTTTCGTTGAAATTTAGTGAAACCTTTTGGCATAGCATTTATTGAAGTGATCTTGAACACATTTGCCCCAATTTCTTCTCTTTGCTATAACCCCAATTTGTCAGATTTATATCATCCTAGTTCAATAGTGTTTATTTCTGTATCAAGATGAGTGGATGTATGTATTGAACTATTTGAATCTCCCAGTTTTCATATATGATATATTTTTATATTGTTGTGTTGTCATTTTTGACAGAGTATTTTACTAACTTTCAATTGAAATAGTTCGTGTATTGGATTTAATCAAACCTTTTACACCTTTCCTTCCTGAAGTTATTGCTCCAGAAAGAAAGGTGCCATTCAACCAAAAGTTAATGTGGACTGGTGTCACATTATTAATTTTCTTAGTCATGTCGGAAGTACCTTTATATGGTATTACTTCATCTGATTCGAGTGATCCTTTATTTTGGTTACGTATGATGTTAGCTTCAAATAGAGGTACTTTAATGGAATTAGGTGTTTCACCAATCGTTACCTCTGGTATGGTTTTCCAATTATTACAAGGTACTCAATTATTGACCATTAATATGGAAAATAAACAAGATCGTGAATTATTTCAAACTGCTCAAAAGATATTTGCAATTCTTTTATCAATTGGTCAAGCCACCGTTTATGTATTAACAGGTATGTACGGTAGACCAAGTGATTTAGGTACTGGTGTTTGTCTTTTATTGATCTTACAATTAGTCTTTGCAGCAGTTGTTGTTATTCTCTTGGATGAATTATTACAAAAAGGTTATGGTCTTGGTTCTGGTATTTCATTATTTATGGCCACTAATATTTGTGAACAAATCTTTTGGAAATGTTTTGCACCAACTACAATCAATAAAGGTAGAGGTAATGAATTTGAAGGTGCTATCTTATCATTTGTTCATCTTTTATTTACCAAGAAATCTACAAAGATTGCACTTGTTGAAGCCTTTTACAGAGATAATGCTCCAAATATGTTTCAAGTCTTATCAACAGTATTAGTTTTCTTATCAGTTGTTTATTTACAATCTTTAAAAGTTGAAATTCCAATTAAATCAACAAGACAAAGAGGTCCATATGGTTTATACCCAATTAGATTGTTTTACACTTCAAATATGCCAATTATGTTACAAAGTGCTTTAACTTCAAATTACTTTATCATTTCTCAAATGTTATTCAACAGATTTCCAAATAACACTTTTATCAAATTATTAGGTAGTTGGGAACCAAAGATGGGTTCTGCCCAACTATTTGCTTCATCAGGTATTGCTTATTATATGCAACCACCTTTATCATTAACCGAAGCTTTATTGGATCCAATTAAGACCGTTGTTTATATTACATTTGTCTTATCTGTTTGTGCCTTCTTTTCCAAGACATGGATTGAAGTTTCTGGTTCATCACCAAGAGATGTTGCCAAACAATTTAAAGATCAAGGTTTAGTAATAGCAGGTCATAGAGAAACTTCAGTTTACAAAGAATTGAAGAAGATTATCCCAACTGCCGCTGCATTTGGTGGTGCTACCATTGGTGCATTATCCGTTGTCTCCGATCTTTGTGGTGCTTTAGGTTCTGGTACTTCTATCTTATTAGCAGTCACCACCATCTATGGTTACATCGATATGGCCAATAAAGAAGGTGGATTTTTCAAGTCTGTTGGTTCAGGTTTTGCTGAAATGATGTAGAGAATCAAATCAAATCAAATCAAATCGGATTAAAACATAATAACACAGCACAACTCAACACAATACAATACAAACGTCACAAAAATTACACATCCGTCATTATGAAACGAAGGAAATAAACCAAAAAAAATTAGCAAACAGTGCAATTTTTATTCACTGTTGCCAACAACATAAATTTATCTATCTATATATTTATATGTAGTATAATAGCAAAAACAACTAAATACATATATCATGTTTAAATACGTAGGTAGGTAGGTATGTACCATTAAAATAGCTGTGCCATACCTCCATGCATGCTCACGAGACTAATCCCGAGGAAACCACAAACTCAAAAAAAGTGGTTGCCTCGAAATGAGTTGACACTTTTGTTATCTAATGGAATTGTTTTAGTATGTGCGTATATCCCTTGAATTTTAGTCTCCGTTTTTTTCTTCTATACCTTTTATCCTTATCGGTTAATGAATAGCTAATATTGATATTGGTATTGATAGTATTTTAAGATACCCTCAACCAAAATGCAACAACAACAACAATCCCTACCTCAGGCAAAGAAAGGTTCCGAAGGGAATCAGCAACAAGAGCAACAACAACAAGAACAAGAACAATCAAATGACCAAAAGCAAAAATTGGTCAATGTTAATGTAAATGTTATTAAATTCAACAGAGATGATGATGACGATAGTGATGATGATGGTGATGGGAATGGTAATGATGGAAATAATGGTAATAATGGTAATAATGGCAACAATGGTAATAATGGCAAGAATGGGAATAATAAAACCATCAAGTCAACCAATATCAAAGAAGAATATATCGAATATAAACCAGTTGAATACGATCCTAATCTCGACCCAATGAATTTAGAACAGTATAATCCAAAGATTTATAAAGTTGATACCAAATATGTAAGACATCAAGATGATTCATTACCTTCTAATACCAAGAAACATACAAAGAAATCGAAATCTCCACCAAGATACGAGGAGATTTATACTAGTCATAAATTCTTATCTTCTGTCTTGAATAATTCTACTTCTAAGAGTAAGAATTCCAAATACGATGATATAGAATATAATGATAAGGATAATGAGAAGTCATTATATGGAACTGGAAATGGGAAGGAAAATGAAGGCTTGCCATTGCCTGTTACCACTACAACAACATCACAAAAGAAGAAAAGAAGTTGCTCCAAACTTGATATTGGTCTGTATACTCTGTGTTGGTTAGTTATTGTTGGGTTTTTAATGTATGGAGGAGATGCAGGTGAACAAAGCAAATCATTTTTCAGAAACATTTTGGGATCAAACGATGAAAGCGGTAGTATGAAGACTACTACTACTACAGTTTCACAAAATGCCAAGTTTGATGATAATGGATTTAAATTCAACCCTGAGGGACTTGAATTACTCGTTTTGGATATCGATCTGATAAGTAAGAACGAAGTTAATGGTAGAGGTAAAGGTAAACCTCAAAGTCAAGATGAAGATGAAGATGAAAGCGAAGGTGATAGATTTGGTGAATATTTTGAAAGCCCCGAGAGTATCAAAGGTAATAATGGTAGAAATAATGGAGATATTCAAATCGAAATTATCAAAGTTACTATCAGTAATTAATTATATAGATATACATTAGACAATTGTTTGTAAACCAGGTATGTTTTTTTAGGTATGTTTATTTAGGCATGTTCCAATATGTTCGTTTTTTTTTTTTTTATATTTTTATTTTTTATATGATTTTTATAATTTGTTTCTTATATAATTAGTTTAAAGACTATGTTTATGTTACTATAATTTAGCTGATAAACCTAAATATTTAGCATGATGATCGGCATGTTCACCTGTGAAAGAAGAGATGAAGTAATAAGAATGATCATAACCATCGACAATCTTTGAGTTTAATTTACCTCTCATAACTTTTGAATCACAAGAAGCCTTGATCAAATTCTCTGGTAATAATTGTAAATCTCTATGGTAAAAAGGATCATCTTTACCTGTGTGTATTAAGATTGGAGTATTTGGACCTTCATAAGTCTTGATCAATTCAGTTGGATCATATTCTAACCATTTGGATTTATCGGAACCTAAATAATTACCAAAACATTTTTCACCCCATTTACATTCACTTGGATTAGAAATTGGAGAAAAAGCAGAACATGATTGAAATTTACCTGGATTTTTAAAATACATCATCAATGCACCATAACCACCCATTGAATGACCTGTAATTGAAATCTTATCAAAGTTTAAAATTGGGAATTCGGTAGCTAAACTTGGTAATAATTCATCGAGTACATATGAATACATTTGATAATTCTTTTTCCAAGGTTCTTGAGTGGAATTAACGTAAAAACCAGCACCTGTACCGAAATCCCATGATTCATCTTCACCTTCGATATTAGCACCTCTTGGGGAAGTATCTGGGAAGACAACGGCAAAACCATACTTGTTGGCATATGGTTGCCAATAAGCCTTTTCACTGGCATTATTTGGGGTACATGTTAAACCTGAAAGGTATAATAAAACAGGAATTGATTTTGATGATTCATAACCTTGTGGTAAATAGACGTTGACATCCATTTTAGTTTGGGTTTTCTTTGAATCATGGGATAATTTCAACAATTTACCGCCAAAAGTGGCGATTTCAGCATCCTTATTGAACGACATTATAAATTACTTTTGTCTATTATGATAATAGGAAGGAATAAAATAAGAATAAGAAAATGAAGAGTATAGCAAATTATACATATATATATATACATATATATATATATAAATATCCCCATGTAATATTCCACGGTAGGCTACGTGCTCTCAGTTATCGGGCAGGGATTTTATTTCCGCTTTCGGTCTCTCGGACATTTCCCCACCAGCCACACCCAGAGAGTGACATTCCCCCCTAGCCACATGAAATGGAAGAACCACTCCCAGCCACACATCCGAGGCAAGCGCTTCCCAACAGGCGCGACGCTCAGAAAAGAAACAGCCAAAGGCACGTCTACCTCAATAATTGATACTTTTCCTACCAAAATTCAGCCTCTCTTTCTCAAAGCAAAAAAAAGTTTTGTCTCCTGGTGAGAGAGAGAGAGAGAGAGAGAGAAACAGTCAGATCTATTATTACGCAACCGTGTCTTGCTTTTTTACTCCTTTTACTTCTTTCAATAGCTCTGTTATTTTATTGTTGATTTAAATTGATTATTACAGTTAACCTATCCTTGATACCCATTCGATATATCCCGTTAATTCTTACACTAATCACAAAATGGGGTTGTTTTCAAAATCAAAATCGGAAAAATTAGAAAAAATCACCTATGAAGATGAAAAAAGATTTAAGATGAGATCACAAAATGTTCATGATCCCATCTTATCTGCCGTTAATGAAGCGCAACCTTTTGAAACTCAGGCCAATGACCATCAAAGACAAAGTTCTTCAATGTCAAATGAACATTTAAAAGATGTATTTGGTACCCCTATTTTTAACCCCGACATTTCAAATCCTTCAAGGGCAAGAGATGAAAGACCTTTAGATACCATACGATCATTCGAATACGCTATAACGGGTGATTTAATATACAAACAACAATTAGAAACTCCAACTTTAGGATGGAGAACAAGACCGGATTTCCCTACTTTTAATTCTAATCCTTATGATAATCAACAACAACAACAACCACAATACGATGAATATGATCAACCTTATTACAATAATCAACAACAACAGCAACAACAACAACAAACCGTTTATGCTGCTGCTCCTCCTGCTCCAAAGGAAGAAACCAAAAAGAAGAGAGGCTTATTCGGTAGAAAGAAATAGATTTATTAAAATATAAAATCATTTTCCCATTTACCTAAACCTTAACGCATACAACTACTTTCTTTTATTTTTCTATATGTTCCTTGTATTAACTTATTATTCTATTACTGTCTTTTTGTGTTTTTTTTTTGACAATTTGAAATAATATATATATATATATTTCCCATGTTTTCTCCTGTTCATTTGTGACATTTATTTATTCTATTATATAACTTATTATCAATATATCTGATTTTCAATATCCATCGTTTCAATTCACGCGTTAAAGTATACAAAGTCAATCAGAAACCTTCAAAAAGGTTTAATTTCTAATTTACACTTTTCTTTGTAATTCTAATAGTTATTTGAAACGATTCAATTACATCGATATAATAAAAATTAAATTACCTACATGCGTGCTTAGTGGGACAAATTCAAAAGAATCGTCTCGGTTAATGCGATATTGGTATTCATTTATGACCTCCCCATTTTAATTTAACTTGATTTGGTTCAATCCAATCATAGTACTTACTTCCCCAGTGATTACTTGCAATCATTTGCTAACAAATACGGTTAATGACTTACTCTTCTATGCATCTATAAATAAATAATGTAAAGTAAGAGTGATACTGATAATCCCTATATATGTATATGTATATATAATTATTTACCCAAAAACATAACTAAAACCACAATACTAGAGAATTTCTTACAACTGGTGTAATGATGTTAGTGTGTTTCTTAAATTTTTTTTTTGATTAATTTTTTCTATACAAGATTTTTTTTTTTTAATTTATTTCATGCACTAGATATAAATGAGTTTTAGTATACACAAGAAAATAGATAGAGAGACACACAACGAAGATGTTAAGAAGACAGGCAAGAGAGAGAAAGGAGTACTTGTATCGTAAGGCCCAACAGCTCCAGGAACAAACACAGATCGCAAAGAGAGCAATAATATCACAGTCGTTAGCTACGGGTAAAGCATTACCTAAAGAAATAGCAGATGATAAAAACTTACAAAAGGATTATTTATACGATGAATCGATGGCAACTAGTACAGAAGAAGGTAAAGAAGATGTATTGAATGGTGATTTAGACGATGAATATAGTGCACTTTCAGGTTTAGTCGAGCCAAGGGTATTAATCACAACATCTCGTGATCCATCGAGTAAATTATTACAATTTTCAAAAGAATTAAAATTGATGATTCCTAATAGTATTAGAATCAATAGAGGTAATTATATCATTGGGAATTTAGTCGAATCATGTAAAGTGAATTCGAATATGACTGATTTAATAGTGATCCATGAACATCGTGGTATCCCAAGTACTTTGACAATTTGCCATTTACCCCATGGTCCAACTATAACTTTCACATTACACAATGTAGTATTAAGGCACGATTTAATCAATTCTGGTAATCAAGTTGAAAGTTATCCACATTTGGTATTTGAGAATTTCGAAAGTAAATTGGGGAAACGTGTTACTACAATTTTAAAGAATATTTTCCCATCTGGTGTTAAATTGTCTAATCCTCGTGTATTATCATTTGTCAACCAGGAGGATTTCATACATGTTAGACAACACGTTTATGTGAAATTAAAGGGTAAAGAAGTGGAATTAAGTGAGGTTGGTCCAAGATTTACCATGAGATTGTTTGAGATTAAGTTGAGTACTTTGGATGATAAGAATGCCGATGTTGAATTCATGTTGAGAAGATTCGTTAGGACCGGTAATAGAAAGAATTATCTTTAATCCAAGTATACATAATTTGAGTTAATTAATTAACTGACTAACTAAGTACCCTGTATATTATTATTAATCATAACTCTACGTTTTGCATTTTGTGTTTTTTTTACAATTAATTTGATAAAATAAAGCTTATTAGAAAAGAAAAAACACACACACGTTATAAAAGGATAAAATCAAAAATCAAAATCGGTTTAGTTTTTTTTTATCTCTTAGGTAAAGAAATATTGAAACAAAACTTAAAGTACATACACACGATAGAAGGTTTTAAGATAAAACAAAAGATAAAAAATAGTTCAAAGAGCAAAAAACTGAGAAGAAAGGAGTTGGGGTAGTTATTGGTTAGAGTTGATAAAAGTGTAATTCTTTTTTTTTTTTTTTTCATTATAGAGAGTTATTTTAGATTATAACTTTTTGTAAATTTTCAGTCAACTCTTTATCACAAGTCTCATCAGATACAAGTGATTCATCATTTGATTCTGTCTCATTTGAAGTCGATCTTTCAATATCATCGAATACTACTTTAGAATTGGATGATTTATTATTGTTCAATTGTTTTTTTTTCTTCAATAACAATGAATTTTTAGATTTATTGTTATTACCACTTAATTGACTCGATAAGTTTGAAATTGGTGAAGGTAATTGAGTGGATGAATTGGAACTGTTTGGTAATAACATTGGTGATGTTTGAGCAGTCACTGACAATTTACGCGATAACCCAGCCAATGAATTTGTTCTTACAAATTGAGGAGGAGTTGTCAATGTTTGTTGTTGTTGTTGTTGTTGTTGTCTTGGTGGTGAAAATTGATTTTGATTCATTAATGGAGATGTTGGAGAAGATGAATCTTCAGATTCATCTTGAGGTCCACCCAATTGGAACTTATTCAATTGATTAGTCAATCTTGAGTTTGATCTTGTCAAGGGTATGGATTGTCTATTAAACATATTAGTTGAACTGTTATTTATACTCGAGGAGGAATTTATAATATTATTCGAATTATTGGCAGTTGGAGTTCTAGATAATATTGGAGATCTTGCCAAATTCTCAGTTGATACAATCGAAGGAGATCTTAAAGATCTACTTGAATTATTTCTCGTTAAATTAACACCATTCGAAGATGCAGATGAGGATTGTTGTTGACTAATACTTGGTCTTCTAAAATTGTTTAAATTTAACCTAGATTGTAAATCTTTTTCTTCTTGTGATAACATATCGGCATATGATAAAGAAGCGGTAGAATTTGTCTTTGTTAAAAGTGGTAAATTGGTACTATTATTGTTTGTATTTGTACTCGAGGATTTCTTCATATTAACCATACTTATTGAATTTCTCTTTGAATTAATACCATTTGTTAAAGCCGATTCGAGATTAACCATCGAAGGTCTTCTAATAAATTCAAAAGGGGTATTATTGTTGTTGTTATTATTATTATTGTTTGAATTATTAGAAATTGAATCCATCGAAAAAGGACTATTGGCCGAAGATGTTTCTAATGGAGAAACTGGAGAATTCATCATTATAGTAGTTGAATCCAAGGAAGAAGGGATATAATTTTCTGTATGGATTTTTTTATTTGTACTAAATTGTGTATTATTAGGTTGATAATCCAACAATTGATCTTGGACCAATCTTTCAAAAATCAAAGAATCTTGTCTTGAACGAATTGAACTTATTGTATTTTGAGATTTGGTTGATTTAGTGGATTTGTTGGAATTAATCGAATGTAAATCCGATTGATTATTATTATTCGAAGGGGATGAGGTTGGGTTAGGTGAGGATGTAGTAGTAGTAGTAGAACTACTATTAAAGGAAAACGGTTTCTGGAACATTATTTCAAGGATGAATGTATTATCTTTAATTCAAATTGAAGCAATAAGATATGAATGGGGGCGGTAAAGATGGATAGAAAAAAAAGGCTGTTTTCCGAAGAGTTGAAATTTATAATAATTGCCAATACAGGGGGAAACGAAGAAATAGAATTATAGTTATCAAAAATAGTATGAATTAAGAAATAAGGTATCGACGGATGACAGAGGAAAACCAATTTATTATTGCAATAGTAATAAGTGTAATAAACGGATGAAGAATTACAAGATGATATCAGAGAATATCAAAGAATAATACAATCAAGGCAAGCATAATCAATTAATCAATCGACTATCTCTCAGCCACATAGATTAAGGAGATTCTCGGAACATTTCACCACCCGCGCCACATTCGCACCAGGCCCCCGCTAGCCCCATAATCAATTATTATTAGCCTAGGCACTTATTGCTCCTGCCTTTGTCCTTACTCGCCACTGTGGCCAATTAGCTCACTGCGCTGTATCAATAAGATCCACTAACCGCTGGCACTAATACCCCTCCCTCCTCGTCCCGCTGTATATAGATAGATAGATAGATAGATAGATAGACAAATGGATACACAAAATAGACTACTTATTTCTTACTGCTAAGGTTATCTTGCCTGTAGAGATTACTTGGCAGCAACACCGCTGTGCTCCCCCAAGGAATATGTATTGTCTTGTTATGTTTTATGATACAATAAAGACAAAAAGACAATGGTTAAGCTGACCAGAGTTCTTTATACTCTATACTCTCTACCTCCCCAAGCAGTTGCCCAATCGGGGAAAGTAAAGGGCACCGCACAGTGTGGCTAGTTGAGCATTTGATCGCGGTGCATCAGGGAGGGTAACAACGGGAGTGTACCCGTGAAAATACGCCGCTTATCGCTAACAATTTCGCTGTGGGGAGGAATGATTGGAATCTCTTTCCGTTACCCTGCTATTGTATATATATATTACAAAAGGGTAACTACCGCGTGTTTAGTTGCTATACAGACGGGGCCGGGGTTTGTGCCTTTTGCCGTGCACGTGATATTCACTGATCGGCGCGGTAGATGAGATATGCAACTAAAGGAGTAGTACTACAGTGGTTTCTTAGTTAACATATGGCTATAATATGTCAAAGTTTTTTTTTTTTTTTCATTTGTACTAGTTTGATGATTTAATGGTATTTGTTTTCGGTATATTTACACTTTATATTACTCAAATCTCATCTACCTATCACCATTCTTGGTATTTGCTTTATTTGCCTCGGAATTTTAAGTTTATCATATCCTTTTGTCCTACTAAAATCCAGAAATCATCTCATATTTTTTTTATTTCTTTTTGATATTTTACCCCATTTTTTTTTTCTTTTAGCCTATTTTTCAAGCAAAGGTTGATTGTATTTAATTTACGAATTTCCACACCAATTTTATGACTTGCCAATAATTATACCATCATATTGAATACCGCCACCACCAGTCCGATGACAAATTCCAATTTAAAGCAAACCAAACTACACTCATTACAGATCACAACTTCATTCGAAGAGATAACTCCGAAGAAGAGCACGATCAAATATGAGAACAATAATAACAACAATAATTACAAGAAAGACGAAGATCCAAACATGTTGAAATTGATTCAAGAATTGCAGATCGACCAATTACAGGATTTGGTAACTTCACAAAAACCAATACTTGTTTGTTTCTTAAATATTTGTCAATTAAACTATATCAGTTATCTTGAGTACCTCAATCAGCTATTCGATCAAAATTTGAAAATTATTATAATAACAAATGATACTAATTTCAAATCCTTAAATCCAAATTTTGAAATCATCGTTGATTGTCAATTAATCATTTCCAAGAGGTTCAAATTGATCGATCCGTTATCTGATAAATTTCAGTTGAATTCGATGCTTTTATTCAATACTCAAGGTGACCTATTGATTAAATATTTGATCAATTATGACAAATCTTTCAATCTAAACAAATTGAAAGACTACCTTGTCAATTACATCTCGCTTTAATTCCATCATGCTCTATTCCTGTATTTCTAGCTTCTTAACGTCTCATATCATTCTAATTGCATTTTATCTATTTATTTAATATTTAATTATTTTAAAAGTTTTATAAAACTAACTATTAAATACCCATTAATTTCTTCTTCTCATTTTCTAAATTCAAAAGCATCTTTTGCTGTGTTTGCAAATCACTTGATATACTCTTTAGTTTTGTATCGATTAAAGTATACTCTTCTGTCTCCATTTTCTTCGTGAATTTCGTATACTTCAAATCTGGATTGATCTTCTTAGCTTCACTTTCTTTATCATCATATGGTAATAGGCTCGAAGGTTGCGAGGTTAACAATGCAAACATTTTCTCCGTTGGCTCATTGAACACTATCTCATCGTACAATACACTCTCTACAATCTCTCCATCATCATCATGTTTAACATCTCCATAAGGATGTAATTTCAAATGATGATACAACGTAATATTCTTCTCACTTGATTCACTTATGAAATATATCTTGATACCAATCTCAAACTCACCCCATCCTGTTTCTTCAACTTCAAAAGGTGGTGCTTCAATGGTACGTGTTGAGTTATTGTAAGTATCGTGTAATTTAAATACTATTTTTTTAATGAATTTCGTCAGATTTTCGTCGTTACCCATAGGATCCTTAAGGAAGATCTTCCATGTATGTGTATGATCCACTGGAGCTCCTTCTGGTAAGGGATTCGATTCACTTATCTTCTTAGCTGTATTCCCATATATTATTGGTCTTGATATCGAGACATTCTATATGTAAGTTGTGGTTAGTACTCCATGGTGGGATCAAAACTGAGGGGAACTTCCTAATTATACGTACTCTTACCCTTTTAGAGTTTGTAGTTGGAGGGGCCATTATAATAGTATAGTGAATATCGGTATTATTGTGTTATAATATAGATACTATCCGTACTACTGATAATAGAACGATGTTATTCATATCAATTTACTCATATTTCTATAACCTTTTTTTTGGTTCCATTTCCATTTATTTGGCGAGGCGATATTTTTACAATTCTCGAAGGTGAGACCATATATATATATATATAATGTATAATTTCACGCCTTTTCTACGCATATCTTCATTCTTAATAAGTTTAATACCTGTATACAATATTGACCATCACTGATAAAAATGATTAGGACATTAGGAAGAAGTATTAGATCCTTAAAGGTATCACCTGTTCGTTTACAATCGACTTACAGACAGTTCCCTAAACCAACAAATAGATTGATCGGTTTAGGCCTTGGAGTTTCCACCGCAGTATTATTATCAATTGGATTGAATCAAAATATCAACAATGATACATCTAATCAAAGCTTACAAAGTGTATTGGTAGATAAAAACTGTAGTGAAATGGAATTGTCCAGTTCCGAAGGTTTGCTATCAAACTATCAACTATTAGGTTATGGTACTAGAGCAGTAACTTTCTTAAAGATGAAAATCTACGGTTTAGGAATATACATTGATTCATCAGATGCCTTGAAAATCAAATACATCCTGAACAGCAAATTCTTGTCATCATTTCACGAAAAGGATAGTAATACTCAAGACTCATTAACGCATGCTGAACATCTATTGAAAGGTTTAAAGGATGATAAAGTTTCTGTGATTTTAATCGATAATTTATTACTCGCTGGTATAAGATTTACAGCACGTATTTCTCCAATTAGAAACACGGATTTCAACCATCTTAGGGATGGACTTATGAAGTCCATTAAATCAAATGATAAATATAAAGAGTTTATGAAAGATGCAGAATGTCCCGAAAATAGAATGATCATTGAAGGTTTAGATCAATTACGTGAGGTATTAGGTCGTAAGAGAGGTACTGCTTCAAAAGGTTCAATTTTACAATTGGAGATTATCGAAGATGGTAAATTAAGGTTTAGTTTCAAATCTAATGAATCTAAAGATAGTAAAGAATTTGAAGAGATTGGAATTGTTCAAAATGGAATAGTTAGTAGATTGTTATTCCTCCAATACTTAAGTGGTGCTAAACCTCTGAGTGAAGAAACTAGAGATAGATGTGTAGATGGGTTCATCAAACTGGTTTGAATCATAAAATATGTAAATAGTCGAAACCATAAATAGCAATAAATATATTATTAACCCCGCTGTATCTATTTCCTTGAAGTTGATTTCCCAGTAAATAGAATATGCGAGCCTGTGAGTGATTTTTGTGTTATACAAAAACTACTTGTTTTCGTTTCCTTTCTTCTATTTATTGTACTTCTTTCTCTTCTCTGGTGTTCAATAATTGGCCCATTATCCGGTAAGCTTTGCATATAAACGATTGACTTAATTCATTATGTCCTCGAACTTAGAAGGAGAAATTAATGACATGATCATCTCTGATTCTGATTTTGATTTAAAAGACAATTCAGCGGTTAATGCGCAGAACCAGTCTTTTGCAGCCAATGGATCCAATTTGAATGGTGAAGAAAATCAAGGAACACCTGAAATCATTGAATCAGAGATGGATGAAACTCCTGGCAAACATATGAAATCTGATTTTGCAGAAGAACCCAACCCCTCTGATTCGCAACCATTTGCAAGTTCGCAAAATGATTATGATGAAACGCTAATCCGTAGCGTGGATTTGGTATATGCCAAGAATGACTTATTAGAGAGGGAAAAAGCTCTTCATGAATCTTTTGTTAAACTATGTGAGTCATATAAACTAGTCAATACTAAGGTTCGTGATTTTCAAACCATCTTAGACTTGGTTATTGAGAAAATGGATGCTGGGGGAGTTGCTTGATTGTGATTTCCCTTAGCAGATGTACTCCAGGCTGATGTTTCGTTTTACTTTATATAGGGATATATAGATATGGATCACTCTATTTCTTGATATCCAACTTTTTTTTTCCAATGAGTTAGGTGTCAAATAAACTACATGTTTTTTTATTAGTGGATCATTTGCCGTTCCGTGTTGTAACTCTCCACCCTATTGCTCTTGTCTGCGTATTTGACATTACTTGAGAGATGTTGCAAAAGTGATGGAACGGCGCGTCGATTTGCGAAGTATTTCGATGTTGTAGAGTTATCCTCAGAAGTTTCTGTTCTGAATTATCTGGCGGTAGCCGGTGCATATATATACGCTAATTCAGGTTGCTATTTCTCGATACAATCAAAAACACGTTTGACCCCCAAATTCTCAGCAAAATCAAAGCTTCCGTCACCAACTCTTCAAAATGGATAGATTTCTTTCCAAAGTTGCAACAAATCTCCAAGAGTTGGAAGCAAAACTTGAACTATATGGAAATACTATATTCACTGTCTTTCGATCTTGTCGAGAAATTAAGAAAGAAATTCAAAACTCATTGAATTAGATGCACACTTCTATTCCCCATCACCAAATTTCCAAAATGGACACCGATTTTTTCACAGAACCAAAGCTCCAAGAATTGGAAGCAAAATATGGACGATCCAGAAAGGCTATATCAACAGCCTATCACTCTCTGCGAGAAGTTGATTATTCATTGAAATGGATTCGTGCTTCAATTCTCCATCAACAAAGTTCCAAAATACATAGAGATTTTTCCACAGTCGAACCAAAACTCAAAGAATTGGAGGCAGAAGTTGTACTATATCAAAGGGTTACGGACATAGTCTTGCCAATTGTGAAAGGAGCTCAAATTTCATTGGATCTGATGCGCACTTCAGTTTCCCAGAATGCTAAAGCCAAAAGCTCTTCTGAGGTATTCCAAAAACCTGTGTCGAAAATAGAACCTCAGTCAGATACTATGCAAAATAGCTTAAAAAGACAACGAGTTTCTACATTAGACAAAACGCTCTTGAAAGAAGTGTCTACATTACACCAAGATGATACATCCCAACCTTCAGTTCACCCAAATGATGCCCCTCAAAGCTCATCTTCAACCAACGAAACTGATGCACCCAAAGATTTTCCAATCGACAAGAAAGACCCATCACACGATCACTCTTCAGTTGAGCCGATTGTTGAGAATCAGGAAAGTTTGCCGGTTCACCAGGAAGGTATTTCCCAAAGTCATTCTTCAATTGACTAGAGTGGCAATCCTCCAACGGATACACAAACCGCACCAATTTCAAAAACTCTTGAGGATGACCCAACATCAAGTAAACAAAAAGACTTGAATGAAGTTGAACAATTGAAAGTGAGATACGATAAATTTTATGCATCAGCTCTTGAATCAGGTAAGGCTTTTAATCACATGCTACTTCAGGCTTCTTTATTTCAAAAGGATTTAGATTCGTATTCAAGGAAAAGATCTCATGACTCGATAGATTGAAAAGCTGTGATTTTCAGCTTGTATGTCCATTTGTGCCATTAAAACATTCTTTTCTATTTTTCCCATTTAAAATGCATATTTGTGGATAAATTAGTCGATTTATATTAGGCTGAAAACATGCAATCAAAAAGAATGGCGAGTACCCAAATATTCACTTCTCAATAAGTGTGTGCGGCTTTTATATGAAACAACTGAATCAGGTTTTGTTTTTTTGTTTCATGTTTTCTATACTTATAATTATCAATTTAATCATTCCCTTTGAAGTAAATTAATGTAATTAATAAGGTACTACTTTGCTATAATTGATCAACACTCATCACTTTGCTAAATTCATTTTGAAATCGAAAATGAGTCGCTCTAGGCAAAATCACGGGACTCCCAAAGTGAGTAATGAAAGGTTGTCCCAAGAGATTCATCAACTTTATCGAACTGTTGAGCAGATGTTCAAAGCCTTTCAAGAATTTCAAGAAGCAAGCAATGCAAAGCTTGCATCACTTGAAGCTGCTTCTAAGACCATTCAAAGCAACCTTCAAGCACTTGCTTCAATGATAAATTGTAGTGAGAGAGGTATTAATCGAGGTCCGTCTTCAACCAACAATGATAGGCATCCTGATTGTAGAGTAGATGGCGCCCATCTGGATACGCTTCTAGCTGACACATTTGGCGAGTTATCTGCCAAGCTTAAAAGAAATGGAACTGGAGTTCCTGTATATGAGTCAGAGGACTTATCAATGATATCATCCGATTTGGGTTAGCTGACATTCATTTGAAGAAGATATTCTTTGTTTCATTCAATTTATTTGATATAAGGATTAAGGACTCACTTTGGAAGCTTTGAGGAATTCTTCCGGTATATAGTATTTCCGTAATAGCAAGAAGAAATGACATAATAAGTTCCGGAGTATCGATCTACCTTACTCCTGCCATCTTGTGTAAAGAAAAAAACCGTATATCCCCACAACACTACGCTATGTTGCGGCGATGAGAAAAAGGGGAGAAGCGACGCGACGGTGTATTGCGGGCCAGGGATACTGCGGGATGGTTTAACCACTCGATCACGTAAGGAATTTTTTCCCCCTGGCACACCCGGTTATTTCACTCTGCAAACACATGATTTTGGCACATTCCCCTCCATCCCTACTGCCCCAGACTAGAACTTATCAAAGGTGCTGATATCAACTTAAGACTGTATCCGATATAGGTCATTATCCGGAGGTTTAAATAACTATGTCTGGCTCTTACCCCTATTCCCATGCTCAATCGGAGGGGCCTAATTCAGGACCGGAAAACTCACCGAACACCGATATGACACCCGTGAGCTCTCATCAACATCACCACAACCATCAAAGTCAAAACAATGACTATGATCAAGACCAAGATTCGGGATATGGCCATGGCTATAATAATAAGTCAAGAAGAACAAGAAAGAAACATACAAATTCTCATTACGGTTGCAAAACTTGTAAAAAGAGAAAAGTTAAATGTGATGAATGTTTACCTGTTTGTTCAAATTGTATTAGAATGAACCTAGACTGTGCCTACCTTGCTCTACCAGAGGTCGAACTTAACAAGATCAAGTTGTACCATCAACAGCAAAACTCCACCCCTGATATGGGCAGTGTTGGTGCGCAAACTCCGCAGGATGGTACGATGGGTAGCCTAGGAATGTTCACCTCGCCTACTTCTTCTACTGCATCGTCTACTTTTGTTCCTAATGGCAAACCATTGAACAAAAAGACTAAGACGGTCAAGATCAAACTGACAATATACCAGTCTGAAGTCACATCTGTTGCCAAGTTTGTTGAGATTCTAAAATACGTTAAGGAGGCCTTAAACGATGTTAAGCAATTGGATTTCTTAGGTTTTGAAAAATTGTCGTTTGCAACAACGATTTTTTTAAAGAAAAACACAAATATGGCGTTTTTCTCCAAGATTATTTTCAACACTTTTATCTATTTCTCATTGAGTTTCTTGACTTATACGTTACCAATTCAAAAACTTGTCAAGGCCAAAAAGCCAGACTCAAATTTGGCTATAATGAATCAACGATTAACTTCAAATCTCAATAATTTGATAACATGGAAACTAGAGTTTTTCCAAAATGTTCTACTATCCAAGAGAAGAATATTGCCTCGTTATAAGCATCTTAGTCTTGGTCAAATTGAAGCGTTGACTTGGTCTACTCTACAACTCATGTTCAGTTTACAATACCAAGAACTGAATTTAAAAGGTTATTCCGTATTTATGTCTGGTTTATTCGCAATTACTATCTCGGATATCTCGAACTCTGTTAAGAATGGAATGAACCCTAATGATCCATTAGATAGACAAAAGGGCCAAACAATTACCATTGCCGCAACTTCAACGATGGATTCGATTAAAACCGTTTTGCTACCTGCTTATAACCCCAAATTTTTCCTCGAGATGTTACATAAATTTGAGCTATTTGAAAAATGTTACAATACAAAGTCCCTTGATGATCCAACCATCAAAAATAAATTTAAGCTCTTGTCTAATTTTGTCATGTTTCTGCAGACAGATTTGGAAAAATCAAGGTTGGTCATTACCAACGAGGATAGAAATGTACACGTATTCAATTATGAACCAAGTTTCATCATCAAGACTTTCCATAATTACTATAGCATTACTCCATACAACTTGACATCGATTGGTTCTAATCAGAGCAAGACACTCGAGAATCAACTGGATACCTTGATCAATCTATTCTACTTAGCAATTGCACAATGTATCACTGCTGTTATCCCTGAAATGACGTTTATTACTCTACACGAGTTTTTATCGTCTCAAAGGGCTTCGTTATTCAAGATGGGTCGTATCGACTACCTTTATGGAACGGTATTACCTATATTTGAAGGGAACTCCAATTTCACATACTTGGCAAAATACCTTATTAGATTAGCTTCTTTTTTCCAGAAGAGATTCTTTACCGTTTTCAACGATACAATGATTGATAATCCAATAGAAAAATTCCTTAATTTAGATCTACAAAATAACCCAAATTTCAACGCTAAACAATTCCTAATCGATGCTAGAAAAGGTTTAAATTTTGTAGAGACTCAAATAGAATCTTTTGATAATGAGTTCATCAGAATCGAAAACTATCCAGTCCTGTTAAATTCGTTGAACTACAATATACTTTACAACCCACATATGTTGCCACATATCAAGTTGCAATCCAATGCAGTTCAGGAACAACTGATGGCGTCATTCAAAGCAATGGCACTTGCTGACCAATCCCATATTCCTGATAACTCACCTGTTTCGATCTCTGATAATTCATCTGCTTCATTCGAGAATGACAACTCATATTCTTCAACTTCCTCATCGAATGCTACTCCTTCCAATATTTCACCCCAAGCCTTTCAACAACATCCACCTCAATATGGGCAACACCAACAACCTCAAACCTTTCAACAACAGCAACAACAACCTCCTTGTCAAATGCAACAAGATGAACAGGTCCCACTCGATTTGATTGGATTTGACTACGGGTTGGAATTGAATCCTCAGAATCAAGAACAGCAGCAGGTCCCATTTTCCGATCCTGCAATCCAAACGACAAATCAATTGATCATGCATGATTATCAACTATACAACGACAATTTCATGTCCCACGATTTGATCAACCACGACCTGAATTTTGAATCGTTTAGTGATTCAAGTTCGAGTCACGTATCACAGATGTCCGGATTGGAGGATAATAAATTACAATTCAGTGCTACTACCAGAGAGAATGAGTTACTACCTTCTGGATTCTACAAAGATGGAGATGTTGATGCATTCAAGATCCTTGAGGAAAATAACAAGGTGTTCTTGACTGTCGCTACTTTACAACAGCTCAAGTTGATGGAAGACCATCCTGACTTGTTGGAAAACTTGTTCAACATCAGAAAGGATATCCTCGATGAATTTCTCAAATAGATAAATAACAAGTCAGATAATCCGCGTTGAGATTAAATAAACTTACACAATTAAGTAGTTATCATTATATACTAATTTCAAGTCCCTTTGTTAAATTCCCTAGTCTATCCATAGTATCGATCCTAATCTTCTTCCCCATTAAAACTTTACCGCTGTTAAGGTTCTCGTTAACAGTACGTTCATCATCATCGTGATCATCAAGTTCAAATAGATTAACCTGTGTCAATCCTTTGAACTCGCCATCCACATAGCAGAGGTAATTCAAGACCCCATATGTTTCGGTATCCCACCGGATCAAGATCTTTTTCTCTCCTCCTGCTTTAGAATTTTTGACTTTCAATTTGGTGACCTTATCCACCTTCTTGATATCAAAGTAATTTCCCGACCTATAATCATCTGTATTGACAATAGCCAATTCACCAATCTTTATAATAGGACTGTTCATGTTCACGATCTTAGGGTGTCCATGATCAACGACTTCTATACTCTCTTGAGTGTATGAATCCTCACGAATTCTGTCGATGTTGGGGAGCAGCAGCGGGTCTGTGGAGTTGGCGGATTTGCTCTGAGATATTGATTTGAAAGAAGTGCCAAAATACTTCCCCTTTGAATGATTCATATATTTAGACTCGTTAACGATAGCCACGACTGGAGCTGCGTCTTTTGTCACAAACACCCAATCTCCATCGGCGTCGTGCTGCTGTTGCTGTTCGTATCCGTTGAAATCCATCAATTCATCATACTCCGAGTCTTCTATTGTAGATCTGATATTCTTAATTTCGTACGGTTTATCCCCTTCTTTGACAGGGTGGATTTTAGGTTTCTCCTCTGGTTCAATATAGGCCAATTCTATATCCTCAAGGATAATAAACTCATTCTTCTTTTTAATTATCGAAGATTGAAGGAATTGCTCTTTTGTTTCCCATTTATCAACTGATTTGGAAGTAAGAGGTATAATAAAAGATCCGGATCTTACCCTTGTCTTTATGTTTGTTGATGGATACCTCTTTTCGATAAAATACTTCAAATTCAGTTGAAATCTTCCAGTAGACGGGTTGTTTGATTTAGCAACCTTGATGGAATATTTGACTCCAATTATATCAAACTTCAACTCCCTATTGAACGTGAATAGTTTGACTTTATTTCTTGTGAAATTGTTGAGGATTTTGATGTTTTTATCCTTTGAATCGTCGTGCAGTTCACTAAACCTAAACTTCAAACAAGAACCACCAAAAACAGAATCACTCTTGCTCAATTTCAACTGGATTCCAGATTCATCATCTCTATAACACTCAATAGGTATGTCAAATTGGAAATTGTTATCTACCCACGGAGACGGAAAGATCTCGCTATTTCCCTGGAAGAAGCTCTGGCCTTCGCCATTAGAGAAATTCGTATAGAATATAAACCCAAATTTATTGGTCTTGAAGACGGACGAGTTCCTGGATGATAAGTAGGTAGACACAGACAAATCATCATTTGGGGACTCATTATCTTCTAGACCCACCCAGAACTTAGTATTATTCCTCAGAAAATTCTTTTTGTCCAGGTATTCATAAGTCCAAGCAGGGGCAAACAAACCAACATTCGACTTATACTTGACCGCTTCTTTTAAGTTCAATGGAATTTCAAACCCACCACCACCGATCAAATTACCTCTTCCCCAAACATCACAACCGAGGAAGAGTTTAGAGCTGACACCCAGTATTCCGATGTTTTTAATATTCTCATGTAGGTTGTTGATATTCCACCAATAGTTCGTCAAGAAGGAATCGGAGTTGTTGAAAAACAGGTAATTTTCACCGGATACACCATTAATGTACTTAATCTTGTTATTCTCCAAAATATACGAATCATACCAGATGACTTCGTTTTTGGCATCCAATATACTCAGCTCGTTTCTCAGCTTGTTGATAAAAGGTACTAGTAATCTCGAGAGCCTAACTTGGCTGAATACAGTTTCGATATTGATCAAAAAGCCATCAAACTGGAAATATTCTACCAGTTTAACTAAATAATTGGCAAACTTAAAATCGCCATCGACCAATCGATCCAATTCCAGGAAATCCTTCATCGTATCTCCTTCAAATATAATCGTACCTAGACATTTTACCTTGTTTCTATGACATGTGTTTATCCAAGTGACAGGCGGTATGGAAATCCGGTGATGACTGAAGTACACAAACTCATCCACGTACTGTGGGAATTGCATAAAGAATCTTGACCCCGTGGGGTGTGGAAAATATCCTGTTGATTGCAAATCTTCATTCTCTCCATATCCATTGGCAAAATCATGAATAAACATCAATTTTGGCCGAAAGCTGCTGTGTTTTTTCTTTTGTGAGCCGTATCCGTTTACTTCTTCGGGGTCGTATTCATCGAATGAATTGTCCGGACGCTCTCCTCTATCATACATCCCATATTGTTCTGTCGCTATTTTAAACCCATCATATATGTGTAATTGCGAATTTGGAGATGAAGTAATCTCAAAATACCATTCCTCCAGCTCATCTAATGTCTTAAAGTATACTGCATCGGACGATCTAAACATACTTGTGATACCCTTTGTGACTGTAACGTTTGACTTGCTATTGCTCTTATCCCTGGAAAACATATTTCCGTTATTCTGTTTCTTCTTATCTTGCAGGTGCAGCGTTGAGTTATCCTTCTTCGACCCCAACCACGATGGCTTGATGGTAAAATTGACACCCGAAGTGTCTGTGGGCACTGACTTAGATGTGGCTTCTTTGATACGTTGTCTTGTAGTATAACGTGTATAGGAATCGGGTTGATGAACTTGTCCCGAGGGGAATAAGTAATCTTTGTCTGGGAGCGTAGGGGTACGATTGATCAAATCCAAGTTATCGAACACTTTGTAATAGACTTGAATGAACCCACTCAAATAACTAAGGTATAACTAGATATGCGTGGATACTAGTTGGTCTGTATATATGTAAAAAAACACCATGGTTGCTCTGTGCATATCAACAAGTATAACACTAATACTAATAAATATACAATCGCCTATCTGGTTCCCCAGGCTCGTGTGTTTCCGCTTACGTCAAAAAACATCACAGCCATCTCGAATTTGAGTCTCCCCCACAATTTTTGTTTTGAGGTATAGGGTGTTTGTTTATTTGTTTATTTGTTTATTTACAGTGTGTTATTTGGGTTGATATATGTATGTGTATTTATGCAGTAATTGCTTATTGCTTGAGGACATCTGTGAGTTTGCCGAATGGTAATACGTAATCTATTCTGTCGGATTCAGTGAGTAGCATCACAAGCCTGTCTATACCCAAGCCCCATCCACCAGTCGGAGGCATCCCCCATTCCATGGCTTCCACAAACTTATGGTCGGGCACTATAGACTCGTCATCTTTGAATTCGTTCTTTGCCCTCAATTGCTTTTGGAACTTTATATCCTGTTGGAACGGATTATTCTCTTCTTCGTATGCGTTGACGTACTCTTTCCCGTTGATGAACAGCTCGAACCTATGCGAAATGGTGAATTGACCGATCTTCGACGATTTGGCCAAAGGAGATAATTCCTCGGGTTGATTACAGATAAATGTGGGCATATCCATGCACAATGGTTCAACATATATGGAACACAGGTTGTCGAGTAACTGAGCAGAGGATAAAACAGTGGGGAGTTCCAATTTCAAATCTTTGTGATATTTTACCAATGACTCAGATGTCAATTCCTCTGGGAGCTGTAAACCTGAACGTGACTCTACCTCTTTCAAGAAATCAAGTTTCAAGAATGAGTTGTTGTTTTGGTTATATGAGTCTAAGATAGACTGCGCCTTTCTGTGTGAGATTTCATATTTCTTATCCTTCAGAAGTTCATTACAGATGAATGTGAATAGATTTTCGGTGACCGTCATTAGGTCGTCTATATTTGCGAAAGTTTGGTAAAACTCGCATGTTGTAAACTCTGGATTATGGGTTGCATCTAACCCTTCGTTTCTGAAAACAGGACCTATTTCAAAAACCTTATCAAATCCTGAAATGATAAGTTTCTTCAGCCATAATTCAGGGGCGACTCTTAGGTTTAAATCAACCAATTTCTCTTTGTTATCCTTGACATGCCCACTATTGGTAATGAACGGAGTAGCATTGGCACCCGAGTTCCCGCTACCTATTATGGGGGTAGATACTTCCATGAAATTTATTTGTTCAAAGAAACTTCGTATACTCGATATTATCTTGGATCTAACTATTATGATATCCCTCGATCTCTTGTTAACTAGATAATCAACAACCCTATGGCTATGTATTTTGGCTGGATTTGTGAACTTTGTTGGCAATGCATGTAATGCAGGAGATACCAATGAAATCTTGGAGTTTAGCTTCAATGACAACTCCCCAACGTTTGTCTGCCCCGGGTGACCAACGCAGGAGATAAAATCGCCTGGCTTAAGTCCACCGTGAAATTCGATGAACTCGTCCTTGGTCAAATTCATCATCTTATGGTGTGCCACTATTTGTACCTTTTCGTTATCCTGTAGAACATCAATAAAAAAAGATCCCTTCCCACTCTTTCTAATACTTTGTATTTTACCATTAACGACATATTCGGCATCGTTTATAGTTTTCAGTTCTTTGTTATCTTGGAAAGACTTTTGAAACCTGGCTCTAAATTCTGGAATACGCACTACCTGACCATCACCCACAATAGACTTTATTCTGGGGTAATACTGCTGGTCTTGGGTCAACTTATCTAGACCTGCAATATCTCCTTTTCTATTTGCAAAGTCTGTATCTTCTTCAAGTTGGGATGAACTTGTGACCTCGCTGGAATTAAATCGCACCAGAGAGAAACCTCGGCACGTGCGCAGGTATCCCCTGTGTATCCTTTGGATGTTCATCTGGTCCTTGGTTCTATGTGACCTGATCTCTACACAAAAAGACCAACGCTATTATCCTATATCAGTAAATAACTTAATAAAAAGATCGAAAACTCGTTTATGGCTCGGGCGAGTCATAAAGCGTCGATCGGTGCGTCGATTTGTGAAACAGACGAAGACGCTCACCCGTTGACGGATGGCTTGGGTTTGCATGTGGATTGGTTAGCGGTGAAGTAGTGTTGATCTGAGCTGCTGCTGATAGTTCTGGATCTTTATCTTCTAGGGTGACTTCAAAGTGTACTTCACACAGCTCACGGGATATAATTCACAGACTTGAGGCTTCTGCGTGGTGTGTTTGTTTTTGTTCAGCTTCGTTGTTGTTGTCAGCATTTTCACTTCCCTTCTGCATATATCGGATCATTTTTTCCACCTTTTCACTCATTCCCCAAAGTTGACTGCACCTACAGATATCTGTCGCCACTCTGCATACTATTATCACAAGCATTATGAACTTGAATTACGAAGATTTTGAAGACCTGACAGGGCTAAGATTTTCATGGAACTCGATTCCTGCTACAAAATCTGATGCAAGAAAGGCCATCATCCCCGTTGCAGCTTTATATCAGCCATTGAAACCAATGGAAACACCAATATACATCAATGGCCCACCAATAACGTGTAAGAATTGTAAGGCGATTATGAACCCATACTGTCAATTCGATCCATCCTTGCAGCATTGGAGTTGTCCCATTTGTTTTGGCCGTAATACCCTTCCAGGTTTGCAAGGTCCACAAGATTTGCCAGTTTCATGTCAGCCAAACATGTTGAATGTAGAATATATATTACCGTCACCACTGGGACTCTTACCAAGGCCACCAGTGTTTATGTTTATTATTGACCTTTGTATCGAAGAAGACACAGGAGATCACAGTCTTGATCGTTTAAAAGAAAGTCTTGTTCATGCAATTAGCTCTGTTCCACCTGAAGCATTAGTTGGGTTCATCACTTTTGGTAAGAACGTCAATGTACATGAATTATCCAATAATGAATGTAAGTCGTCATATGCGTTCAATGGTTCAATAGCATATACCCCTCAACAAATTGAAAAAGCTCTTGGTATAATCAATACCAAATTGAGATCTAACAAACCTTCCAATCAGCAACAAAATACAGATATGAACTCCATTCCAGCAGGTAGATTCGTCCAACCAAACTCATTCTGTGAATATCAAGCGTCAAGTGTAGTAGAACAATTGTTGGCTGATTCTTTCCCGAAGGGTAAGTATGCACGTAAAGAAAGAGCCACCGGAGCTGCTATCAAAGTTGCATTATCCTTATTGGAGAGTTCCTTCCCAAAGACTGGTTCCCAAGTGTTATTGTTTACTGCAGGTCCTTGTACTTTCGGACCAGGTGCTATTGTTGGTGTAGAATTAAAAGAACCGATTAGATCA
Source organism: Wenyingozyma nitratophila (assembly GCA_030567875.1). Taxonomy (NCBI): domain Eukaryota; kingdom Fungi; phylum Ascomycota; class Pichiomycetes; order Pichiales; family Pichiaceae; genus Wenyingozyma; species Wenyingozyma nitratophila. Next base: position 243,354 of record JAJLSW010000006.1, read on the forward strand.
CACCACGATTTATTACAGGATAATAAGTTTAGTAAGAACCACAAGGCAGCTAAGAAATTTTATGAAGAATTGGCCACTAAGGCTGCATTGAACGGTCACACGGTCAACATATTTATTGGTTCATATGATCAAGTTGGTTTGAATGAGATGGAGTCTCTGGTCGATAAGACTGGTGGTGTCATTGTCCAAAGTGATGATTTCGCCACTGCTATCTTCAAACAATCCCTACAAAAGTTCCTTGTCAAGAACCAACAAGGTTATCTTGATATGGGTCTCAATGCATCTTTGGAAGTCAAAGTATCTCCTCAATTGAAGATTAGTGGATTGATCGGACATGCAACCTCCATGGGTCTTAAGGATCCTTCAGTATCTGAGACTGAGATTGGTATTGGTAAGACAAAAGCTTGGAAATTGGGACAAATTACTCCTCATTCTACCTATGCCATTTATTTTGATGTGCCCATTGCCTCTATGCAAAGTGCTGCTCAGACTGCTGTGACTCAATATATTGTCATGTATGAACATCCTGACAATACCAAGAGATTACACGTTACCACCTGTTTAAAACCCGTTATTCAAGCAGGAATGGAAGGTCAACTATTAGAATCGTTTGATCAAGAAGCAGCGGCAGTTTTAATCGCTCGTGAAGCATTGTATAAATTATGTCAAGACGATTCTTATGATTCCGTTGCATGGTGTGATAAGATCTTGATTGATCTATGCTCAAATTTTGGTAGTTATACCTTGAATACATCCTTTTCACTCTCACCAAAGCTAAACTTATTCCCACAATTCATATATCATCTAAGAAGATCGCAATTTCTCAAAATTTTCAATAACTCACCTGATGAAACATCTTTCTATAGGCATGTATTTTTAACTGAGGACACCATCAACTCATTGATCATGATCCAACCAACATTAACTGCATATGATTTAGAAAAAGAACCCGAACCTGTACTATTAGACTCTGTGTCAATACAACCTACAAGAATTTTATTGCTGGATACATTTTTCCATTTACTTATCTTCCATGGTTTACAAATAGCAGAATGGAGAAGATTAGGATATCAGGATCAAGAAGATTACGCATACTTGAAAGAATTCCTTGAAGCTCCAAGAGTCGATGCTGCCGATTTATTGACTGATAGATTCCCAATCCCAAGATTTATAGATACAGAGGAAGGGGGATCTCAGGCTAGATTCTTGATGTCTAAACTTAACCCCACAACAAGTTATAAAGATGATCATGCTGGTGTTCTTGGTAAAGGTGCTGTTATCTTCACCGATGATGTCAGTCTGCAAGATTATATCAAGTCTGTGTATAGTGCATGTACCAAGAGTAAATAACCTTACCTTCTCTCTATATATATATATATATGTATAACGTAGTTCCAATAGTAATAGATTTTTGTACTTATATGGCAACAGACTCACTCAGAGAAAGAATACTCCATAACCGTATTTTGAAGGCTGTGTTTTACATCTTTACACCGTGAAAGGAGTTGGAGTAGCTTTGTTGATTGACTATTAAACATGTTTGATTATTAACAGCATGTATATATACAGCAGTCGTCTAGAAATTGATTATACAAAGACAACACCAGAATAGCAGAAATGTCATCTGAAGAGGAAAAAGTAGAGACTTCTCGTGAAATTTTACAAATGCTCAAAGGGAAAGAGTTTGTGCCGAAACAGGTACCTGTGGATGGTAATCCAGGCTTTGTAATGGAGCAAGATTCAGATAACAATATACAATTGGGACAGGAGAGACAAGTGCCATCACAGTTACAATTACAATTACAGACTGGTGAAATGAAAATTCAACCGAATCACGATAATAAGTATGTCCACATTCCCCAAGAGCTGAGTACGGTGAGCCCGTCAGATGAAGCAACGAAGATTCAGCAACAGCAATTCATGCAACAGAGACAGCAACAGCAGCAAGTTCTACTTCAGCAGCAACAGCAACAGCAACAACAACAGCAGCAACAGCAACAGCAGCAACAGCAACATCACATGCAACAACAACGTCAGCAACATATAAAGCAGCAACAACTACACATGCAACAAATATCTATGCAAATACAGCAGCCGTTACCATTTATACAGCATGATAATTACTCAGTAATGTACGAGTTGATGGAGAGTTTACAAAAAGTGCTAACACAAAACGATAAACTGAAAAGAGAGATTTGGAAAGGTGTTGATCTTATATCCTTGGATTTAGAAAGACAATATGATAAAGAATGTACCGATGAAACTCCAACGAATGGATCCGCCACTGATATCATACATGAAGATTTAGAAGTCCCTTCGAAATCAAAAGACGAGGAAGAAACAAGAGCTTTGAAGAATGAGTTCAGTAAGATTTCATTTGGTGATTTCAAATACAGAGATGAGCTTGAGAGTTTATATCCTTCCAATGCATTAATTGGTAATGCCGAGGAAGATAATTCAGATGATGCCGAGAAAATCACTAGCAACAATAAGACATGGTTTCAAAGTCTGAAGCCAAGTTTTATTTCGAAAAAGGTAAGAAATCAAGATAATGAAGGTGGTGAGAAGAAGAATACGCATAAGAGTTCAAGACTTGAGCAGTTACGTAGTGATAATATCAAATTGAAAAGACTTCTGCAAGTAAAGAGAAATTATAACGTTGAATTACTCAAGGTTATAGATGAGTATGAAACAAGTATGATGAAACTGATCAACGAGTTGGCCACTGATTTTGTAGAGTTGAATTCAAAGCAACTGAAAGATATTGAAACAAAGAACCATATATTAGAGAAGAAGAGAAAAATCATGTATGAAAAATTCTTGAAGATAGTAAGTGTTACCGAATTGACATGTAAACTATACGATTCTTTTCAAGGTTCTATGATGGATCTCAGTGGGAATGATGAATTTATGGAAGCTGAAGCTATCGCTCAGCAAACGGTACGCCTTAATGCCCAGCAAAGAGTATAACATGATATTCTATTTATAAAATAATACACAAATTATCAGTACATATATATATAGTAATAATAATGTTAACAATAACAAAAAAGTCCGACCCGCCCTGTAGTTAGTTATAGTTATGAATCCAGTTAACTCACGACGTTCTCAACAAACCATCTACTCGATACTTTCTCTTTGTTTTTATGAGAAGAAGAACCATCGAAATAACTTGAGATATAATCTTCCTTGATGGGGATATCATCTTCCCATACTACTTCTACCCCACCATGATCTTTGATAGAATCGGCTGCTGTTCTCCACGAAAATCTAACGACATTTTGCCAACCGAATATAGGGTCGACGTTGCCGTGAAGCCACCTTTGAGTCTTTGGATCACTAGGGTATCCTGAACCCCATTGTAAATCAACTGGGAATCCTAATGCTGCTTTCGTATGATAGAGGCTATAATCTCTAGTTACTTTAGCAACGATTGAAGCTGCTGAAACCGAAGGGTATAAGGCATCGGCTTTCTTGGCAACTACAATCTTGATCCCTGGGAACCTTTCACTCAATTTCTTCTGGTAAGTTGCTGGTGGACCCACGGTATCGACGTAAATCTCTTTAATATTGACCCCTTGCAACAAGGCATTGGCTATTAAATCCATTGTGGCATCGTGTGCTTGTTCGTTTAAGTTATAATTACCAATAGAGTTTGGTTTCAGCATCCCCGATGATATGTCCCTTGAAGTCAGCGACATTGTGGCCCATCCTAAATTATTCTTCAATTCATTACCTTCTTCGTCATCTTCGTCGACCTCAAAAGCTACAATCTCTTTCATCAATGAGGTACGTTTATCTTCAGTCAAGGTCTTTGAATCTGCAAATCCGTATTTTTTTAGAGTTTGCTCGTAGTTTGTGAGACAATAACTTATACCATAGACCATTGGGCCTAATACGGGACCTCTTCCTGCTTCATCTACACCAAGAGTCACTGATTCATTTGGATTCTCCTTGATATATTTGGGGATCTCAGAGTAGTGCGATGCTGATTTGAACGCTACTGGGAGTGGGACAGAAGGTGGATTGAACTCGGCCAATATGACACTGGTCTCTTGTTCTTCTTCAAAGTCTCCTTGTGACTGCGACATAGTTATTCAGTGTGGTAGTACATATATTTATTAATTACACTTCTCTATGTTGCGTGTATATATATATTTCATCAGATCAATCGAAATCAAAATATGCACACGCTCGAGTTTCGCGTTGATGATATTTTTTGACGCTGGGTTCTATTGTTCTTGATAGATTTTTGGTATTCGATGGTGGTTAGTAACGCTACGGAAAATAAATTGGCACCAGTGACCTCGAGAGAGATGGGGTAAGGAAGCACATAGGTTCTCAAAGGATACAACTGTCAATGCAAACGTGAAATAATATATCGTGTACAACGATTTCACAGTTCAGAAGGTAACAGGTAATAGTACAAAATAGTACATTTGTTTGTGTGTAAAAGGGATATATATATATAAAAAGGAAAGAAAAATAACATAAAAGGAAAAACCCATAAATAAACGTACAAGTACGACTCGGTATTCTTAGGTGTGTTTTTTTCTTCCTTCACATTATAATTCCAGAGATATTGTCATATGATAAATGATGAAAATAAATAAAAAATTTGAGAATAAATTTGGATGGGAGTTAAGACAGGGGCGAAAACAACGATGTACACTTCTGATGTAGTTGATATTGATCTATCTAGTTAACAACTGTAGGGTCTCTATTTTTGAAGGTTAAGATAACATCATCTTGAGGGAAGATAGTAGCAAAGACTTTGATCTTTTCAGACAATGGGGTAACTGTATGGTCAATATCGGTAAGCATAGCGGCTTTACCGATCAAAGCAGCAAAAGTCATCATAACGTAAGTTTGACCAAGACAGACATGAGTACCAGTACCAAAGACTAACCAATTCTTCTTACCATTACAAGCTTTTGAACCTTCAACCCATCTTTCTGGGATGAATTCATCTGGATTTTCGTAAACTTCTGGATCGTGTAAAGCCGGATATAAAGTTGGAATAACCATAGCACCTTTTGGAACGGTATAATTTTCAGAAATTGGGTAAGATTTCTTGACAACGTATGGGACCATAAGGACTGGTGGTCTATAACGTAGAGTTTCTTTGACAACCATGGTAGTATAAGTCATCTTATCGATTAAATCACCGTCTAAACGAACATTTGGATCACCATTTCTAATGGCCAATTGTTCTTCTCTAATCTTTTTCATAACATCTGGTCTATCAGCAATAATTTGGAACAACCAACAACAAGCAGAAGAAGAAGCATCTTGGGAGGCAAATAAGAAAGTGAAAATAGCTTCTGAGATTTCCTTATCGGTAAATTCTCTAACTAATAATTTAGCATCTGGATCTTGAGACTTATTTTCCTTGGCTTCTTTCATCAAAGTAATCCAAGCATCCATAACACAGGTTGGTTTACCACCAGCGGCAACGTGTTTTTTAGCTTCAGCGGCACATTTGGCAAAAAGTTTCATGGTTTCATCGGCAACTTTTTGTCCATACCAAGTCTTGGTATAAGGAATGATAATTGGGAAGTTGACTAACTCTAAAGCAGCGGTAACTCTATAGTAATCATCGGCAATTTTCTTGACTTGGGCATCGGTAATATATTCACCACAGAAGGCCTTTAAGGATAATGCACACATAATTTCTCTGAATTCTGGGAAAAATACTTGAGGACCTTCTTTGGTAATATCGACGAATTTTTGAAGATAACGGTCCATAATCTTTTCCTGAGCTGGGATATAAACTTCTAAAGCAGCTCTGGTGAATAAACCATTGAGAGATTTTCTGTAATCGACGTGAGCTTTACCGTCTAAAAAGACCCAATTAGTTGGTCTCAAGATTTTAACTGCAACATCAACAACACATGGTTTAACATAAGATGGAGATTGTAAGATTTTTCTAGCCAAATCTCTAGTAGAAGCAATAACGACGAACTTATGGAAAATGGAGACACATGATAATGGACCAGAATCCCATTTGGATTTATATTCTTCAAACTTTGGATCCAAAGATTCTAAGAAAGGACCAATAATTGGCCAAAATTTCCAAGAAGGACCGGCAATGGAACCTTTTCTGATTTGGTACATAACTTGGTCATATACCAAACCCATAGCAATGGCGGTGAAAAGGACTTTCCACCATGATAAACCGTAGTATACACCGATCAATTTGGAAGAGACAGATTCAAAAGTAAATTCGAAATTGTTGAATAAATCGGTTACATTATTTGAGACTAAACCACTAGTCCAACTTTGAGTAACTACTTCCACCATATTGTAAAACAAAAATTAACGACTGATCTTTTAATCTAGCAAATGCTTAACGAAAGGTGACAAGGAACAGCGGAATCGAAATGTTTTTAAATGAAATTAAAATAAAAAAAAATCACGCAAGAGAAATCAATTGGAAGAAGACCATAAAAATCTTATTGTATTTGGAATTTATCAGCTAATCGATAAACAACCAAAGTTAGCACCATTTCGTTTCCCGTATAGATTTTTTTTTCTGTTTGTCTCGTTTAATTCGTTTCGCTGGCTCTCGGTCGATGTTTCAGGCGGTGCTAGAGGGGTCCCTCTTTTTCGTGTATGTGTCACGTGACGTGACCCTTGGTGACTGGTTATTGTATCGAAGGGGTGGGGGTGTGGGTGGTGACGAAGGTACAAAAGAGCAAAAGTTTTCTATTTCAGAACTATAAAGAATATAAAGGAGCAATGTAAAGGAGAAGTAAAAGTAAATAGCAATTAAATACAAAGGGAAAAAGAATACACAGCTGGCGGTGTAAATCGAAAAATATGTATAACTTTATGTGAATAAATAAATAAATAAATTGATGAAAGAGTGAATGAAAAACAGGAAGAAAATCATTTGAAATAGATTTCATTTTGTTCTATTGAACAATCTTTCCAAATAAAAGCAATTGTAACAGTAATCAAAAAGTTGAAAATATATGAATAAGAAACTAAAGTGGCAACTGCTTCGAATTTTAAATTGATAAAATCTCTTGAGATGATATCTCTTAAGACTAAAGATAAGATGAGAGGTATAAAGATTAATGAAACGGTTTTGAATAGTTTGTTGATTAAAACTATTTGATTGTGGGATTTAAATTGAATCTGTTTCAATGATTTATAGGTTCCTAAACCCCAATATAGACAAGCTATCGAAATGATGATCAATTCGATAAAGATTAAATTACCCATTATTGATTCACCTCTTGCGTTCAAGATTGAATAAAGAGTTGATTCTTGAAGATCAAATGATAAAAATGAAAATAATAACAGCACGGTTAGCGATTTAATTAGGTTTAACCTTTTGAAATTGTTTTTCATATTTGATGTTAAAATAATATAACCAGAAGAAAATAACATGAAATTATAAACGACCCATATAGTGACGGATGTTTCAAGACTCAAAGATGTGAAATTCACTAGAGCCGTTATAAAATCGTTATGAATATAACCTAATTTGTTCAATCTATAATAGTATAACATCAAACAGATATAGATAAATGATTGAAGTACCAAATAAGTCATGATTTTCCATTGGATCTGTAAATTTCTACTTCTACTGTTAAATTTCAACCATGTGGCATTGGATTTATCAGATTTGAACTTGTAGATGGATACATAATACCAATAGAGTAAAGAAGTTAATGTGTAGGTCAATGACATCAACCCAGTAATGTATAAATAATGATAATCGGATATCAATAACTGGCCATAGGATTGCTGCCAACCAATTTTGGCATTTAGTATTAAATTTGTTGAATCCTCCGGTTTGATGTCATCTTGTAAGTATAAAGTCATGATGATACAATAAACCTCGGTCTCATTTATTTCAATGGAGGTAGATGCGCCTATACTCTGCGATTGAGTGTTAGTTTCCTCGTTCTGCATCTCGATCTTGAGTCTCTGTTTCAAGATTGGATCCTTGATCAGTTTTTGTTGAATTGCATCAGCAAGTGATATTCTTTCTGCTAGTTCATTTTGACTTGCAAAAGAGCACATTTTTTTCTTCAAGGAACTTTCGTCACATATCTTAAATATGGGTTTGGGTTCTAGTCTTACTGTGTCCAGTATCTTGGATGGTAATACAGTGACTTCAACATAGGATTTTTTAAATTTCTCCAGGTTGGCTATTTGCTCAGAATCTTCATTATTTGCAATATATTGAAAGGAAATATCGATTTTAGGTTGTAAATCTTCACCAAAGGTGAATAGTAAAGATCTTCTATAATCGGTAACTTTGGCGCATGTTTGTATGGTTACACCGTTCCTAACTTCGTGGTTGTCCTCGAGTGCATTGACCAACGATAAGAGAAAAATGAATACGTGAAATATTATTATTGACATGGAACGACGTATTATTAATTTCATATTTTATGCTGTATATCGATTGTGTATGGTACAGATGAAAAATACGATATTATTATGGAGGTTCGGGTATGGATGGATAAAATGACTGTGAAATTAAAAGTTGGAAAAGTAGGGTGCAATCAACGGAATATTTGTGTTTTTGCTTTTAAGGTGCTGATAAAGTATATCTTGGCTTCTGCTGGGGGAGTTGGGTTTGTAGATGGGATGATGATGAGGCGGGCTGGAATGAGTAAAGATATATGTATGTGTTTATATATATATATACTACCTGATGATGTGATACGTCCAAGATGAAAAGATGTGATACGTCGTAAATTGGGTGGATGGGTGACCTGCAAGCTTTCCAATAAAAGCAATTAATCAGTCAGATTGGGGAAAGTTACAGATCGATGGTAGAGTGTGGTGATTGATAAACGGCTTTGACCTGACTTTACCTGGCCTACTTTTGCTTAGCTCTCGTTTGGTTAGTTTCTGAACAAAGGTATTGGCGATGAGTTGAGCGCAATTGAAAGAGTGGGATGGTGAACAGGGTGAACAGGGCCACGCACAAATGGGTCTCAGGATAGAACCACGAGGGGGATGGTGGATGTAATTCGACTAGCGGGGAGGACGCTTCGCTTCTGTGGGTGATAATGGGTGATAAGAGTGAAGCACACGCAAAGTATACCAACTGCCCAAGACGAGAGAGGACAGGACGAGACGAGACGAGCAAAAGAGGCAGGAGAGGAAGGTATATACCAGACAGATTTCACCTCTCAGAGGTAAAAATAGAAATTAAATTGCTTTATTCACCCAGAGACATACTGTACCAATGAAAGAAACTATGTACGTGTGCATGCACCCAGCTGCACACCTTTCACCGCACAACGTTACGCCAGCCAGACGAGGCAAAAAAATGAGATGCGTTCTGCGGACTGCGCCTTGATGCTGGAACCTTGTCTTCTTCCCCTCCCCACCTGTACTATTGTCCTCTCTGCGCAATTCTCATTGGCATTGTTCTCCATACACTATTGCCAACGGAGCCATCAATGGTGAGCTGATGTGACTTGTCAACAGCATGGACACCGCTCAACAATCCCTCGTCGAATATACATATACGTAGGCTGGATCAAAGAATGGCGCTCTGGCCGAATATACATATACTTAGGCTGGATCAAAGAATGGCGCTCTGGCCGAATAGAGGCCAAGGATTGGCGGCAGATCCGTATCTTCTCCAGGTAGCATCTACCTACATGGTGGCTACATGGCCTGACAGCAACCAGAAAGAAACAAAAAAAACACAGGAAGATCCGCCATGCACTGATTGCAGAGATGCCGTGTATCTATCACTATCTAAAAAAAATTACTGCTTTAAAATTTTTAGCATATTGCAGCGTGTCACCTTTGTTTGTCAGCTTCGCAGACTTCCCCTTCTAGACCACCAGGGTACTACGACGAACACTGCGACTTGTCGAGTCAGACAGGTTGAAAAAATATAATAAATTCTCCTCGGATGTGAAGTAAATCATTCGCCATCGTTAATCTGGATCATCGATATCTGCAACCGCGTTGATCGCAATGGGTTTAAAAATACTATAGATACACGGGGGGAAGCATATCTACAGATCTAGAGTACAAATCCTTGCAACCACACAGAATAAAAGCTCGCAACTGTTGGGACTCATACATCACGCAGGTAGATTTTGTGTGCAAAACCAACTGATTAAAACTTTAATGGGGCACTCTTTTTTGTCCCTGCCCTGCTGGGGTGGATTTATGCTTTATTTTTGTTTCGTTTCTCTAAGTTTTTCCCTGTTTTGCTCATTTTTTCTTCTCTCGTTCTGTCCCCTTCTGGGCTTTTTCCCCTTGGAGAGGAAATTTGCGGTAAATACGTGGAACGGAAAACCACGCGGTGGTGCTGTACGAATAAAACTATACATGTATATATTACGTGCTTGATTCAAATAATTAATTATTTGATTGCGTGTGTTTTTTTTCTCTCTTTAGTCCAAGTGATTAAGATTTAAGGTGCATATATATAATGATTGACACTTGGCCAATGATACAATTGATCCATTCCCAATCTACAGAGTTTCGATAAATATATATCCTCAGTGGGATTGAATCTTGTATATATATATATATGTACGACTCAATTGCTGTTGTAAGTAAAAGCCTCCAGATGACCGTTTTATTTTAGTTTCGATGCCTATATGTATACCGAATACGAGTTCATGAAAAATCATTGTCTTTTATTGGCCAAGAGTCTACGATAAATAATATTCTTGCTAATTTCCCAATTTATTATTACTTGATTTCAAATCATCACATGTAAAAATATATAACCGTATATTGGAATCCACTTAACATTCGGCAATAAAATAAAATCATTGCGTTTCAAATGATTCGATCAATTCTCTATTGTTTAAGATGCAATTTTTCCTCATCCCTTGAGGCTACGTCTCAATATTATATTGCTTAAGCGGTCGTAATTCAACCACGCTTAGAGCCCAAGTGCCGAATATTTATGAGCCAAGTACCATATCCGTGCATATCGATGGTTAATTAGTACCCTCACAATAATCTGCGCTCTGCTCATTCGTTGGGCTAAAGTAGTCACTGATGATGCATCTTGTTTTTTTTTACATATACGTATACCATTTACACAAATTGCTTTGTTTAAATCTAAATTTCATCCTTGTTTGATCTGGAACATACACTGGTTGGTACTACTAGCTATTGGTGAGTAATACAGTTGTCTCGAATTAAGGAAGGAGGCTTTGTATATACAATGCAAAATTTTCATTTAAACTTTCATTTAACTGTAACCAAACAAACAATACGCAGATGACGAGCCTATATTGGTGACGGACGCATTTCTTCATATTTGCATGTGACTCCACTTATATATACATATCTATTTATAAGTATAAATTTGAAGTTCCCAGTTGGATACACATAGATGCAGAAATCAAACGATTCGGACCACCTATACGTAAAACTTGAAACAGGAGGCCAAACTCAATTCAAGCTGATTTGGTATAATATATAAATGAAAAAAAGCTTTATTTGTCTTCGCATAAAAATAGCAGCTCTACATTAATCAATGTAGCATTTCATATTTAATTTCGTGATATTACTTTTCTTTTACTTTATCCTTCTAGAAACAGCACAATAACCCTATATAATCATGTTCATATAAACACTATTGAGTTGATATCTAATTGAAATCTCCTAACGAATCATTGACCCATGGGAATCCATTGAACTAAGACGTTGGGTTGTATTTTATGCGCTATAGTCCTCATTTCAATAGCCCCGCGCAGAAAAATGCACGATGGACTCTAGCTTAACTATATTTCTTGACCGCGGCCACGGCCACGTAAATCGAAAGTCTAGAATCTTTTCTCCTTGTTATTTACAAATATTTTTCCCTATTATGGAGCCGGGGATCTCCCCTTGGTTTATTGTTATCGATTTCATCCCGTAACTGAAACGATTTGCTTTGTAAAAGCTTGTTTCATTATCAGTATTCATCGTAAACAACGTAGTTTTTTTACTGTCACTCCAGTTTCAGCTCAGATATAGTTCTGGTAGGAGTTCCGTTTTGAAGGTTTTGCAGTGCTGTATTTGAATTGTGCCTCCACTTGCGAAGCAGTAGGAGAGCTAAATGATGGTGTATCAAGTGGTGACATCAAGGAAGGGGGTGGAGGAAGGATTGGAGGTAATTCATCGATGTTTACCCCACTAATTGATGACACTGCAGAATAGTAATCATCTTCAGACTCCTGAAATTCATTCACAGAAGGGGATACCAAGGCATTTGCCGTTGTCATTTTACAAGCACCAGCTAAATTCCGTTCTAATCCTGATAATCCCTTTCTTAACAAAGGAGACAATGCTAAAGAAGAAGATCCCTTCCTAAAGCTTTCAGGTGTTGGACTACGATAGTTATTGGATGAATTAGGATTTGGAGCGGGTAGACTATCTGAAGGCCATGGTTCATCTGATCTAAAATTCAATCTTGAGCGCACAGGAATTGGAACAGGTGATGTCCATAATCCTTCAGATCCTTCTTCTGAGTTGAGCCTTCTTCCAAACGCCTCTTGATTGCCAAAGGAGTCTGATCTCTTGATTGGAATGGGCGATGAAATCGTTGAAGCAAATGAATTCCTGGAAACATTACGATAACTACCACTCTTCGATTCTCTTTCATTTCTGAAACCAGGAAAGGAAGACATTTGCAGATTCATCAAAGGACTTTGCGATGAACCTGAGGCTGGACTTGATCGTTTTCTGAATTCACTGCTCAATCTTCTTAGTAGATCCTGCTTATCGTTCGAAGTGAAAGATTCAGTTTCATTCAATCCATTATCGTTACCTCCAATTGTCTTCAAACTTTTCTCCCTAAGGCTAAACTCTGGGAATAGATCATCACCCTGAACCACATCTAACTTGGGTGTGGTGAATTCACTTACTGCTTTTGAACTAAATGGGCTAGAAATCTCATACCCTCCAATTGGCGAAAGCGCTGGATTTGAGGATACAGATCTTGACAAGGAGATTTGAGACGGGATAGATTCTCTAGACTGAAAGGTGACATTGTTCTCTTGAAGTTTGAAAGGATCATCGGCTTCAGCTGTAAGTTTATTTGGCTTTATTTCGTCTCTATTGATGAGTGTTTTGTTTGAAAGTATTGATGATGGCTGATTTTCCTTGGGATTAGTTGGGGATGCTATGTTACCACTCCTATTAGCAAACGTAGATCCGATAATCGGGGCATGATCTACAAAAGGTTCACCGGACATGCCTTGGCCTCTTTCATGGTTAACTTTAGAATTTATCAATTTGTTATCGATCTTCTCATTTACCTTACGGCTCAATACTAGAATCTCGGATACATCCTCGTATTCTATCTGACTCAATCTGTACTCAAACAAAGAACTTTTGTTTGTCACTGTTTTGTTTGCATCAATTGATATAAAGGGCTTGATGATGTTCATAAGTAATGACTTCCTTTTGTGCTTCTTTGTTTTTATATCTAATGAGCCTCGTTTGTATCTTTCGGATTTGCCTGTAATCACTCTCCTCTCGTCTTCGGAGAGGTTATCACTAATTAAATGTGACCTTTTGTCATTGAAGTATTCATGAATATACTTGCCACTGAATCGATTTAGTCCCCTTTTGATATCGGTTGTCTTGTCTTTATATTGAGTTTCAGACTGTCTTGTATCTGTAGTATCAAAGCTATCTGCTGTTCTACCTTCATTGGACAGTTTGAGATAAAAATTACCTCCCGGCAAGGAGTTTTGTCTCAACTCCGTAAAATGATTATTTTTGGAGTGACGAATTTCATGGGCCGATGTAAGTTCTTCAAGTGATAATTTCTTGATCTGTGGGTGTAAATTTGACTTATTGATGGGGATTCTGGTACCCACCCCGGAAGCATACTCTAGGGGGGATGAAGCAGAACTACTCCCAAGGAACTGAGAAGTTGACGGATCAGGAATACTGATGGAGTTTAATGTATTGGAATTTTCGCCTGTGTCTGTGCTTTCGTTAGAGTCTGTACCCGTACTCAACCTGAACTTGGAGTTGAAATTGATCAGATTCATTGGCGGTTATAACTCGACTCTATAATAGGAAGCTGAATGAGACAGGTGATATTGCGATAGAAGCGAGATAACTTAATTGTGAAAAGGCGTTTTCTGCGTTTTTTCTGGATACTCTATTGTACATATAATCTAAGCATTAATGACACCTAATTGCAGGGGTCGCTATCCAGAATTGTAGCTGCCAAGATAATCAGTGAACCCAAAATATAAATAAGGCTATTCAACCAAAAGCAAAGTACATTACTCGATGCACTTTATACCAATGAGGAAATAATAGTGGGACTTTCACAAAAAGATGGGGCAGAAAAAGAAGAATAAAGGAAAGGTGTCTGAAGTTATGGATTCAAAAATTATCTCTTGGTTTGTATCTAATCGGTATCAATTTGCAAACAGCATATAGAAGTGAGCTATTTATTTGTATTTTCAAGTTTATCAGATTGGATATATCGAAAGAAGATGCAACAACGAGATAATCGCAACAATTCTCATTGTCGTGTAGCAAACCAGCCACTATAAATTCAAAAGCACGCGCCTTCAGTTTCAAATCCACTTTGCCACACTGCAACACTGCCAGGCGACAAGTACACCAAAATAAACAAGGTTATGCCTACAGAGAGGTGTCTGATCTGCAACAATACATCAAGTGCAGGGCTATAACAGAGCTTAGTATTTCTTAAATTACCTCTTGATTGAAAGATATTAGTGGGTCAGGCACCTAATAAGCTCATTCAATACTAAAGACTCGGGAATTTTCCTTAATTTTGTTTACAATTGGTCTTTCCAATAAGTAATAATGAGTTTTACTAGATCTAGAAAAAGACGGAGAAGCTCGTCAAAGTCAAAGAGACACCCACAGCTGTATATCAATAGAGAGATTGTAGCAAATTCAAATGATAACAATTCTGTCAGTCTGAGTAAGAAACCATCTCTTGGAAAATCCTCGTACAATGGCTACTCGGACTTGAAACCAAGGGAAGAAGGAGATTTAGATGAATATTATCCTGATCTGGACGTGGAGGAACCTTTTAGTATACTCTTTGAAGACGACTCGGATGATGGAGATCGCCAGTTTAATTACTCGAAGAAGCCAGATCAGTATAAGCAGATAATGGAAAGGGTTAACAAGCCTTCATTCAGAAAATTACCCAATTCTAATAGCAAAACAAACGAAATGATAGATGACGTTGTGATACCGCCTAAGATTAATAAAGTACTACCAAAATTAGGCTTCACTGATGATTATGGTATACATTCTAAGGATAAGAGCACCTATTTCAGATCCAATAATTCCAAAAATGGTCTGATCAAAAACACATTGACTAGAGATGTCAAATTTCAAGTATTATACGATATGGACGAACAAGACTATATATTCTTGAAAAATCTAAAATCACACTTGGATGAAACAAATAAAAACCGTGTTTTACTTTCATTTAGTATATTTGAGGTCATCATTACATTTTTGGAGATACAATGGTATTTCACTGAGAAACTGTTGCCCGCAAAGATAAGAGATCCGTCCCTGGAAGATGATAAGGCGATGTTAAAGGCCTCAATATATGGTTCCGATGATGGAATTGGTGCTAAACCAGAAGAAGATCAACCATGTGCTGTATGTAATTCGAGTGAATGTGATAGCTCTAATTCGATTATCTTCTGCGATGGTTGTAATATAGCCGTACATCAGGAATGTTATGGTGTCGCATTTATACCTGAGGGTTCATGGTTGTGCCGTAAATGTCTTATATCAAGAGACAAACATCAAAGATGTCTATTCTGCCCCAGTGTCACTGGTGCTTTTAAACAGTTGGATAATGGTTATTGGGGGCATGTTATATGCGCTCTATGGATAAACGAACTGTACTTTGCTAATCCAATCTATATGGAACCAATTGAAGGGTTTCTCAATATACCAAAGTCAAGATGGAGATTGAATTGTTATATATGTAAGAAGAAAATAGGTGCATGTGTTCAATGTTGCAACAAGAACTGTTTTTTGGCATATCATGTTACTTGTGCTAGAAGATCGGATCTTTATATGAATTTGAACAAAGGTATTCAAGGTGGGCTCAATGATAAATCAACCGTTGTTTCATATTGTCATAATCATACTCCATCTAAATGGAAACAACTTCATGATGCTGAAAAGGGTATTGAGAAGACAAGGTTATACTATTCAACTGTTATGAATCCGCAAAGACTTGGTGGTAGAAGCATACCTGATATTAATGAGAATAAAGTGAAAGTATCGTTGAAAGATTTGAACACCCTGAAAACTACCAAAAATTTTCTATTCAAATGGAGAACTAAGAAAGAATCTATTATAGCTCCAGAGATTTTTGTTGCCAATCTAATACAGTTCCTCAAAGAAAATCACATAATTGAAGATAACGAAACTTCAATAATGCATGCCAGAGAAATTGTCTATGAGATCTGTAAATACTGGACTTTGAAGAGAGAGTTTAAAAACAACATACCATTGATAAAGAGGATAGATACTACTCTATATGGCCAATTTACAGATGAAGAGATCGTGGAGAGGTTAAAAGTATTAAATGTCTTAAATCAAGACTTGAGCAAATTATTAGAGTTATCCAATGACACGTTAACTAGGTCCAAACTTGAAAATAAATCGAACGAGAACTTCCTTGACTTGGTAAATTTAATTTGCTTCCCAGTTGGGTTTATAATAAAGGATAATTTTGAAAAATTATTGGAAAAGAATAAAGGACTTATCAAATTTGATATTCCAACCTCCGAAATTGCTGAAGATTTGAGAAATGATTCTAATGTCAATAATGATGAAATTACATCCTTTTTCCAGATCCGTCAAAAGACGGACACTTTGCAGTACGATACCGTCTCACAATTCATCAGTGATTTCAAAAAACTCGAACTGTTTACACTACAAAACTATCCTCATAATTCATCTAGTTATAAGTTTTTCAAAACCTATTGGGCTAGATTAAGCAAGGGGTATTACAGGAGGCTTTTGAAACTTGAAGAAGAAGTGTTGAATGGCGCCTCTCACTCTGGTGAAGGAGGTGATGATGATGATGGTGATGATTTGGATATTGACCTCAGTGCTTTTGTCTATCCCGGCGAGCCAAACTATCCTGTAGATGAAACGGAAGAAGAAACAAAGGTTTCTGTTGATGAAGATGACAAGCTGGATTGACGCAATGTGGTCTTTGAAGAGACCGGGTGAATCAGTGGCATAAATTAATAAACTCGTGTATACTAACTAATAGATAAATTGTATCTTTTTCGATATATTTTTAAAGAACTGTACTTTTTACTGTTTGTCTTTTATGGATTTAGAAAATTAGAAAATATGTTAAGACTAAATAAGGTTATACAGATATATATGAAGATAAAAATATCAAATTATATAATCCCAATATAGGAACAATACCAATCAATGCTTCAATTTATATATAAATTTGTAAAACAAACGTCAAATAAGTAAAAACAAAGAAAAATGAAAAACGCATGAAGAAAATAATAATAGAGAGAAAAATATATTCAATATTAATAATAATAGTTATGATAGAATTATAAAATTGAGTCTAATTGAAAAACGTTTTTAAAGGTAAACAAAATTCGATTAGATTAGATTATAATTTATCGTAATATTCTTCGTAACCTGGAACATCTTCCTTAAGACCTCTTCTCTTTCTGGTGTTGAAAACAATATCACCAGCTTTAGTGGTCTTGTCTAATGGATCACCACCCATAGTAGCCCAATGGTCAAAGATCATTTGTGGGAAAGCTTGACCACCAGTAGCTTGTCTTAATTCACCGGTGAAACCGAATGATTCATTGACTGGTAAGTAAGCCTTAACAGTGAATAATGGAGTACCTGGTCTTTGTTCTTCAGAGATAACTTGACCTCTCTTCTTGTTTAAGACTGAGTAAATACCACCAATAGCAGATTCTGGACATTGAACTTCAACTAAGAAAACTGGTTCTTGGATTCTTGGTTCAGCTAATAACATAGCGGCGAAAGTGGCTCTTCTCATGGTTGGCATGATTTGACCAGCACCTCTATGGATAGCATCAGCATGTAAGGTAACATCCATAATGTTGAATCTGATACCTCTTAAGGCTTCACCAACAACTGGACCTTCCTTAGTAGCCCATTGGAAACCGGCGTTAACGTGATCCTTGATTTCTAATAAGTATTGAACGGCCTTAGTTTGATCAACAACAACATTTGGACCAGTACCATCTGGACCGAAACACCAGATCTTTCTGGCATCGGTAACATCCCAACCGTATTCATCGGCCATTAATCTAGCTCTGATTTTAACATCATCTCTGGAACCAATCTTACCAGATTCGATAGCTAAAGCACATTCATCGTTTAATGGTTCAGCTTTAACGTAAATTCTGTTATGCTTGTTTGGAGATTTGGATAAAGCAACAATTCTAGATTCAGCTTCAACGGTTTCTCTGTAAGAAACAACAGGTGGGGAGATCTTTAATGGAACACCAGCGTGATCGTTTTCTAAATCAGATAAACAAATTTCTAAATGTAATTCACCAGTAGCGGCAACAATATGTTCACCAGATTCGGACATCTTACATAAGACACATGGATCGGATTTAGATAAACGTTTTAAACCTTCAACTAATTTTGGTAAATCGTTACCGTTCTTGACTTCAACGGCAACTTCAACAACTGGGGAGACAGAGAATTTCATGACCTTCATGTTGTGAGCAGCTTCGTTGGTGGTTAAAGTACCGGATTTCAATAAGAATTGATCAATACCGACTAAACCAATAATGTTACCAGCTGGACAATCATCAATTTGTTCAACAGTTCTTCCCATCATAAGAACAGTTCTTTGAATGGCTTTGACGAATAAATCTTCCTTCTTACCTGGAACATAGTTTGGACCTTGAATTCTAACCTTCATACCAGATTTAACGGTACCGGCGAAAACTCTACCGAAAGCGTAGAATCTACCTTTATCGGAGGTTGGGACCATCTTGGAGACGTATAACATTAAGTCAGCGTTAGGATCACAGTTCTTAATGGCAATACAAGCAGCATCATCAGCTGGACCTTCGTATAAAGTTTCAGCTCTGTAAGCTTGAGCAGTAACTGGGGATGGTAAATGAATAACAATCATTTCTAATAAAGCATCAGCAGCTGGTAAGAATTTTCTCATAACAACCTTTAATAAAGCTTTACCTTCTAATTCTTTTTCGTCACCCTTTAAGTTAATTTCTAACTTTTCTAATAAGGTTGGAATTTCGTCTTTCTTGAAGTTCATGATAGCAGCAAATAATCTGAAGATTGGATCTAAGACGAACATACTGAAAGCTCTTTCTAATTGTTTACCAGAAGCATCTTTATCGGTTTTGGACCATTTCTTGGTCTTTGGGTTGAAGAATGAATCACCCCATAATCTTTCCATCATCTTTTCTCTGTCAACACCGAATTTCTTGGCGTATCTAAGAGCAAATTGTCTGACAGTGAAAGCCCAACCATGTAAACCGGAACCGAAAGCAACGGTACCTCTTTCTGGGTAAACTTGAACATCACCTAAAGCTGGTTCAACGTAGGTGGAGATGATAACGTTAACGGATTCAACAGTTCTGGAGAAAGATTGGTATAAATCTTCCTTAGAAATTTGTAATTCTAACATAGCTCTATCAACTTTGTTAATGATAACAACTGGCTTAATTCTTTCACCTAAAGCTTGTCTTAAGACGGTTTCGGTTTGGACACAGACACCTTCAACACAGTCAACAACGACTAAAGCACCATCGGTAACTCTTAAAGCAGCGGTAACTTCGGAGGAGAAATCAACGTGACCTGGGGAATCGATTAAGTTAATTAAGAACTTGTTACCAATAGTCTTTTGTTTAATTTCTTTACAGTCTTCTTCTTCCATTTCAGAGAAAAGGGAGATAGCAGTAGACTTGATGGTAATACCTCTTTCTTGTTCATCCTTTCTGGTATCAGTGAAACGAGCTTCACCGGCCTTGGCGGCAGAAATAATACCAGCTCTTTGAACTAAAGAATCGGTTAAGGTAGATTTACCGTGATCGACGTGAGCAATAACGGACATGTTACGGACATTAGTAACACAGTCCATTAATTCACGGATTTGTTCAATAGTGAAGTTAACTATATGAAATAAAGAATATAAGTTAGTAAAATTGATCTAAAAAGAATCACATTAGTCCAGAAATTCATTGTTGCCTTCATAAAAAAACTCGCTATTAAAAATTTTGATTTCACATTATTAATCACTCATATTAAATTGAAAGGAGGAGATAGATGGAAATTTTTTTCAGTACAATTGATGGATGAAGTAAAACAGGGAAACACATTATAGGATGATATGATTGATCAAAGAAAGGCTATTGTTGGCTCATGGATAAAGAATAATGATCATAATGTTATATTAAGATATTGAAAAGTGATTGTAAAAAAAATCCATGTGTTCTAAACTCCATCAATTTCAAATACGAAGGTAAACTATATGATGACAAAAGGAAGCGAATAATAGAGGTATTCTTACGAATCAATCAACTATAACAATCTGGAGGTTGAAGCGGGGATTAAGGTGTAACACATACCCATTTTGTATTAATAAATTGAATTAATGAATTAATCTAACGTTAGTTTAATAAGAACAAGTTGAGATAAAAATTGATATAAAGAAAATTTTAGATATACTCAAATTTTTTTGGTGGGTTGTGAAACCATTCAGTAAGAGAGAGAGGATGGGTGATCAGTTGGCCTGAAAAAAAATTTTCTTTGGCGTTTATTCTGTCCTGTTCGCGCGTAAATCGTGGCACTTTTTAGTGGCTCCAGAGGAGGGTAAGTAGCCGCTTTTGGGGCTGCGCACGTGTGGGCGGGTGACGAGTGTTGTACTACATGTCTCAGTGTTGTGTGAGTATGGCGCTTGGGAATGTATATATATATATGAAATACCTTGAATAAGGTGGAGAATCAGTGGGTAGTTGACTACCATCTTATTACTCCTATAGGGTTGACTTTAGCTGCTGTGTTCGTGTATCCATAGAGAGTCTCAATTCAAACTCACTTTCTGTAAATCTGGATTTTGAGAAACTGATTACTATCCTATTATCTATACTTTAGTTTGAAAATATTTCCAAACCTTCAAAACATCTAAATATCTGCCAGTATGATTATAATCACAAATTAAACAACACTTCCGTTTTTCATATATCTATACAACAACCGGAGATTTGGATATACGGTTTTTGTTCAATTCAAAAAACACAAACACCACGTTTCCTCAAGGTGATTAGTACGGAATTTTCAGTATCTTACGTTGCCAACTCTTCCTCCATGAGACTAACCATTTGCCACGTAACACACAGTAACTATACTACAGTGCATGCTTCTCTACATATTCCGGGGCTTGGCTCAACATTCCACATTCCTTCTGACGAAGAATATCAACCCTTTGATATCTATAAATATTCCCCATAAAATTAGCCGTCCCTCAGATCAGCTGACATAATCGCCATTGCCCGCCCTAGTTTCTCGAGAGAAGCCAAGGGCTACAGAAAAAATTACGTGAATTATACTTCGTGTAGGTTGCATAGAGATACATAACACAGCAGATGGTTGGGATTGAGACTTATATAGAAGTGGGTGGCTTTTTAGTACGGTTTTGTGGGGTTATATTCATCTGAATACATATATATATATAAATCTATGTGTCTACATAGCTAATCCATATCTAGGATTACCCAATTAGACAATAGAATAGATAGTCTAAATGCTTTCTTTTTCTCAGATTGTCAGATTGTACGCTTTGCATTCTGCTGGAACGCTGTAATAGGTTAAAGGCAAAAAAAAAAAAAAAAAAAAAAACACCCAGTACAGTTCAGGCGTATGGTACCTATGTCAATTCAAGAGACACACATATCCGCCTTAATAGCAATACCAGGCGAAACAGAAAACGCAAATTGATGACCTCCTAACTGCGGGGATAACAAATTGCAAAAAAACCCACTAATGAAACTTAGTGCTTACAATCCAAGAATCTAATGCTAGTCTAGTCTAGCATTTATTTTTTGAAATTTACCAGCCACTGCCTAGTTGCTCACTATAAAAATTAAAAAGTTACCGATCTGCAATTCGATAAGGTAAATCGCGGACAACGATATATGTCACTTACATTTAAGCTCCAAATCCCTTCCAAAGGATGTAATATTAGTATGCACATGTAAATCATTTTCATCACAGCCAAAGATTGAATATATATAATTATAAAAGTATATATGGTCAATACTACCACCATACCTGCAGCAACAACTTCCAGGTGGCTCGAAAGCTAAGGCCCATCGAACATAACCCTGTGTTTTTTTCTGTTTCTAAATAGATTTTTTTGAAACTATTGTATTAATCTAGTAATCGAGCTGTGATGCTTAGATGCTTATTATATATCCTTTTATCAATTGTTCTACTTATTCAGATAGTTAGATAGATAGATAGATAGATATCAGTATATGTATATTCATAATTTATCATTTACATATATGTTTTAAGGTTATAGACGAACATTCTTATCGCAGGCCCATAAGCAAAGGGGGGGACATATTCTCCTCGCCACGAGACACAATTGGCGGGAGTTTTTGAGTCTCTTCGAGCTCAGCTCACACAGATAATCCGCAGGCGAGTGGTATCATTTGCATGGACATCGGGCATCCCTGGGAACATCGCGGATTCCCCCTACATGAAGTTTTGAACCACGTCCTAGTTGTGATCCTCAATAAATTGGTCTCCCGCCCCCCGTCTGGGGAGTATGCTATTGAATATAAACCGTCGATTTTAATATATTTCCCTCATTTTCCTTCCCCTTAACTAATATTTCGTGATTATCACTCTTTGTAAACCCTCTCTATTCAACCAATAGATACTCTAGTTAGTTCCCATTTCACTTCTTCTATTTCTCCCGCAAGTCGTGTGACGAAATTTTTTATCCAACACACAGATAGGTGCATAAAGAGACACGGTGTTTTTTTTTCTTTTTGTTTAACCCAATTTCACCCATATTCACAGATAACTTGTATTCTTCTCTAAAAAAAAAACCAGGTTAATACTATTTGATTATTCTTTCCCTCTTGTCGTTTTATTTGTTTAATTTCAATATCATATTCATTTTAATTCATTATCATTCGGACTCAGCTCTGCTTTCGTTTTGCTTTTTTCTTGGCAACCATATATACACGCCATACGAATTATGTCCCAGAATACTCCTGAGAAGGGAGTAGTAGATGCTCTCTCTATATCTTCGGGCCATTCAACTGATGTAGGTTCGCCACTTCAGAATCTGGATATATCACTTGATACACCTTTCATAAACTCCGAAACAAATGCCAGAAGCAAAGCAAGTCAGTTTTTTCATGCCGCTGTAGTGCTGATATACAAATTTACCTCACAGTTAAGGATCTTACTTTACCACTTCTTCCCACAATTAAGAACGATGAAATCATCACTTTTATCAAGGTACTTGATGCTCATATTCTTTATCGTAGTGCCTACACTTTTTTATATAGAGACATCTCTTCTCTTTGACGATGAATTAGATTTTAACGTTCAATCGGAAGACCACTTGAAAAACCTACAAGTACTCAATATGGACAGATTATCTGAAATTGTGCTGCCTCCATACTCAATGATCGAAAACTACGAAACATATCAAAACCACAGAGAATCATATTTATTTGATCCAAGATTGGCATCAGCAGTCTGGGTCGGTCTATTAAAACATCATATCATTGAAAACAATGGTATACTCGATCCTCAATTTCATATTCCATTCTCATGGAATGATTGGCTTGATTTGGATGTTAAATTAAGAGTTACCCAAGAAGCTGTCAAGGAATATATTGATCATAACCAAGACCAATTCAAAGGCTGGACAGAAAAGGAAAAACACGAATTTACCTTTTCCGAGTTGAATTGTTCATCGTTAAAAGTTTTTTACAAGAGACAAACTACTGATACTAGAGATCCATATTCAAAATGTGAAGATTTATCCGAAGCAGATACCGAATTCTACAAATCCTTTGGATATCCTCATAGTTTTAAATATACCGGTTTAACCACTGAAGATATGACCAGTCCCGGTAGAATAATAACCGATGCGGCTTATTTATACCACAGTGCCCCTCCTCCAAATAGATTGGTATTCCTTGGAGCCGGTGTCAATGGCTCTTCAGTGACAATCATACCCGAGACTTTGGCATCTAATGATAGACCATTCATCAAACGTAGACAAGGTTCATTAATTCCATTATTACATGAATATTTTGAAAAGGAATCAAAATTAAAAAACAAGCCTCTTCAAGAAATTTATGATAATGGTGTAAGAATTGTAGATATTGTAGAAGAACTACAAGAAAAATATGAGTATGAACCAAGATTGCAGAATTTTGTCAACAATTCTGCCGTTATGTACGATAGATCCCATCTTATGCAATTAGACCCAAGTTTAATCACATTAGAGTCAATCGATCTACATCAAAACGATTTCCTTTGGGAAGAATCCGAGATCATGTCTGAGATGGAAAAGAGAATCAAGACATTGGAACAAGTCGATCCTACTTTCAAGCGTACCCAATCATTAGACGATAAATTGTTAAAAAGAATGAAATCTATCTTGGACGGATTCCCCGATAGAAATTTCCCCAAATTTGTCAATGAACCAAAAGTTGGTACTTCAATGGGTGATCATTATGATTGGAGATTTTATACCGGTTTACAACATCCAGCTTGGACCAAGCAAGCCATCTTACATAGAATGGGTAGAGCATATTTAAGATTCTGTTATACAAATGGTATCAGATCTTGGATTGCATATGGTACTATGTTGGGATGGTATAGAAATGGTTTAGCCTTAAAATGGGATGATGATATCGATGTTGTTATGACTATGGATTCGATGTATAAATTGGCAAGAAATCATAATAATACTTTGATTATCGATGTTACAAAACAGGATAAATATGGTTCAGGTTTAGGTTCATATTTGTTTGATATCGGTGCCGGCTTCTTTGCAAGAGAAAGAGGTAATGGTAATAATGCAATTGATGGTAGATTAGTCGATACTTCAATGGGTGTCTATATCGATTTAACAGCCGTTGCCTATACCAATTTCTGGGATAAAGCAGGTCGTAATGATAATATTTTTAGAATGATGGAACCAGAGTATAACCAAAAAAAGAATGGTATGGATTCGCAACAAGAAAATGATTTCAAAGATAAACTAACAGCAGAATTCAGAAAATTATATGAGAATAAATTGACATTCCATTGTAGAAATCATAATTTCTATAAATTAGATGAATTAACTCCAATGATCCCAACTTTTTATGAGGGGGTTAGAACTTTTGTTCCACATTCATATAAAAGATTACTCGATCGTAAATATCCAGAGGCTTTGGAAAGAGGTAAAGAAAGGAATTATCTTTATAAGAAACATCTTAGATTATGGGTCGATGAAAAAGACTGTCCAGATGATGATCACGGAGGGGAGTTATGCCAGGATGAAAGAGTTATCCAAGAGTATAAACATACCAGAGATTATACCAAGAGGCACGTTGAAATCATGAAGAATGCCAAATCTTTGAAATTGAAATTATCAGAAGAGACCATCCCCATGAGATACGATGAATTCATCGTCAACTATGCTGCTCAATTGAACGCTAGGTTAGACTGAACAATTACCCAATACAGTCAGTCAGGTGAGTTTGAGCGGTTTTTTTTATTGAACTCTAAAACCAATTGATCTAATTCAATTAGTGATTATTAAACTTTTTTTACATTTATGCATATATTTTTGTTTTGTTTTATTTTGTCCTGTCTTGTCCTGTCTTGTCTTGCGTTTTTTTTGACCTTTTTAAAGTTTTTTTGTTTCTGGCCTTTGTTTTACCCCCCCCCCTCAATTGTTTCCAATCCCCCACAATTATATACATTCACACGATCATACTATTTATTTACCTTTGTATAATGTCAACCTCTTTTAAAATTACTTGTAACTATTTACGCTCCCACAAAAAAAGACACGAATATCCATATCCTAACTACGTATTTGGGCCTTTTCTATTGTCAATGGGTTTTCGCTCTATAAGATACAAAATACAATCAGACAGTTTCATCTAGTGGTAGTGCGACGGTTGCATAGTGGAACAAGATGCATGAATTTCGAGACGTTATTTGACAAAAGGATATCACAATGCCTTATGTAATCAAGAGGACCCATGCAATAAAAAAAAAGCTCACCCACACATACACACAGACAGACAAAGCTTGTGTGTAAAAAGCTAAGTCTTCTCAGGAAAAAAAGTGCCTAGAGATCAAGGAGTGTGAGTTTGGTGTTTGGCCTATTAGATTGCCGCAAACGGGCGCTCGCTGGGTACGACGTTGATTTAAAATTTTATTCATTATTAAATTTTAGTTCTGTTGTGTCAGAGCAAAGGTGAGGTGCGAATAATTATGGTATTGTTCATACAATGAAACCTATATGTGTCTCACATTTGCGTATAGAAACTACAGAGATTTTAGCCTTCGGCACCGATCCGAAAGAAGAAGTGAGGAAAAAAAGTCCCTTTCGGCTTGTAGTAGCCGTAGTAGTAGCATTTTATTAGTGGCAAGTAGCTGGTGGGTGGCCAGTAAGAGTTTAAGCTTTGGGGAGTCGTCCTAATCCGGGCGGTGGCTTTGAGAAAAATCGCAGAGAAATATGTCTTGGCACTGGAATGACTTGGCAATGAATTTGATAATAAAGATTGGCGTGGGCCGATCCCCCTTCTTGGTATATAGGTGGTGACAATATCGATTTACATACCGTAGTGAAATGAAAGCATTTGGTTAAGCACAGCAGGATTCCACCTCGGATAAATGCTCGGCATACGGAGCTTTTTTCATGGCATCATTTGTATATATCCTTGTTCCTGAGCGTATATTTATAACAATCGATTGCCAAGTAAACTAATTATGTACGTATCTATATATATATATGTATGTTTATTTATATAATGTATAAATATAAACAAGTGAGAAAACCCTGATGCTGCAGAATAGGTTCTGTAAGAGATGAAATTTCTCCTTGTAATAATTCTCCTCAACGTTAAGGCAAGGCACACCGGTTAAAGTGAGCAGTAAGCACAAAAAGCACATACAAGCTAGCGGAGGACCTAGACTGAATATAATTCTCTCTCGTGAAATGCTGCCCCACCGCGAACGTTTCTTTTAACGGCGCTGCGCTACGACTTATATCTTGCCTCTTGAAACCCACACATTCCCCCGTATCCACCATTCCAGTGTCAATTTGGGTCCGTAGCATGGCGCGCTGCAAAGCTTAAAAAAACTCTCGGCGTGAATGAAGACGGGTTACAATGTCAGTGGACAGGAGCAGCAATAGCATCACAAGACAGGCTATTACAGCATCGCGATTCTTGCTCGTGTGCTGTTAATCTTATAATGACGGAGAGAGATCTTATATTCCATAGTGGGAAAGAGTAAAAGCAGGAATTATCAGTATATACGATCCGTACATGGTACCTCCCTATATATTATATATCAAGCAAGCGCTAGAAAAACAAGATGATCTGCACATCGAGACGTGCGTGTGGGATATCGATGCTCGCTTCCAGAGATAGCATGAGAATAAGTGTAAAAACAACTAATCTGGAGGGTTGTCCCTATCAGCAAAGCTGCTGTGGTCGTAAGTGAAAAAAAAAAATTGGTAACCACTTACTCGTCTGCGCTTCTCTTGGAACCCTATTTATATATCTCGTATCTTTCTATTTATATAAGACCCTTATTACCCCCACCCTTGCCTTAAATATATATATATATTGGCAAAGTATTCCTCACGTTGATTCTTTCGTAGTCTATTTTTTTGATAAGATCAACGAAATTTCTGATTTCTGATTTCTTTCCACGCGGCGAATTTCAAAACGTACCTGCCTATTCATTCTTTTATATCAGATTGACATCGACAACACCCGCATCGTTCACACATTATAAGAACCGCTAGTCCTTCCACATTAATATTAACCCCTTTTATCACCTCCTCATTGGCTTAATGCTTTATTGATTTTTACACCTGCCCTATTACAATTTGTTAGTCTTTCTTCATCCTTAATCGAAAGAAAAATATACATATATAACACAGCAAGCTGAAATTACAAACTTTCTGAAACTCCGTTGATTGTTCAAAGCATATTTTAAGTTTTTTTTCCGGGCCTTCTTCCTATTTGAATTTTTAATTCCCCCAACCATATCGATTATCATTAAATCATATCACAATCTATCTGATCTCCCTCATTTTATTTAACTCACGGGACGGATACACTCGTTAACATAAGCATAATTTATAACAGGGCTTTTTCTTTTTTTTTCAATTATCTCTCTGTTATCCATTTCTATTTTTTTGTTTTAGTATCAAGTTATTTTAATACTTTTTATATCAATTCACAATACGATATAAAGGTTTTACAGTATTATATGATACTATACAACATCGTCATCGCTCCACATACACATACACATACACATACACATCACATCACAACATGACATCATCGACCAGATCACCAGGATCCAATTCTCCGTTGATAGAATCTCAAAAGAATTTCCTTAATAATGACAACTTACCATATAGTGATCCAACTTTCACTCAAAGACTAATACAGAGATTATCTCATATATTTCTGATACCTGTACTGTTTTTAGACAAGCATTTTAAATTTAACAAGAAATCAAGGAGTAAAATCTCTTTATTCACGATAGAGTTTGCCTTGCTAATACTATTAGTCGTGCCGAGTATATTCATGTTAGAATATTCAATCTTAAATGATGAAGAAAGAAACATTCAAATCATTCGTACAGAATCTTCTTTGAAAAAATTAAAGAAATTAAATACAAACAAATTATCAGAGCTTATACTTCCGCCATACGAACTAATAAAGAATGAAACTCTCTATACAGATCCTGATTATGAGTATTTATTTGATCCAAGATTAGCTGCTGCCATGTGGTTAGAAAGTTTAAAAGAACATCTAGAGGATAACAATGGATTACTTGATCCTACTTTTAGAATCAAATTCAGTTGGAATGATTGGGTTGATTTGAAAACAAAATTCGTCTTACCTGCAAAGGTCATTAGAGACTATAAAAAAAACCATCATAATGACGAAAACTATCTCTTGAAAGATATCCCAGAGACCGAACATAATAACAGACTTCAAAGTCTATCATGTCAAGATTTAAGGACCTTATTTCCAAGTGGTACTCATGAAGAACCGTTTTATCTATGTGAAGATTTAAGCGAAGAAGATAGAAAACATGTTTTAACAAATTACCCTCATAAATTCAGATATACCGGTTATTCATCTGTTGATATGAATATTACCGGTAGAATCATTACATCTGCTGCTTATCTATATACAACCGCCGCAGCTCCAGCTAGATTGGTTTTTCTTGGAGCCGGAGTAAATGGATCTGCCATTACCATTATCCCAGATACTAAACCTTCATCTTCATATAACGCAAATGGTTATAATTTCCAATTCCTAAGAGATTATTTGAGTAGAGAATCATTCCTCAGTGGTTATTCCCAAAAGGAAATCTATGATCAAGGATTAAGGGTATTAGATTCTGTCAATAATCTTGCCTCAAGTTATAACAATGATATGTCTCTACAACCATATTATTTTGATTCCGATTTGAGATTTGATCAATCATACCTTCTTAAAATCGACCCAAACGTTGAAACATTATCATCAATTGATTTGAAAAAAGAGGATTTTCTTTGGGATTCTTCAAATATCATGAATGATTTACATGACCAAGTTGATACTTTGAAAAAGGAATACTTCAACGATATAAATAGTAAAGATCAACCTTTCTCAATTGAAGATGCTTTAAGTTATAAACTTTTAAATGGAATGCAATATACTTTAGATCATACCGATGGTAACAATTACCCTAAATATTTGAAAGAAGCAAGTATTGGGAATAGAAAAGGTGATCATTTTGATTATAGATTTTTCAGTGGATTAGATCACCCAGATTGGGATAGACAAGCCATCATTCATAGAATGGGTAGAGCTTATTTACGTTTCTGTTATTCATTTGGTATTAGATCATGGATTGCATATGGTACCATGT
This sequence comes from Wenyingozyma nitratophila, assembly GCA_030567875.1. Classification (NCBI taxonomy): domain Eukaryota; kingdom Fungi; phylum Ascomycota; class Pichiomycetes; order Pichiales; family Pichiaceae; genus Wenyingozyma; species Wenyingozyma nitratophila. Next base: position 273,528 of record JAJLSW010000006.1, read on the forward strand.
TAGGTTGGTATAGAAATGGTGTATCATTACCATGGGATGAAGATATCGATGTTGTTATGACTATGAGTTCCATGTATAAGATTGCAAAGTTCCATAATCAATCCATGATTGTTGATGTTACCAAACAGGATAAATATGGTTCTGGTCTAGGTTCTTATTTCTTAGATTTAGGATCTTCATATTATTCAAGAGAAAGAGGTAATGGTGCCAATGCAATCGATGGTAGATTCATCGATACTGCCACTGGTTCTTATATTGATTTAACAGCAATTGCATTTACAGAATTCTGGTCATCCCATAAAGTCGATGGTGATATGAGAAAGATGATTGAACCTGAATATGATCAACGTAAAGACGATGGTAGAAACAAAGAAGAATATGATAATTATTTAGAGTCAGAATTGGAAAAGAAATACAATGATAAATTAGTATATCATTGTAGAAATCACAATTTCTATTTATTAGAAGAAATCTCTCCATTAGTTCCAACATTCTTCGAAGGTGTTAGAACATTTGTACCACATCAATATAAGAAACTCTTGGATAGAAAATATCAAGGTGCTTTAGATAGAAATACAGAACCAGGTTATACTTTCAAATCACATCTAAGATTATGGGTCGATAATTATGATTGTCCAGGCGACGATAAAAACGGTGAACTTTGTAACAGTGAAGATGTTATCCATGAATATAAGAAAACCAAAGAGTATACAGAGAGGCATGCTAGATTTATGCATATGGACGCCGCTGAAAAATATAATCTTAAATTGAAACAAGCTGAAGAAACGGTACCAATGAGATTTGATAAGTTCCTTATTGATTATGCTCATTCATTGAATGCCGAAATCGAATAATCGTTTCAATATATATATGTATGTATATACCCCACCTCCAGTTTTACACAAAAACCATACATAGCCCTTTTTCCCCCCTACATGTATACTACAATATTACCCCCTTTCATTATTAGGCTACAATTGTTCCCTAATTATGGTCTACTTCCACTCATTTGAACCATGTATACGCCTATTTATTTAACTATTTATAATGTATCAATTCGTTAAATTTGATTATTCCTTCATTCAGTTACTTAATGTTCTCTTGCTATTCAATCCTAATATTTTGATTATACATATATATATATCTATAATCATTAGTCCCAATATACTCTACTCACATTGTTAGAATTAGTACCTTGCTTTTAGCCGCTAGGCAACACGATTACAGACTATCGACGCGGTACACCTAGAGAGTACGGTACTGTCACCGGGTAACGTGCAGAATCCCAGCCAATAGCGAGCGCTCAAAAGCTAATGAGGCCAGAGCAGACGGAGGAAAAAAGCGAGAGAGCAGAGTGAGAGAATAATACATAGCTAAATTTATTAAAGCTACAAGAGGTATATACATACGGATCTAGGTTAGCCAATTCTTGAATCTGCCTTATAGTACAAGATATCTTCCGATTGATCAATATTCACAATGGTTAGCGTATGTATTTTTGAATATGTTATTATCAAAAGGTACCGTGAAAGATCTGGCTTTTTTACAATCCAATTTATGACTACATATATGATGCCTGCACCAAAATTTGTTTGGTAAGGAGATTTGCAATTGAAACGAAATGGACACCTCCAATGGAGTGTCTTGAATATGACAAGGAAGCGTTGTTTGCTATTAGATTTCCAATAGTATCACTTATTATCCCAATAGTTCACTTGGCTCATATTACATAGATAATAATTCAACAGAATGTTTGGATTTGACTTCAAAGATTGTATATCTAGCAATGATAGCAACAAATATGATCAAAATCACTTGGACGCTGCGTGCTTGATGTCAGTACAAAACAGTACAAAAGACAGACCATTGATCCTCTACTATACCTCATATTCAATCGGATATTCACGAGTAACCAAACGCATTGAACACCCTACAGTGTTTTTTTACGATAAACATAATTCATACTAACTCAGACTCTCTCCTAATATAGTACATTAAATCTCCAAAATTCAAGGTTACTCCACATTTAGGTTTCTACAACTTTCGTTCTCTTAAGAGTTACACCCCAATCTTAACTTTCTGGGGTGGTGCCACCTTCATGGCTATTTTCGTATTCACTGAAAACTGGCCATTATTCCAAGATACTTTCTTCAAGAAGATCCCATACTTTGGTAACCACTGGGTCAAAGAAGTTGATCCACAAGATGTTCCACAATAGATAAATAAGGTTAATCTTTGTTCCCTTATATTCCATTTATCCGTATTACATTCCTCCCTATCAAAATCCCATCATGTCTTTTTGGTTCTATTTTCCCTTCAATCGGTCTAGTTTTTGAACATATCAACTCATCACCATTCTCATTGAAGAGAAAGCGACTCAAAAAACACAATAAAAAAACAACAACATCAATTAACATAGTTACCGCTTGATCATATTAATAATATTAGAGTTTTATATAACAAGAAAACACATATATATGACGTTACAATATATTAAAATTCAAAAATAAATAAAAAAAAAACAGTAAATAAGTTTCTAAGTTGAGACATACATATATATATAGATTGTCGGTTGAGATACTTTTTGGCTTTCTAGTAACTACAGTTTTTTCTTGTACTCCTATTCAAACAGTTGGAGGAAAAGCAGAACCATCAATGGTTCTATCCTCCTCACTATTCTCATCACCTTCATCATCAAAATCACTGAATTCACGAGTAGTTTTATCGAGGTACAAATCCTCACCGTAAACTTCTTCATCGTTGGAGCTTGAATTATCAGTACAACCAACAACACCCCAATCAACACCTGTAACTTCGTTTAATCTATCCAAAATATCCGAAATCGGTGTGAATAACCCAAATTGTTTGAATTCACCATCGAATGAATGTAACATACCAACAACACCTAACCCCGTCTTGGCTTCATGCTCTTTTAATTTATTTTGTTTCAAGATGCTTATATTATACATCTCTTGGAACTGTTCAAAGATTGATCCTTTTGGTTTATCGACTTCTAAATTAATCACCTCATCGTGGTGTAAAGAGTCATGATGTCCATAATAATCGGCAAGTTTAGTTAAAATCCAAGAGCCAGAATCACCACCTGATGCAAATCCAACATTTGGATTACCGTTGGAATTCTTAGGTACTCTTAAGTTTGTTTTAGAGTCATTAATACTAGCACTTGATTTGATGACGAATTCCGAGGATTTCAAAGATCCATCCGACCAATACACCAATTTGGCACCGTTCAGGTAACCATTTGTGTATTTTGTAGTGGATCCATATTTAAATACTTCAAGACCGGCCTTTGTGTTAGAGCCAATAATATTATCGCCACCGATAAGACTATTAGTAGGCTTGTATAAGTTAACAATTTCTCTGACTTGTAAATTAGAAAACATCAGCGATGGATCGTATTCGTTAAAACTTACATCATCACCCAGAAAGTTAAGATATTTCTTCTTGTCCTTAGTACCATCACTATTTGGTTCATCGATCTTAACTATGGCAATATCAGATAATTTATTTGTAAACTTATTGATAATTCTTTCACCCCAGATGATTTGACCTAATTTATCCTTTGGAACATTCTTCTTGACTAATCTCTTGGAAGTCTTGACCTCCACTTCGGGATAATCGTTCATCAAACCTTCAATGGCTCCATTATATGCAATGTATTCCTCGCTATGACTGTTATATTTCGATCTTTCGTGAATCAAAGCCTTTTTGTAAAGATTGATCAAAACTGGAGAAGGAACAGAGACAAAGGGGTATTCTCCGTCGTCAGTCATTGTTTCTTCATTGAGTACAACATGAGCACAGGTTAAACCAAATACACTATCTGCATATTTACGTAATTTGCTACTCTTATCAGATTTCGATATCTTAGGGTATAGATAGCCACCCAAAGTACCAGACAATGAGCTTGATTTATCACAACCAAGAGACATGGAAATAGGAACTACATTCGACTCGTTCAACGTTCTGAATGGAGCTTTGAAATTGTACATTCTATTGGTTTGGTTGGAAGATGTAGCAGTAGTAACATTATCAACGGAGGGGAAAATTGGAGTTGTTGGTTTGACATCGACAGCAGCACCACTTGCTAATTTGATATAATTAGATTGGCACATGAAATGGAAGTCTTCAGAAGCAGCTTCGAATGATCTTACTACATCCTGATGTTCTTTAGTCAATGTTGGGAAACCAAAGATAAATGTCATAACGGATAATTCTGGAGTTTGAAAACCACGTAACACAGGAGCGATAAACGATCCATCTTGATCGGTGAAAATCTTACTCTTACCAAACTTCTCAACAAAGAGATCTGTTATCACTGTGACTTTTTTCTGACCTGGGAATGGTTTAATGGTGGAGCCAATAGAGAACAATTGAGGATTCATAACGTTCAAATAGTTTGTTGGTTCTGCGTGAGATTTTTGGAAAATATGCAATAATAAGAATAGATCATGTAAATGTTTCAATACATGAGCTCTTGAATTAGCGTAAACCTCACTGGTTAACAAGTTATCGATCAAGGCCAACACTTTAAGGATCAATAACCTCAACCCGGTACTCGTTACAGTGTTGAATATACCAGAAGGTAGATGCTGGGAGAATGAAGAATACAATGGATGGTTGGAAATATTGGAGATTGTAGATTTGATACTGTCACCAACAGATATTGATGCCTTGGTCAAGTTTAAAACAGACTGACTGATTTGAAACAAAGTGCTTGAAACTGTCATAGAGAGTAATTTCAACTGTCTTTCAATATATTCACAAAGAGCAGATAGTTGAGCAGCGGTAGGCTGAGATGGTCTTCTCGTCTGATTTTTACTCGAGTAACCAGAATGACTATTGGTTTGAAAAGCGGAGCCTTCATCAACTGATGGTGAAGATGAAGAAGTTGGGAAGTTGAATGAACCTCTTGAAGGGGTAGGAAGACGAGTATCATTCATGTTATTCATTGGCATAAATTCATCTTCTTCGTTAAAATCCTCTTCGTTTAAAACCATAAGTGGTCTAGCCATACTTGGGAACGCCATTTTTTCTTGTTTATCCAACTGGGATTGAATCTTTTGTTGTTTAACCATGTTAGAACTTGGTGCAGATGACGAGGCACCAGTTGACATAGTTCTTGAACTACTAAACAATGAGTTTGAGTTCGAATTATAAGAGTATTGGAAACTCTTGAAAGTAGTGGTATAGGCATCGGAATCTTGAGTGTTATCGTAAGTCTGGAATGCTGGAGCATCGTGTGAGCTGCTTGGACTACTTGGAACTCTACTAGGCTCTTCCTGTGTACTCTTTGCTTGGTTTGGAGTAGGGTACGACTGCTCTCTTCTATGATTAGAATGTATTGAATGAGCGGCTCTGGATGTAGAACCTGTACTCTCTAATGATCTCAAACTTGACGTCTCATTAAGGGACTCGTTGTCCAAGGAAGACGAGTTCGACTTCTTCCTGAGGTTAGAAATGACCTTTTTCATGTTGTGGTGGAATAATAACTGCTATAGTATGAATAATATTATCTCCTCTGTTGATCTATACAGTATAGGCCCTTGAAACAAAAGATAGTCGGTGTCGGTTACTTATAGTCTTCGGGTCTAGGTCTATAAGCTCCTCTCTTGATATGTACTTAAATGAAGAAGGTAAGGGTAGTAGTAAGAGGCCACTGACGATCCGTACGGGGCCAAAACTAGGGAATTTGTGGGTCAGGTATCAAAAGGTTACTCACCGGTAAGAGATTACGACATTGATTTTTTTAATGCCGTTTGAGTGGTATTAAATTATCCCATTTCATTCCAATTTTACCGCGTCGATCTCTGCGACCCCTCGCATGGACTGCCTGCATCGATTATCCGAATGCGGACATGACGGGAGCATCTGCGGGGCGTCGACCGACGGTAGCATCCCTCTCTCTCTCTCTATTTTTCTCTGGGGGACCATCTCTGAAAAGTTTTGCCAGTATAGCTATTAGCACGATATATGATCTGTTAGAAGTGGGCTTACACATCTTTATGTACCTATAGATCGAATACCACTGCGCAAATATGATTCCACAGAGAGTGAATATACTCAGCCAGAGGAGAAACGCCTCTTTTTTTGGTAATTTAGGTGACTCGATTACCAAAATCGTTCCTAAACCACACATTTATTTCCAAGTGACAAAACCTGTTGGTGTACCGGATGCTCCAAAGTTACTCTCTGAATTACCAAAGGAGAGGTGGTTGACTTGGGATAAGATCAATGTCCCTAAGAGGCTATGGGATTTCTATTTTGATGGTGTTACTAGACGTACAAGAATCTCTGAGATCCAAAAGGAGTTGGCATATGGTGGTATGTACGATTTCCATGTTTACAACAAGACCAGGGGTAGATTGTTTCAATCACCTCCCTCATACTTCAGAAGAGACAAGGCGCTATACTTCCCCAATTTCCCAGTTAGAACTTTACAAGGTAAAAAGGAAGAGATCTTGAATTTGATTAGAAGTAAAGAAATCACTATATTAAGGGTGTTTTCCACTGGATCAGGTGTTGAAATGATTGACAAATACTTCCAGATACCCGATTCCGAAGATTCATATTTGTCCAAGTCTGGGTTTGATATGCTCAGTCAACAATATCCAAATACTCAAGTTGTCGAATTGATTTTGAGTGAGAATAAAGTCAAGAATTTTGTGCATAAATTTATTGCACCATCATCAGTTCGTAAAACGAGACCCGAAAGTCAGTATAACAAATACCTGGTCGCTGTAAGGGATGAGGTATTGAAAAGAGATGTTAGAGAGAAGTTACTGATGACAAATATGTACTCTGGTTATGTCTACGTTATCGATAATAGAGGTAAAGTTAGATGGGTTGGTGCTGGCTTACCAGATAGCAGAGATTTGGATGGTTTATGGAAAGCGGTCAAGGGCCTTGAAAAAGAGGTTATCTTAAAAGCACCAAGACAATAGAGATACTATATTATATTTATTACGTGTACATAGGTTAACTAAATGAAAACCAAAGAAAAAAAAAGATAATAATATGACAAAAACAAAAACGAGACAAGATAGCGCTAAGTATTTTCCCTTGTGCTCTAAATCCTTGTACATTTTTCTTATATATCCTTTCATGAGCAAAGCATAGCCACTTGTTCTTGTGGAAGATCAGTCTTCAAGAGAGAGTACAGGTTTATATGGCTGTATACAGTCATTTCCAATATTGTAAACTGATTCCAAAGTCTGAAGTCTGCCTGAAGTATAGGTTTAAAAGAAGTATAATCAATAATCAAATCCACTCAACGTATTTTGATCACAAACTCAGAGGGGGAAAAAGAAGACTATCAAGAAGAGATATACATAGGAATCACGCATACTGGAAACATAGATTTTGTTTCACTAGTTTCAAAGATAGATTTCGCAAACGGATATTGCCTTTCAAAGTATGGTTGAAAAGAGTTACCTTGGGAAGAACAAGAACCACCACCAGTATTCCAATGCTGATACTGGAGTACCAACAGAGACACCAGGAACACCGATCACCCGTAGACTAAAACTCAGTGATTGCAATGGTTATTATTCAACCCCTATATCAATGAGTGATTTTGATTTCAGTCTAAGATCCGTTGCAAATCTTGATCAGAACACAAGTCAAATTTACAACGACCGGGAAACATCTCAATGTCAACGATTATCATTTAACCAAGGTCAATGCTCAGAATCACCGAGTGATACAAAGTTATCAAAGTCATTATTAAAACTCCCAGTGCAACAGGAGAGAACCAATCTTAGAAGTCCACCAGGTTTGGTTGAATCGCCTATAAAATCCAAGATGTTATTCAGCGACACAACTACACCCAATGCGTTCAATTATAGGCCATTGGTAGATAATATTGAGATTCCACAAGAGTACACCGAAGTCAATTTAAATGAGCATGACACAGGTTATATGACCGAGTCTAATAAGCAATTGAAACAAGTCTTCATCAAGAGTAAATTTGTGATTTTCTGTCTAATCATGGCAATCCTACCTCTAATTGCAATGATTGTTTTAACTGCTATATATTTCAGCACTTCACTTTACGACCGCATGGGTCTTATTGCATTCTGTGCAATTGATTTAGTGCTATTACTCATCTCTTGTATTTTCATCGGGTTAGGATCTCATGAAGTAGTTAAATCGGGAAGTTTTAAGATAATCCCATATTTTTTCATATTGTTTAGGATTCTTTTACATGGGGATGATTATTGTATGTTGAATGATTGGTATGGTGACTCGAAATATTTATACGTGCATCATCGATTAGAAGAGGGGGTGCAAAGAGTTATACAGACTGAGGAAATAACCACGCCTGATAAGATTTACAGGAGATGGAGTAATAAGTTGAGTAAGTATTGAATAAAAAAAAATGAAAATAACTACATATCAAAGAAATTAGATGGGAGATATTCAAAGAGAGATGTAATATAATAAATAAATAGTATGATGTTGTATGATATGGTAAAAAGTATGGGATGAAAAAATGTGATAGTGATAGTAATCTATACAGGAAAGAGTAGAAAAGCCAAGATGCAAAAGTAGAGATACTTCAAGCAACAAATCATGGGAATTAACAAAGAGACGAAAACAAAAAAAAAGTGAAATAACGACAACAAAAAAGGAAGACTAATAGACCAGAGTGACCAACCAAAATATAAAGATAAAGAAAGAAGAAGAGGATGTGAAATGATCAGTTTATCATTTAGATTCAGAGGTAGCAGCGGCAGCAGGTACTAAATGAGCGCCGCTGATAATATCTCCTGCTAATGCATTTTGGCCATTTTCAGATTCACCTAATTTGGAAGTCCCTTTTTCCTTATAAGTACTCACAGCAGGTATATCGGCTTTGATTCTTGTGACTAAAGTTTGATAAGCTCTTGGTTCTAAACGAATCAAAGTATGTAATGGAATTGACATCCATGGACTTTCCTCTTGTGGCACGTTCATGAAATAAGCATATATACATCTTAATACAGCTTGATGTGTTATCACCAAGACGTTTTCAACATTCTCAAGTTCCATAATAATGGGCTCTAATCTTACAATAACATCCCTATAAGATTCACCACCTCTATATCTGTATTCAAATTTATTTTCATCTCTTGCTCTAAAATCTTCTGGAAATCTGTCGGCTATATCTTCATATGTAAGACCATCACATGATCCGGCATCTAATTCATCCAATGCCTTCCAAGATTTTTTAGGGTATGGCAAATATTGACCTGTTTGCTGAGTTCTCTTCAAAGTTGAAGTCCAAACTTGCAACTTCTCAGAATCTGGGATAAACTTTCTGACCAATTCTGGTAATTTTTCAGCATATTTGAAACCACGTTCACTTAAATCTGCATCACCACCAATCTTACCCTCAAGGTTGTATTGTGATTCACCATGTCTTGATAACCAGATATACCTTGGTTTGATGTGCAAATTCATAACATAATATGCAATTCTACTTTCGAGGTAAGTTTCAATTTTGTTGATAATAATTTGTGAATTAACATTAACCATCTTGATGAATGTCAGATTTTTTTCATCTTTTAGATCCATTGGCTCATAAAGTTTCTCGTAGAAATCAATCTTAGCCTTCATATCATCTTCGGCATAACCTGCTGTTTTCCCAACGTAATCTGGGGAAGTGGCATTGATATCCAAGATATTAGATTTCACTATTTCCTCATCGTCACAGTAACTCTCCAAGAACATAGGTTCAATTTTGTGATCTTTCAGCACCTGCGATACATACCTTCTTTTTTCTTTGGTGACATTAGAGCCATCCAATATGGCAACGTGTCCGTGGTCTTCGTTGAACCATTCAATGATGGCCTTTAAGGCCTCATCATTGGCCTGCTCTCTGATAATAGCAGCTTCGTTGTTCGAAGGATTGAAGAATTCTGCAGTTGGTTGTGATTTGAACTCCTCTCTTCTATATGTGGAGACACTGAATGATTTGGTGGGAATAGATAACCAAGAAAGATAACGTACAATCTTTCTTGAAATCAAAGATTTCCCCCTGGCCGGTAAACCCACCAATACAACACAAATCCTAAGATTAACAACGTGTTGAACAGAGTAAACGGGCATATTGGTTATGTTATATCAAATTTAAGACACAGAGAAACAATTCTGTACGATGTAAGACTCAATATTATATGGTGTCGATGATGGCCTGTGTATATTAGACAGCTTATAGATCTCGTGATAGCTCAAGACTCAATTGGAAGAATTTTGTAGTTAAACCTATCCACAAAAGATGAATAGATAGTATTGGCTGGTACTACTGGTAATGTACTATATTGACGATATGGATATTTCGTAATATAGAGCAATCAAAGTAGTGTAAAATAGTAACAAGAGAGACAAGGTATACTATATTTCTGGGTGTTCCTGTACTTTCTTTTACTTTGCAATTTCAATGTGAGCGTTTTTCCCTTTTGCCTGTGAGAAGGTGGATCCCCGGATTTTTCAATGTTTATGTGAGCCTAAGCTTGTGTGTGCCAACCAGTTGCGGGTCTTGGGCGAGTGGGTGGGTCAATTGGTTACTGTTGTGAAGGGCCAATTGGCACTGTTACTAAGGGAAACTAAGGCGTGTGCCTGTATTGAGTCCTATACGATTAATTGTAACGAGACAGATTTGTGAGGTAATCCAAAAGGGTTCAACACGAAGCCCTCAATCGTTGCTGCCACTGAAACAGAGATGGGATTGCAATAGACTATTGCAGCTCTGAGCAAATGCGGCAGCGGAGGAACAAACTCACGCTTCGTGGGCGCGTCGATCGTCTGGTCGGCGGCGCGCGTCGATGTCTCGCATACATCTTTTTGGGGCACGTGACTTGATGGGGGCACGATTGCACCCCCAAAAAATACGTCTGCTTAACGAATGGCATCGATGGACAGCTCAGAAGAGCCTGAAATGCATTAATATAAACCCTAATTGTATCAACTTTACCCGATTAAAGGATACATCCCATATATTCACAGTTTCTGGCTTTCTATAATATGGCTTTAGAAGACCTTGATCTGGAAAAAATACTGTCCCAGTTGAGAGATTGGGATCAAGAGAATAGCGATGGCGATAACCCAAAAAGTGAACCATTAGATCCATTGACAAAGACTACTTATATTGCACCTGAGGCAACCATACAGGAGACTAACGAAAAGATAATTGACCAGTTTTTAACACCTTCCAATGAAGTATCGTGGGATCTTCTAGATGAATTTCAAGACCTACCGGTTGTCTCAAATGAAGACACATCTAGGTTCTACAACTCATTGGTTTCTTTACCTTCTTCCATTGGACGTACCACGATCAGATTCAAGAGAAAGGGTTTAAAGGGCTCTATTGATTCTTACAAAGAAGTGGTAGATGTTTCCTCTATAGATAACGGTGAATCGGCTTCGGTGTCGTTATCTATGAAGAGAAAATTCACATCCAAAAGTGAATCTCTTCAGGGGAAATCATCATATTTACCATTCCAGCCTGGTGGTCTCGCTGAGACTACTCCTACTCAAACTCCAAATAACTTGAAGTTCTTGCATAAGGATAAGAATGGGTTGTATGATATTCCACAGGGCCTTGTAAGAGGGATGAGCTTGAGCAACAATATAGATGATCTTAATTCCGGGTTGGAAGATTTAGATATTAATGAAGAAGAAGAAGAAGAAGATAACTCTGATGAAGTAGATGTAATTGAGTCCGATGAACAAGAACCTCTAGACTCAAGTGAGGCAACTGATATTTCAGGTTCTCACACTGAAGATGATGACATATTAGAAGCTGAGATTGCCGAAATATTGCCATCGAAAATGTTAATCAAACCTTCTAAGAGTGCCGATGCCGTTAGAAGACGTGAATGGGCTCATGTGATTGAGCTTTCGCATGAAATTGAGAACTTTGACGAACTGGTCCCTAATATGGCTCGTAAATGGCCATTCAAGCTGGATATCTTCCAACAAGAAGCCATTTATCATTTAGAACAAGGTGATTCTGTCTTTGTTGCTGCTCATACATCCGCTGGTAAAACTGTCGTTGCTGAATACGCCATCGCTATGGCAAATAGAAATATGACCAAAGCCATTTACACATCTCCTATCAAGGCCTTAAGTAATCAAAAATTTAGAGATTTCAAACATAGTTTCCAAGAAGTCGATGTTGGTGTTATTACAGGTGATGTTCAAATCAATCCAGAGGCTAATTGTCTTATTATGACAACAGAAATCTTGAGATCCATGTTATATAGAGGAGCAGATTTGATTCGTGATGTTGAATTCGTCATTTTTGATGAAGTTCATTATGTTAACGATGCTGATAGAGGTGTTGTTTGGGAAGAAGTTATCATCATGTTACCAGATCATATCAAAGTCATCTTGTTATCTGCTACTGTACCTAATACTTTTGAATTCGCAAGTTGGGTTGGAAGAACCAAACAGAAGGATATTTATGTTATCAATACCCCTAAGAGACCTGTTCCTCTGGAAATCTTTGTATGGGCTAAAGATGATGTTTTTAAGCTCATTGATGCGAACAGAAACTTCTTGGCACCTAACTTTAAGAAACATGTCGAGAAACTAGAAGGCAAGAAGAGCAATATGGTTGCTTCTGCTCAAGGTAATGGTCCTCAAAATGGTAGAGGTGGAAGAGGTAATAGTAGAGGTGGTGCTGTAGCTTCGAGAGGTGGTGCCTCTAGAGGTGGTGCCAGAGGTGGAAGGCCTTTTGGTGGTGGCGGAGGAGCGGGAGGAGGAGGAAGAATGCCCCAAAGAGATGGTCCAAATAAAAATACATGGTCTGCCTTGGTTCAATACTTGAGAAGAAACGAATTAATGCCAGCTGTTATCTTTGTCTTTTCAAAGAAAAGGTGTGAAGAGTATGCAGATACAATAAGTGGTATCAATTTCTGTACTAATAAGGAATCCTCAGAGATTCGTATGTTTATCGATAAATGTGTTTCAAGATTAAAACGTGAAGATAGAGAGTTACCACAAATTATTAAAGTTAGAGAGATGTTAGGAAGAGGTATTGGTGTCCATCATGGTGGTTTGCTGCCCATTGTCAAAGAATGTATCGAGATTCTTTTCTCCAAGTCATTGATCAAAGTGTTGTTCTCTACCGAGACATTTGCCATGGGTTTAAATTTACCAACAAGAACTGTTGTCTTCAGTGAGTTACGTAAACATGATGGTACAGGGTTTAGAAACCTATTACCAGGTGAATTCACTCAGATGTCTGGTCGTGCTGGTCGTAGAGGTCTTGATAGTACAGGTACTGTTATTGCAATGGCGTATAATAATCCACTTGAAGAAGCTGCTTTCAAAGAGTTTACGCTTGGTATGCCAACGAAACTGTCTTCTCAATTTAGATTGACTTACAATATGATCTTGAATTTGCTTAGAATTGAAGCATTAAAAGTTGAAGAAATGATCAAGAGATCATTCAGTGAAAACTCTTCCCAGTCATTGCTACCACAACATCAGTCTCAGTTGACAAAACTTAATGATCAATTAAAAGAGTTCAAGACTGATTGTACACCTGAACAGTTGACTAAATTAGAAGGTTTTTATGATTTAATGGCAACGTTGAAGAAGCTCTATGGTCAAATAGCTACCGAAGCCTTTAGTCATCCACTTTATAGAAAGAAACTGATTACTGGAAGACTTATAGTCTATAGAAATGAGAACCATGAATCAGTTCCAGGTATTACTGTTCGTCCGGGAAAGAACAATACATCAATGATTATAATCCAACTAGGTTTGAAAGCATCTGATAGGAAGAAATCTCAGTACGATGTTTGCTTCGATACAAACTTTGGAGATACATATATTAAGAAATTCTTCAAAAGATGGCATATGACACCTAATGAGTTTTCCTTTATTGAAATTGAAACAAAGGCAATTGAGCATATTACCAACCTCAGTCTTTCATCATCAATCAATGAAGTGATTAAGAAAGTCCCAGGTGCGATTGATAGATTCAATGATGAAGCAGCCCATTTATTATCTGCTAGAAACCATTACAAAGAGATGAAATGGAATATTGCTCAGACTTTATCTATGAAGAGTGTCAATGATGAAATGTATGATATTAGAATCAAGCTTGGAGAGATGTTAGAAGATAAAAATTTCATGGCTGATGATTTTGTCAAATATTATCCACGCATTATTGAAAGAAAGAAACTTGAAGGTGAGATCAATCAAATTATGAGAGTTTTATCTGATGAAAACTTACAATTACTACCTGATTATGAACAAAGGCTGTCAGTCTTAGAAAGATTGAACTTCATCAATGTTGAACAAAATACAATCACTTTAAAAGGTAGAGTTGCTTGTGAAATTGGTTTAGGGTGGGAATTGGCTATCACAGAGTTGCTATTTGACAATTTCTTAGGTGACTTCACATCAGAAGAGATAGTTGCTTTGTTATCATGTTTTGTTTATGAAGGTAAAAGAAGTGGAGGAAATGGAAGGGGTGGTGGAGAATCTGAAGAGAAGCCCGAGTTATTGACGCCTCGTTTGGACCTTGGTAAATCAAAGATTGAAAATATTATTAGGAAGACACTTGATATATGCTCTGAACAACAGGTTACCTTGACTTCTGATGAAGATTCATTCTTAGAGAATAACAGGTTTGGATTAGTTAATACTGTATACGAATGGGCTAGAGGTTTGAGTTTCAAACAGATTATGTCGTTTGAAAATGATGGTCAAGGAGGCTCAGGAACTGGAGGAGGAGGTGAAAGTGAAGGTACCATTGTTAGAGTTATCACTAGATTGGATGAGATATGTAGAGAGGTTAAGAATTGTGCCCTGATCATTGGTGATAACGAACTTCATTTGAAGATGAGTGAAGCTCAAGAGAAGATTAAAAGGGATATTGTCTTTTGTGCTTCTCTATACCTTTAGACATCTAGGTATTTTGTTACTTTTTTACCGATATATAAAATTCTATAGAGTTTAAAATAATGTCAATTAGACGAGATTGTTGTTGTTACATTTGTGTCTCTTGATGGAGATTAATCGCCGTAAAAGAACTACAATCCCCATTACAATGTTACACACAATAGAAAGCCTCAAATTGGGCTTATCTTGTTTATCCCAAATAGGGATCACCGGTGTGCCATAAGAAAATTAAAGGCCTACTTTTATGCCATTCGCGGAGCCCTTTTTTCTGAAAGACGGCAAATTCCTTGGGGGGTGGGCACTTAATGGGGACTCATGGAGAATAGTTTTTCATGTGAGTTGCAGATTCTTGCATCATCTGAAGATTTTTTATCAACAAGATCATGAGTTCCAGGTCCATGCCGGTATATATGACTCTCGATTACTAGTTTGGGAACTACTTTGAGGGATTCATCTTTAAATGTTTAAGAATCACATTTAGAGAATTCCAGCGGTTACTTAGACCTTATTTTCCTTCTCGGTAAACAGCGAATTGACTTTGATGTTGCCCAGAGTGGAGGAGACTACTGGAACTCCAACTTCCTATCAGCTGTAAAACCGTCTAAAAAGACATCACCCTAGCTTTATGTAACTCTCACTAGGCCATATTGCCAATAGTTATACACTCACTTCAGATAGCCTAAACTTTATTCAGCAGTTATTATCAGAGTACCAATTCAGCCACTTATCTCGTCCAATCTACGTAACTCTATTGGCAGACGGGTTAATTATTAGAATGTCAAAAAAGAAAGAATCACAATGAGCGGCGCGGTGACCGGAACTAAAAGCATAACTAAAGTTATCAACAGGTTTCTCCCATTTCTTGTCCGATCCACCGTACACCGCATACGTCAATACGATACCAGTACATGAGGTATGTAACAGCAACTAAAAATATGACTACCCTATATTTGTCAATCAAGTCTTACAGGTGAGGTTGGTCTTACGATGGTGCTTCTAAAATTAAAACTCGAGACAATACGAGCACTTTTTTCCTCACGAGACCAATTTTGCGAGCATTCGATATCCGGAGAAACTATTATAGGAAAAAAATATTAAAAAAAAAACCGTCAGACTCAGATTTAGATTATATGATCCGGTAATGAGCATTCGCTTGGCGAGAGATAAAATCAAAGCCAAATAGTGAGACTTTGATGTAAGCACGATTGTGTGACTAAATTGGTCAATTTAGCAGCAAAAAGAATCAGCTCGGTACATATTAAATTGTACCAGGGCTATTGTATTGAAACAATGCAAAAAATATTGGCAAAAGCTTTTACATTGCCAAAGCCTACCGCGAGAGCTGATTTTATCATAGCGGGCGTGCCATGACAACTAATCTCAACGTTAATTCGGTAAATGCAGAAGAAGAAAGCCTATTTCGCAGAGAAAAAAAGTCATTTGTTAGCGGTGGTAGGTGTGATGTTGCTCGGTTGAGTCTAAACCTCCACGGCGGGAGTGTACGTAATTGTGACAGACACACAGATGAACATGTACGAGCCAGCGTCCTGCAACAATGCATCTTTCCTCGCTCTCAAGTGTGTTTTTTGAAGTGGCATTAGTGAAAGGGGGCCCAGCCGATGGCACTATTTTTGACATACCACTCAAACGTTTATGAGTGACAGATAGTAAATGGTGAAAAATAATTCGACGGTATAGAGAACAAAAGGTAATGCGACAAGCCTAAAACTGTATAGATATATTATAGGCGTAATCCGAAGCCAAAAATAAAGCACTTAACCTAGTGTTGGATCTGGAGGATGTTACACAATAAGCCAGATGCCTGTTGCACATTGGATAACACACAGCTAACTGGAGAGAGGGCCAGTCAAGTTTTGTCTTTGAAAAACGAGCAAAAGCGATAAGAGTTGCCTCCCATTAGCGCGATCCACATGGCTCTTCATGGCTCCTCGACTGCTTCCGCGGTCTCTTGCGACAGTCGTCCGCGGGCCTGTGCGTACGGTAAATGCCTTTATTCCCAATCGGGTGATGACTTGCTTATCGCTGCAGCTCAATTTCTTTTTGGAACCAATTTCTCTGCAGCACTCTGTGTTTGGTCAGGAATTTTGGCAGCACTCTAACAAAAAAATTTTCCTTTATCAGTCCGTCACTGTTGTTTTTGAATAAATATCACAATCATTTCCTTGTAAATGTTTTTTTTTGTCACTTATTCATTTTTACCCTTTCTTCAGAAATTCTTTATATTATCTGTATAGCTTTTACTCTTTAAATCAATTAGCATTGTATTAGTCATTAGTTCATATTCAAAAAAATGGCTGAAATCGATTTAGAGAAAAAGTCTGTCTCAACCTCTGATGACGTTGCTTTTGTCACAGAAACCTCCGAAGTCAAGGACTCCAAATTCAAATGGTACTCCAACATCATGGAAATGATGGGTGGTGAAACCAGAGGTATTGAAAGAGTTCCAGAAGAAGAAAAAACCGGTACTTCCGTATATGAAGCTGCTACTATGTGGGCTTCCGCTAACTTGGTTATCGCTACTTTCTCCTTAGGTGCTTTATCTTACACCCTTTTCGGTTTGGATTTCGGTACTTCAGTATTGACTATCTTCTTCTTCAACCTTTTAGGTGTTCTTCCGGTTTCTTTCTTTACCATTTTCGGTGCTAGATTTGGTCTTAGACAAATGGTCTTGTCCAGATTCTTAGTTGGTGATATTGCCATGAGAGTTTTCGCTTTCATTAACGTTATTGCCTGTGTCGGTTGGGGTGCCGTTAACATTATGTCATCTGCCCAATTATTACACATTGTTAATAACTTCTTATTACCACCATGGGCTGGTTGTCTTATCATTGTTCTTTTAACCATTATTGTTACCTTCTTTGGTTACAATGCTATTCACATTTACGAAAAATGGTCTTGGATTCTTAACCTTGCTTGTTTCATCGTTATTCTTGCTAGATTAGCTAAAGCCGATGTTTTCAGTGCTGGTATTGAATCTGCTACCGGAGAAACTGTTACTTGGGGTTCTGGTAAGACTTTTGCCGGTGATGTTTTATCTTTTGGTAGTACCATTTTCGGTTTCGCCGCTGGTTGGACTACTTATGCCGCTGATTATACCGTTTACATGAGAACTGATACCAACCCTTACAAAATTTTCATCTATGTTACCCTTGGTTTATTACTCCCATTATGTTTCACTATGATTTTAGGTGCCGCTGCTGCTTGTGGTACTAAGAACTCTCAAGTTTACGCCGATTACTATGATCAATACTCCATTGGTGGTTTAATCTACGCTATCTTAGTTGTTGATTCTTTACACGGTTTTGGTCAATTCGTATGTGTTCTCTTGGCCTTGTCTACTGTTTGTAACAACATTCCAAACATGTACTCTATTGGTTTAGGTGCTCAAGCTTTCTGGTCAAAGTTTGCTAAAGTCCCAAGAATTTTCTGGACTGTTGTTGGTAATGCCGTTACTTTAGCTATCTGTATTCCAGCTTATTACGATTTCGCTTCAGTTATGAGTAACTTTATGGATTTAATCGGTTACTACTTAGCTATCTACGATGCTATCTCATTATCTGAACATTTCATCTACAGAAAGGGTTTCGCTGGTTACAACATTGAAGATTACGATGACAAATCTAAACTTCCAGTTGGTATTGCCGGTACTTTTGCTATCTGTTGTGGTGCTGCTGGTGTCGTTGTTGGTATGGATCAAACCTGGTATGTCGGTGTCCTTGCCAGAAAGATTGGTGATTACGGTGGAGATATTGGTTTCGAATTATCTTTAGCTTTCTCATTCATTGCTTATAACGCTACTAGACCTTTTGAAAAGAAATACTTCGGTCGTTAAATTATGTCTTTTGATTTAAGACTAATCAATAACTTCCTATTCATACCTACCTTTTTATCTTTTTAACATTTTGATATGTTTCTCAATATTGTCCGTTTATTCCTGTTTATTATAAATTTTCCTTCGTTTTTTCTTGTCGAATCGCCTTTCTAATATATAATTTAATATAAACTCTTATAACAAATACTATATTAAATCTTACTATACTACATTGTTTTATACTCTCGTATTTATTTTGCTTGCGAAAGCTTTTAAAAGATTTACAAGTCTACAGTATTTTCTTGATTAAGTAACGTGAATATTTATAAAGATATTCAAATTAATTAGTTAGTTAGTTACACCGATGATCAATTACTGCCTTGCACCTTCTCTATAGCCAATTCTTGCAACCCTTTGTGCGTGTATTTGTTTCCCCCGCCTAATCTACCCAGTATCAAGAACTCAATGATGAACTCCTTTGCTACATCTTTACCTTTTTGATGTAATAAAAATCCGATATATGTGGGTAAGATAGACTTCAAGTAGTTATGGTGTAATCTGACTTCATTGAAATATCCTTCATCATATCGATACCAACGTCCTTTTGCGGCTAATACTGCAGAACGAATATCAATAGCAAATTGTTGGATAAATTTGGCCAGTTGGCGAGAATCTGTAAGAAGTGATTTATCATTATGAAATCCTGAATCTTTAGGCTCATATGACTGAATGGTGTGGAAATTCATGGCTTCTATCACATCAAAGTTATTGCTTCTTCCTAAAGTATTATTATTCTGCTCAAACACCCATTCTAAGGTTATGAGTTTAAAAAATGATATTCCGGTACCATGAATTTTCTTGAGATCGATAGATATATCTCCTCTAAACTTGTCTCTTATTTCTAAATTCAGATTATTGCGTTTGAGGTATGTAGCCATGTAATGGGCCTCTAAAGATAGATACTGTACAGTTGATTTTTCTACTTTCTGGGTTCGCCTCAGAATACTACTTGAAGGCTTCTCCGTGTATAAGCAGTGGAATACAAAATAGTCTTCAAGGTGATATTTCTCCGGCATGATGCTTTTGAATTTCCGTATTCTTGAAAATGCCTTCTTTCTAAATTTCAAACTCGACAGATAACTGTTGGTAGCAGTGTTATATGTGAACTGCTTTGTGTATTGGTGTAGATCTGAATTGTTCAAGACTATGGTAAGGGGATCCAGGTACGACATAGGCCGTAAAGCTTGTCCAGCAATATTGTGACTGTTGTACTGGCTATAGCTCCTCTGTATGGTGGGCACAAAGCGTCGTATTGTCTTCATTATTGAGCTGCGTGCCTTTAGCTGTGGACTTGTAATACAAAATATTGGAGCTATGGGTATCACTATGCCCCAAGTTTCTCTCTATCTTTGTCTTAAATTTATCAACGCTTTCAATTTCTCAGAAAAAAATCGTAGAAAGAAAGAAAATATGTAAAAAAAATTATGTAATAATTTGTGCGTATTTGAATAGATATCACAGCTGTTTCTTTGGGAGCTCTATTTCAGACAAAGGCGTATATAATACACAAATACATCAGAATGGCTCCAAAGGCAAGTGCTGCATCTTCCAGTGTTAGCAAGAAAAGTAGTACGAGCGCAGATGTAGCTCCATCAAAGACTAAGGCTCCGAAAGCCCCAACCGAATTTATTTTAAGACCACACAAGACTTCTAGCTTGAAGAACGCCTCTAAAGTTTATGTATCCCCACAACTACTCCAGATAAATGGATGGACAGCAGGCTCATTTGTGAAAGTCGTCAAAGGTATGGCTGAAGTCGTATGTGTGCTGCACCCTTGGGAAGCAGTTGACGAGGAGACTTATGAATTAAACATAATATTAATGTCTCCTATTTACTATAAGCATGCTGACTTCCATCTCGGAGATCGATTAGCTTTGACTAAAATGGGTTCCTCGGTACCATATGCAGACAATATCACCATTGAAGTAGTAGAAATGGATGCAGAAAAAACCATCAACACTCTATGTGATGTAGGTGTCATTTATAATGATTTTTTAGTGATTGAGAATGAGCTTAAAGTTGACTCCATTAACAAGAAAACAATTGAACAAGAGATGGAGACCCTTTCATTAGCTGGAAATTCACCACAACCTACAACTTCGTTGGTGCCTTTCTTATTCCACCCAAAGACTACAAAGCTTACCATCACTAAGAAGGAAACAGTCATACCTAAAGACGCAATGTATTCTTATGCAAAAGTTGGAGGTTTACACACTCAAATAAACAGTATTCAGAACACCATCTCTATCCCACTGTATCACCCTTATATATTCACAAAGTTTGGAATATCACCACCAAAGGGTCTTCTATTACACGGGCCATCAGGTACTGGTAAATCTTTACTCCTGAACACCATTGCATCTGAGTCAAATAAGACTCATATAATAAATATAAATGGACCCTCTATTGTGAGTAAGTATTTAGGTGGTACAGAAGAGAAGTTGAGAGACTATTTCAAAGAAGCTTTAAAATATCAACCTTCTATTATCTTTATAGATGAGATTGACTCTTTGGTTCCAAGTAGGAACAGTGATGACTCCACAGAAGTTGATTCAAGAGTTGTAGCAACATTACTTACATTAATGGATGGACTTGCTGGTTCAGTGGTAATTATAGGTGCTACCAACAGAATAGGTTCAATAGACTCAAGTCTGAGAAGACCTGGTCGTTTCGATCAAGAATTAGATATTGGAATTCCAGATGCAGAAGCTAGATATGATATCTTGGTTAAACAGTTTGAATCTATGAAGGGAAGCTCTAGTCTGACGTTGGAAGATATCAGACAGATATCGCAAAAGACACATGGTTATGTTGGTGCTGATTTGGTATCATTGTGCCGTGAGAGTATTATCAAATGTATTACAAGAGGTGTTTCAGACCAGGGATTGAAGGCAATCAGTTATGAATTGAATGTTGAAGCTTTGAATGTTGAAATTGACGATGTGGAAGAAGCTATGAAGGAGATAAGACCTAGCGCAATGAGAGAAATTGTTCTAGAAATGCCAAATGTCAAATGGGATGATATTGGAGGTCAAGAAATCTTGAAGAGAAAATTAAAAGAGATGGTTCAACTTCCTTTGTTAGCTGCTGATACTTTCAAGAAATTAGGTGTTTCTGCTCCAAAAGGTTTGTTATTGTACGGTCCACCTGGTTGTTCCAAAACTCTGACTGCTAAGGCTCTAGCAACGGAGTCTGGTTTGAATTTCTTAGCCGTCAAGGGCCCTGAAATATTCAATAAATACGTTGGTGAGTCAGAAAAGGCAATTAGGGAGATATTTAGAAAGGCAAGAGCTGCTGCACCAAGTATTATTTTCTTCGATGAAATCGATGCCATTGCCGCAAGTAGAGATGACGACGGTGGAAGTAATGCTGGTAAGCAAGTGTTGAACTCCATGCTTAATGAAATTGACGGTGTAGAGGAATTGAAAGGTGTTATAATCTTAGGAGCCACCAATAGACCAGATATAATTGATCCCGCTTTACTAAGACCAGGTAGATTAGATAGACATGTTTATGTTGGTCCACCTGATATTGAAGCCAGATTACAAATCTTACAAAAGAATACAAGACATTTCAAACTACAAGATGGAGATGAATTCTTGAAGAAAATGGCAGAGTTAACTGATGGATTTTCCGGTTCGGAAGTTGTACTGTTATGTCAGGAAGCAGGCCTTACCGCTATCATGGAGAATAACGAATGTGACAGCGTTTCAGAAGAACATTTCCAAAAGGCTATCAAGGACATTAGCAAGAATATCACCGCAGAAATGCTTGCTTATTATGATGACTTTGCCGAAAAATACAAAGCTGTATAGAAGAGTTGAGTATATATATATATATATATATAAGATAGATCAGTCTCAAATACATGTATTAAGTACTAACTCCGTACACCGATTGAGCTTGGGTAATTTTTTAACTTTTCCTTTTCGTCTTAGTATGGCAATCATCGTTAAGTACTTTCAATTTCTGTGTGTTATTGTCACAAAGAAGATATCTGTAAATTTACTTGAGCATAGACTCTAATAGCGACATTAACAACAATGAATTCTTTCAGTCTCTCAAAGGTTATGCCAGTGATTGTTTTCGCTGGTCTTGGTGTCTACTCAGGTACGTATCGTTGCACTATTCATAATCCGATGATTTACAACCCACTAACTTGACTAATATTCTATTTCTGCAGGTGTCAAGTTTTTTCAACCTATTGTCATGTACGTATAACAGGCTTTTACAAATATCTCTGACTTGGTTTCAATCCGGCACGATTGTCCGTTGAGTTGATCCAACAGAGAGAGAGAGAAATATTGAGTATCACAGTACTAACCTATCAATTTCCATTTATATCTAACAGTGAACAACTTAGAAAAGACGGTAATTTAAGATCGGATATCCCGATCCCAGAACCTGAACCTGAAATTGAAGGTGTGCAATTAGGACCAGCATGGGAGAAATTGAAGCAAAAGCTTGAAGCTCCAGCCGATCAAAAGGCCCAAATTCTGATCGATGTCGAGGAAATGAAGAGGGAAAAAGAAGCTGCCACCGCTGCAGCCCTTGCCAAAGTTTCCCCTGAGGGAAAGAGCTAGGTCTGTTCTAATACCAGCCTCCCCTATACGTATATTACATATACATATACATATACATATACATATACATACCCATACAACCAAATAGATGTAACAACACGGCGCCCTGTCGCGGGCCCCCCCCCCCCCCCCCCCCGCTCCACTCCACTCTCTATCGACGCGACTATAAATAGATTTAGGTAAACAATGACATCTCTGTCTTTTGTCTGACAATGGAATTAGTTTCAGCGATTGGCTGATAGGTGATGTAATCTACAATTTACAGTTTACGGTTGTACCATTTTAACACCTCTTGTCTCTTTATAACGTGTCTCCTGAAGCAATAGAACGCCTCATACTACAAGGTTTCAACCGGGCCCCTTTTCTCTGAACTGTACCCTTCCCTTATCCTTCCTACATTACATTCATCTCTTCGTTCACCCATTCCATTCCTTGAAACAAGTATATACAAATAAGAAGACACATCTCACACATGCTGGATAACATTAAGAATCTTATACGGAAGAAAAGAGAAACTGGTAACAGTGGCGTTTCGAACAAAACTGGCGAAAATGCTACTCTTATTGACTCCATGATGAGTAATGGTAGTACTACGAAGGCCAATCCCAGATCAAATTCAAATACAATTACGGCATCGCCTTCAAAGATATCCGGTGCCAATGAAAACGTTGGTGGCGCTGCTACTACTCCATCTATTACCTTGACACGGGATCCAGAAAACAGCAATGTAAAACAAGCCGAAAATGATTCATATATTCCCGATAGAATAGACTCACGCTTTCAAAAGTATTACTCGGAACTATCATCAAGATATATCATAGTGGAACAAATCGGAGAAGGTGCCTTCTCCAAAGTGTTCAAATCATATGATACCCATCTCAAAAAGTTTGTTGCAATCAAAATTATCGATAAGACCAACTTGAACGTCCAACAAATAAACTCAATATTGAAAGAAATTGCTATAATGTCTAAGATCAACCATGAAAATGTCGTCAAACTGTACTCGTATAAGAACTCTACCTCATCGAGGTATTGTTTTCTAATTTTAGAATATGTGGAAGGTGGTGAGATTTTCAACAAAATCATCAAATATACTTACTTTTCCGAGGATCTTTCGAGGCACATCATAAGGCAAGTAGTGAAATCCGTCAAATACTTACACGATGAAGCCGGAATTGTACACAGAGATATTAAACCGGAAAATCTTTTATTTACCCCAATAAACTTTACACCAAACTCCGCCGAAGAACAATTGCAACATAGAAGAAAATCCGATGATAATAATAAATTGGATGAAGGTAAGTTCTTAAAGAATCACGGTGCCGCTGGTGTGGGTGTCGTTAAAATTGCCGATTTTGGTTTGAGTAAAGTGTTGTGGGATAACTCAACTAATACTCCCTGTGGTACGGTTGGTTATACTGCCCCGGAAATCATCAAAGATGAATATTACTCCAAAAAGGTAGATGTTTGGGCAATAGGTTGTGTGTTGTATACATTGTTATGTGGATTCCCTCCTTTTTATGATACAGATCCAAAGATTCTTGCTAAAAAAGTCTCAAAGGGGGATTATTGTTTCTTATCACCATGGTGGGATGAGATATCTCAAGGTGCTAAGAATTTAGTTTCCAACTTATTAACCATTGACCCAGATAAGAGATATACAATTGATCAAATTATGAAAGACCCTTGGTTCAATAAGAATTATGAAGATGAAACCAAATATAACTTAAAGGTGAGCAATGCCGCTGCTGATGCTCCACCTGCAACAACTTTTGATAAGGACTTATTTTACAAATTCAACAATACCACAAACGAAAACGTTATGGATCCATCGGAACACTCATATAACTTCGGATTGCCAATGGATGAATTATTGACTCCAAGAGCTGAGGCTATTAGATTGGTTTTCGATACCGGTAATATCATACAAAGAGAATCTTCTCCTATTTCCAATCCATCAAATGCATTACAAATTCCTGTATCTGATAGCAATAAACTGGGCAAATTCAAAATCATTCAAGAAGAGGACGAAGGTTCAAGCTTGCTAGATATCATAAACAATGGAAGAAAGACAAAGAGAAGATCCTTGTCGAGGAGAAAGATAGCAAGTCCACTTGGTCAAACATTTGTCATCAATGAGAGTACCCCTACTAGAAGACGCGGTTCATCGATCAGAAAACTTAATAAGGATGAAGTATTTGATTATGAATCAAGCGACGATGGAGAGATTGATAGTGACAGTGACAGTGGCGGTGACAGTGATAGTAGTGATCTTGAATTTGCGAGTAGCATAGCCGATTCTGATGAAGCCTATAATTCTGACTCGGACGATGGATCTGAATTTGAAGATGATGATGATGATAGTGAAACAAATTCAAATTTTGAAATCAAGAAATTTGTTCCAAAATCTATCCATAACTCTTCCAAGTTATCGAAATCCCCTTATTTGAACAAGAGTGTTTTGAAAAAAGAAAACTACAGAATCATCAAAGCTGACGATGATATTGAGACTGGTGCTTGTATCAAAGTTTCGTCGTCTCCCAAGCCAACTTCAATCATGAATAAACAAGCCGAATTCATTCATATTGAAGACACTGATCTAGACAAGTTGGTTCCAAGTGAAAGGCGTAAATCCTCCATTCCTTTCATTACCCCTGTCACTTCGGAGCAGACCAACTCAACAAATGTATCTAGTACAGCAACAAATACCACCAGTAGTATGAATTCGAGGTGCGATTCGTTGTCTTCGAAGACTTACCAATCATCTCGTTGTTCGTCAATCAATTCAAACAACCATAATTTACATTCAACCAGTTTCAAGACATCTGCAACTTTGGCAACCAATTGTCAAAATCATAACGATATCAACTCACCTATTTTCAACAAGATTGAAGAATCAGTTGTCTTCAATACTAGTAATCTGAGTGTTAATAGCACTGTAGGACAAACTACTACAAGTAGAAAATCTTCAGTCTCAATGTATCCTAGGACTCCTCATGTTCCAAAGGATGATATTTTAGGAACAAGAACTGAACCTTATGACGATGATTACTATATGGATGAAAGCGATGATGATCTCGCCAACACAACACCAGTTGTTGTCTCTACGGATATCAGCTCGAATATCAACTTGTTATCAATTGATGGTCATATGATTAGTGCGAGCGCTACTCCAACACCATTGGGTCCAACTCAAAGACCTAAGAATACAAAGGCTGAATCCATGTATCAATACACTCAACAAATCGATGAACAATTGAACGCATCATCATGTGGTAATTTGAGTTTGAATTCCACTGCTAATTCCAAATTCGATTTAAATTTGAATTCTTCAACGATGTTACTTCGAAGAAAATTGAAGAATGATGATAATACCGTTGTACTTGAAGTAGAACAATAACTTTGAGTATTATACTTACTCAAAACCCAATTTTAACGTTTACATTTTTGATAAACTCTTTGCTTTAGCTTATAAACTATTTTCATTTCTCTTGTGATTCATTTTTTCTTCTTTTTTAACTTTCGTATCGGATCCTTCGATCTGAGTTTACTCCATTATTTTTTACAACTGAGAAACATTATTGAACGTACGATTGTGTGGATTTGTTAGTTTTCCACTTAGTCTCAATTTCTCATATCTTTGCTGCATTTTTTATTTCTAATTATTTTTTTTTGCTCAACCTTTTACCCGTATCCTTATATTTTATCTGAATCTTTTGCATACCTGTTTTTATTGGAGTTCTGTAGTTACATAGTAATACTATTACAGCTTTACACTTATATATATTGAAGCATTTATAGAGTATATGTCTACTTACCACAGCCGTGGAGATTTTGTGTGGCGCACGCCAAATTCGAGAAGAGAGAGAGAGAAAGTTGACCAACAGCTGGTTAGTTAAAAAGATTCAAGCAAGGGTTTGGACTCCATATATAAATTTAGCATAGTTTCAAGTACTTCTCTATTCACTATATAGGCTCTGAAGAAACAACCAAATTTGAGATGTTTTCTAGATCACTTTCAGTCAACTTGCGCCAAGGGGCTTTGAAGTCAATTAGACTCAACTCCACATTAGCATTCATTGAAACTTCTGGTTCTACGATAACTCCAGCTTCATTAAGTGCTTTGAGTGCTGCCAAAGATATTGCTAAACCAATCACTGCTATATTATTGGGATCAGGGGCCGAAGATGCTGCTAAGGAAGTTGGTAAGATTGACAACATTTCCAAGATCATCATCTCTAAATCAGACAAATACGACCATTACTTACCAGAAGAGGTTGCACCAATTTTAGCCGATGTATTAAAAGGTAATTCATCATATACCAACTTCGTTACACCTGCTTCTGCTGTTGGTAAGAATTTATTACCAAGACTTGGTGCTCTCTTAGATTTACAACCAATCTCTGATATCATCAAAGTTGTTTCTCCAGATACTTTTGTCAGACCAACATATGCTGGTAATGCATGGACCACAGTTCAATCTACCGATAAATTAGTATTGACATCGATTAGAGGTGCTTCATTCCCACAGGTAGAATTATCTTCTTCTAATGGAGCCACTGTTGAAGAGGTTCCTTACGTTGAAAGTGGAAACAGAACCTCTTTTGTAAGTGAAGAAATCGTCAAATCAGAAAGACCAGATTTGGGATCAGCTGCTAAAGTTGTCTCTGGTGGACGTGGTTTGAAAAACAAAGAAGAATTCGATAATTTAATCAATCCATTAGCTGAAAGTTTAGGAGCTGCCATTGGTGCCTCTCGTGCTGCTGTCGATGCTGGTTTCTGTGATAACTCTTTACAAGTTGGCCAAACCGGTAAAGTTGTTGCTCCAGATTTATACATTGCCGTTGGTATCTCTGGTGCTATACAACATTTAGCAGGTATGAAGGATTCCAAAGTTATCGTTGCCATCAATAAAGATGAAGAATCTCCAATATTCCAAGTCTCCGATATTGGTTTAGTTGGTGATTTATTCGAAATTGTTCCAGAATTAACTGAAAAGATCAAAGCTTAAATAGACAGCTTAGTATGTCTGTGATGATCACTGTTATATAGTGTTACGACCTGAAACGATTAATTATATAGGTAGGAACTGAACAAAATAGAAAATTAATTTAATATACTCTCGATATAGATAAACTTCCTGGCCTAAACAAGATTTCTCACGTTGAGAATATTCCCTACGATCTGTAGGCGTGTATTTTTGGGGATTAATTGTAACAAACTTGTCTAGCCGTAGTCAGATATTGCTCTTTCGATGGCAAAAAAGAAAGCATCATTCTCATAACTCAAGCTTTATTCTTTGCTCAATCTATCACGTCTCTCATGTCTGACAATTCACAAATCATGTACGATTCATCAAATGAAATGGAACAACAAGGTTGGGTGGCTCATAAGTTACAAAACAACCCAGCTTTAGCATCGATGACTGGCCTGCTATCATCTTTCCCCATTATCAAAATATTCACATCAAATGCTGTTCCACTTTTGATCTGGAGAGAACACCGTAATGAAGCTGCTGCTGCTGCTGCTGAAAAGGTGTCTCAGAAATAAATATATCGTTTTTATGGTGTTTAAATGCTTTTGTGGTACTAGTTGAGGGGATTATACCGGAATCATTTTCATTTAAAAAAAGGTATACTTGATGTTTTGTGCTCTTGGTGGGGTAGGTTGTTAGCCAAGGGCTTCTTTGTTGGAATCCTACCTTGTAGATGTGATGAAATGTCATCGATTTTACGTATCTGTCATTCGTATCGTTTTTATGTCAATCATTGAATACTCGTATATTTATTTACTTAATACATATGTCCTTTTTATATATCTCTATCAAATGAACCTTGAGATATCCGTAACTTTCATCTGTCTTCCTGCGCTAGTACGCTCATCTTTATCAAGGCCGTTATTGGTTTCATCGTCGCTTATTTCAGATATTTCATCCTCGTCTGGACTAGCGTATACATCAACTTTGGAAGCTGGTTCCTCTTCTACCGTGGGGTTATAACTCTCTTGTTTGCTGTTCTGTATCAATAGGTCTTTCAATTGTATTTCTTTTTTCTTTCCTCTTTTACCCGAACCACTAATGAAAGTATCGTGGCTGTTTCCTAATTCAGATATCTTATATTCCTGCCGAGTGGTCGAGAGTTTCGAAGGAGTTAAGGGGACATCAACATAAATATCGTTGGTCTTTCTCTTCAGACTCGGTGATCTCGTTGTGGGTGAGCTCTGCTCGTGCGTGGTTTTATTATACTTAACTAGCTGATTGGTGAGCTCACTTCGCTGTAAAGGCAATGAACTTTTAGTTGTATTCTGGGGTATATTTCGGGTATTTATATTTGTATCTTTGATCACTTCAGGTCTTTCTATCACCCTATTTGAGTCGAGTGCAGTCATCCTGGGAATGATATTTGATGGGGTAGGTTGCCTTCTACTCAAACCAACTCTTATTCTCCTCTGAGGAATCACAGGCGTAATCTTGTCGGTGTCAATTGGGTATGATTTTGCCTTAGATTTAGTGGGATCGATTAGTCTATTAGTTATATAGACTTCATTGGGATCGTTTGCACCTGAAGCCTTGTTCATCTTACTTATATCTCTCACATATACATTTAACAATTGAACAATCTCCACTATAAGACCGCCATTGCATTCACTATTCCCATTAAGTCTTAAAACCTCTTCGGCTTTCAAGATCTTGTAATCCATCCCAGTTCTCTGTCCTAGTTTGTAAAAATCGCTGTGTATTAATCTACCTGAATCGTCATATACGTGGAGTTTCTTGTTGAATTCATAGAACTGTAGTTTACCATCTTTCCACCTTTTCATCTTTTGCGTTACATCGTATGTATATAAGATCTCATATTCTGAGAACTCACTTTCTTCTAAGGGATTGTTTTTCCTTATCAACCCTGACATATTGGTGTGGTATCATCAAGTATAGAAGTTCATAGGAGTGCCTTCAATTGATTCATTTGGGAGATCAGCTGAATGAATAGAGTAAAATCATATGTGTGCCTCGGAGATATTAGAAAATACGCGTCGATATTTACAAAATGCGACGCACGCGCCGTGGGGAAATGAGTGATTGAAATATTAGATGTCATAAATAGGATATTTATTGGAAATAAAGTAGGATATATATAACGGCATTATATAATGGTTAATGGGAAAACTGATCATAAAATTAAAGAATTTTGGGTTTTGATGATTGCTTAAGCGGAAACCTTAGCTAAGATAACATTGTATAAGGTAACACAATCAGCAGAGAATTTTCTGATACCTTCAGATAATTTTTCAGTAGCCATAGCATCTTCGTTCATAGCGAATCTGAAAGCGGCTTCGTCATCAACGAAGGTAACCTTTTCTAAGTCTAAAGAAGCAGCGGCAGTAGCGTCTAAGACCTTTGGAAGTGGAGCAGTAGAGTTAACCATTTCTTCTAATAATTTTGGAGCAATGGTTAAGAAATCACAACCGGCTAAAGCGGTAATTTCACCAACGTTTCTGAAAGAAGCACCCATAACAATGGTCTTGTAACCGTATTTCTTGTAGTAGTTGAAGATGGCTCTGACGGATTTGACACCTGGATCGGTTTCAGAAGTGTAAGTTTCACCGGTGGAAGCTTTGTACCAATCTAAGATACGACCAACGAATGGAGAAATTAAAGTAACATTAGCTTCGGCACAAGCAACAGCTTGGGAGAAAGAGAATAAAAGAGTTAAGTTACAGTGGATACCGTACTTGGATTCTAATTCTCTAGCAGCTTGGATACCTTCCCAAGTAGAAGCAACCTTAATTAAGATTCTTTCCTTGGCGATACCAACAGACTTGTATAATTCGATAAGTTCTAAAGCCTTCTTGATGGTGGCTTCCTTGTCGAAAGATAATCTGGCATCAACTTCAGTAGAAACTCTACCTGGGACAATCTTTAAGATTTCCTTACCGAATTCGACTAATAATCTGTCTAAAGCGATGTTAGCTTTTTCTTCTGGGGTAGAACCTTTAGCCTTGGCGTATTCAACGGCAACATCGATTAATTTAGCGTATTCTGCCTTCTTAGCAGCGGCTAAGATTAAAGATGGGTTAGTGGTAGCATCTTGTGGGGTGTATTTGGCAATGGCTTAAAAAGAGAGGATATAAGTTAGTAAATCAATCAAAAGAAAAGCATCCAGTAATAACCGTACAGATCAGATTTAGTATTAGAGGGCAACTGTGAAGCATCGAAAGAATAACCAGTAAAATTCAGGTTCATACAAGAGAGTACGGAGTTTAGAACTTTTGGCAATTGTCATCAATCTTGGAAACTCCTACAAGTTCCGAATAATTCAACTATTCTATTTGGCAGTATGGGTGAGACTTAAAATATTTATACATACATTCGAATTCACCAGTGTCAGTGACGACAACGGTACCGGCGGCCTTTAATTGTTCTAATTGAGAAACGGACATTTTGTATATATGCGATGATAGTGGATCAAATGTTATAGTTGGTAGGAAAGAAGGGAAGAGAAAGAAAGAAATGAAGGTTACCAAGTTGCCGTTTCCATATAAATATACCGCATCCATGCCTCTCTCTGCCTACGATCCAGCCAACTCGCACATTTCGCTCCACGAGCCTTCACTATGTATTCAGTGCCACGGAGAACTGTCATCCACCACCTTAACTGTGTGGCTCGTGCACGGGTTTGGTGGGGCAGGTGGGTGGCTTTCCCCTTTGGGGCTCTTAAGCGTTCCCCGGGAGAGTGGGTTTTCTTTGGTCTTAAATGCTTGTGTGCTTATATATATGCCTCCACGACCACCACAGCTTCTCAACTGCTAGATATTATCACAACTCAAAGATGTACTGAATCTGACACTATATGATTGAGTTAAGGGGAAAGCCAAGGAGTTAAAATCTTGATTGTGTGAAATCGCTTGCCCCACGTGACTTACAATTGCCACCAATATCTCATAGAGGGCGACGACCGCGGACGCATAATCTGGGGAATTTACTATTTTTCATGCGAATTGAATTTATTTTTATTGTATTTTTCAATACTGAAAGCAAACAACTAATTATTAACTACTTCAAAGATTATAACTTGGAGATATTCTTGTATTTGCTAACTCTTTCTTCAATCTCCTTGAGCAATGTTTCACAATCTGCGGAGAATTTCCTAATACCTTCGCTCAATTTCTCAGTTGCCATTGCGTCTTCGTTCAACAAGAATCTGAAATTTGATTCATCGTTGATATAACTCACCTTCTTTACCGATGGGTCACTGTTTTGAGAGGACTCCACAGAATCTAATCTCTTTGGAACTGGGGTGTTGGAGTTGACCATTTCCTCTAATAGCTTTGGAGAAATTGTCAAATAATCACAACCTGCCAATGCCTCGATTTCCCCAACACTTCTGAAAGAAGCTCCCATAACAATGGTAGAGTATCCGTATTTCTTGTAATAATTGAAAATCTGACGCACTGATAAAACACCAGGGTCAGTCTCGGAGGTATAAGTTTCACCGGTAGAAGCTTTGTACCAATCTAGAATACGACCAACGAATGGGGAGATTAAAGTAACTTGAGCCTCGGCGCATGCAACAGCTTGGACAAATGAGAATAGTAATGTCAAATTACAGTTCACACGGTAACTTTCTTGTAATTCTCTTGCAGCCTGAATACCTTCCCATGTCGATGCAATCTTGATCAAAATACGGTCTCTAGATATTCCTTCATCTTCGTATAACTTAATAAGCTCCAAAGCCTTCTTAATGGTGGCCTCCTTATCAAAAGAGAGTCGAGCATCTACTTCAGTAGATACCCTACCAGGAACGATCTTCAAGATCTCTTTTCCAAACTGAACCAAGAGTTTGTCAAACGCAAGGTTTGCTTGGCTCTTTGTATCTCTGCTTTTAGAGTTCTGAATTCCATATTCAACGGCTTGATCAATCAGCTTCGAATATTCGCTCTTCTTAGCAGCGGCTAAAATTAAAGAGGGATTTGTTGTTGCGTCTTCAGGTTTATACCTTGCAATTGATTCGAACTCCCCTGTGTCTGTGACGACTACTGTTCCAGTCGCTTTTAAATAATCTAAGGAGTTGGACATTTGGTGCTGATTACTTAAAATAACTCAACAAAATTATACGCTGCACTGGTAACGCAAATGCATGCATCTAGATATATATATATATTATGAGAAATTCGACCTTAGGCTAAATCTGAAATAGCCTGAAAATTATCCGATGATGGGCTAGCATCAGCAAGAGTCTCTATAGTCCCAATTTATCTGCAGTAACCGTAACGATTACCTGAAACGCAATGCGATCTGTCATTTTTAAGTACAAGCTAGACCTATGCCATGAGCGATTGATCAGAGATAGATTCATACAGAGAGGCATTCTCGAGCATATCCTGCAAAAGACTAGTCGTCTCCAGCTCTCGGAACTTCCAGCTGATTCATATTATTCTTTGCAAATTAGTAGGGTATTTGGCTCTATAATTTCAGAATCAGACTTCACTGACAGCGTATAATGCATGCAATTTATGGGTGTTGTGGCTATCCGGCTGAGTGAACCAAAAGGATATCAAAGTGTAGTGAATATCGGATCCTGTCCTATGTCTATCTCAAGGAAGTTTTATAGAGGTTTAAGGTGTAGTCTGTCTAAACATCCGTGCACCTGCTTGCGCTGATATAGTTGTTTTCTCGCAAAACTTTTTAAGAAAATGGCCAGCTAGTGCAGCGGGTTTAGCAGCGGGTTTAGCTCAGCTGGGAGAGCGTCAGACTGAAGATCTGAAGGTCGTGAGTTCGATCCTCACAAGCCGCATTTTCTTTTTTGCTCTTTGAACAAAGCTACCTCTCACTATTTTTTATCTCTGTATAAACTTACGTACTAGTTTCACATTTCACAACTTATATAAACATATGTAGTGAGTACAGAATGGAATCAAAAATATGATTGAAAAAAAAAACCTGTGATTTGTCTTTTCCTTTTATTTTGCTTCCTGTGAGAAAATCCGTGCACGTCTGATTTTGGTTATTGTTGTTTATGCTAAAAGTCGCGTCGGTCGCTATCTATTCTTAGGTATGGGTTTTGAATCTCTTCTACCGTGTTCTTTATCTATCATTCTATTGACTAACTAGAGTAACTGTATATTTGAGTATCCCATAATTTTCGTATGGCAGGGTATTTTTATAATTACATGGCTGGATGGCCGGGATTTTTGGCTTTTTAATCGTATCCATTATGTATATAAAAATCATACTAGAATATTCTTAAAAATGAGAATTTGCAAGGTCCAAAACCTCGGGGTTTGGAACTGATTCTGAGTAAATTAATTTCGAGGAGGATAATTGGCTGAATATATAAAAGGTGATGTGTTTATCTCAGTCTCTTGATATACTTAAATGAAGTTATTCTTATAAAAATATCTTTTAATATAGACATTTAAGGTTAAGTTTGAAGAAATATAATCTTTTAAACAACTACAACAAGTTTTTAGAAGAGTTCAGAGAAGATTACAGAGTTTTATCTTTAAAATAGCCAAAAAGAGTAACTCCCACAGTAATTTGGTTTATTTTACAAATTTTACAATTTCACGTGACCTGACGATTTGCCAAAAAAATTTCACGTGATCTCAAGGATAATATCAACTTTTTATAATTTGATATAGGTTGAGTTTAAAACAGGAAGTCCCTTGTTTAAATTCAATAAAAGCATACAGTCTAGTTGATTAAGATTATAACTAGGAGACTGTGTTGCGATATATTGGTATAGAGATTTTGAGAATTATAGTTGGTTAACTGTTTTCAACTTCGTTATTTCCACTTTTATCTCCTCAAAGATGGTATCTGGGGACACATTGGTTTCGTACCATTCAAATGAGCTCGCTTTCAGAGATGGGTGTGGCTCTTCAGGTTCTGTTATCGTTCTCGATAAGGATTTAAACAGTGTTAATAATAACTCTGTCGATATCATTAGAAAGCCACAGAGCGCCCTTGGAAGATTAGCCTCATCTCCAACATTAGATTCTCTTATCGATCAATTTAAAGAACATTTAGGAACAAATGTTCAATTGACTAGTGATGAGATCGATCATGAATTACTTATCCAATACATGAAGAAGTATATTTCCAAAGAAAAGGAATGGTCTAGATTTGCATACGCTGATTTCTCGAGATCTTATACAAGAAATGGTGTTGAAGATATTAGTGTTAATGCTAATTTGTTAATCTTAGTTTGGACTCCTGGCCAAGGTTCTTTCATTCATGATCATGCTGCCGCACACTGTGTTATGAAAGTTTTGAAAGGTCAACTTACCGAAGAATTATTCCATATGCCAAAGGATAACGAAGAGATCACTCAAAATATGACCCCATTTAAGAGCACCAAAATTGTTGAAAATGATGTCGCTTACATCAACGACAATTTGGGTCTTCATCGTATCATTAATAGATCCGATGAACTCGCCGTGACTTTACATTTATACACTCCTCCTTATGCCAAATTATACGGTTGTAATTATTATGAGGATAGAAATGGTGTCAAACATCATATCGATATGTCTAAGTTATACAGCTGGAAAGGTGCCTTAGTCAACGATAAGAATCACTCAACTTGTTAAGATTTGAGTATATCGTTATATCATTATAGAGAAGTTGGGTTAATTTCCACTTGTCTGCGTTCTTTCTGTGTTTTTTTGTTGTTTTTTATCGTCTTTGTTCCATGGGTTCGCAGTGTATCATTATTTGTCTTTCTCCTTTGTCTCCCTTTTTTTTTGTTTTAAGTTATTTTATTCCTTAATGGTCATCTCCATTCACCGCATCCTTATACATATCATTTCATGATTATACACGCTTATTATTCCCAGTTTTGAAATATATTTTATAAACTTCTACATTTATATATATAAATTTATATATCCTCAATGTATTTTTCGAAAAAAAAAATTATGAGTTGTAAATCAGGTTTATCAATAGTTTATTTTGATATAAGTACAAAAAGTGAAATGGAATCACGGAAAATATAAATGTCTAATATAAAAGGGGAAATATTACATAGTTGTTTCAAGTCCTAAATAACCCAACCAAGTTAAGCAGGAGAAATGAATAAATAGTAGAGAAGAAAAAAATTATCAGAATGTGTGACTTTTTCTTTTGAAAGATGCAGGATAAAAATTGGAAATATATGTGGTATACGATTTAAAGACTTAGTTGAACCCTCTAATCCAGAATTCAGTCTTGTCGGAGCTTTCACCATAAATCTTTTTCAATTTATGATTTAATTTAATGCTTAATTCATATTTCTGTTTCTTTAATGACTCACATTTTTCAAACAATTTTCCTCTACCATAAGACAGTTTCTGGAATTCAACACTCATCTGTGAAAGTGGTTGAGATGGTAAGATTGAATCGATGAATTTAATCTCCTTTTCAATCTTATGAATCTTAGTAGAAATGTCTTCGAATAATTTACTGAGTTCACTTACCCTTGGATCATGGTTCTCATTTGTGATTTTAGTTGCTGTAAATTGAGATGAAACTCTTCTTATTCTAGCTAATTGCTCTTCTCCTAAAGCAATATTTTCTAGCTCTTTGGAACGATTTTTGGATACGTTAAGGACTTGCATTTCTTCTTTAGAGGCTTTAGCTTCATGATCTTTATCGGTGGTATCGTTCTTAACCTCTGAGTCTACTGTGGTATCGTATACTAAAGAGCCCATGGATTCTGAACCATCCGCTATCTCGTTGCTTTCATTAGCTTCGTTGTTTTCAACGTATGTGTAATCCTCTGGGCCTGGTGTAGTTTCTAATTCTTTTGTTAATGGTGGCTCTATTTTGTCGGCAAATTCGGTTACAGATCCGTTAAAAGTCTCATATTCCAAATCTAAACTTTCAAAATTTGTGATCAGATCGGAGGTATATGTTCTACTGGTAGGGATATCTACACCGGTATTGAATGAATCCATCGTTGGTAATTCAGTAGCTGTTTCTGTTGACATTACTCGGTACGCGTTCAAATGGAATTGGGTTTGTTTTGGTTACTGTCAATTTAATATTCAAGAAAGTAATCTAAACGTGATGCGGATCCAATGGTTAAGTAGTGTCAGTTGGATAAATGATTGTAATGCACGCCAATGACACCTGTTAAAATTTGACCTTGTTGTGATATGCAACCAATTGATGCTAGAAGGGTTCAATGTATGTATGTATATATGTATGTAATTTGTTGGTGTTTCTTTTTGGCGTTTTGTTTTTCTCTGCCTCAGTAGCAATTCGTACCCAGAACCGAGTCGCGGTGTTTGGTTCCTTGTTTAGGAAAGAGAATCTGGAGGGTGGGCTGGATGGCTCGCTCTCCTTGCCAGGGTCTTCACTTTTATTGTGGGTATGGGGACCACTCTAGAGTGAGAAAGAAGTGAAAGCACAAGATGTATGTGCTGCTGTTGTTCATTATTAGTCCACCTTTCTTGCAATCAGTTTTAGACTGAGAAGATAGCCAACACTCCCGGTTGTCGCATAAATTTCCTAGGAATATACAATTTTAGATTTTCATACTAAAAATATAGAAAAGAAACTCGATGATGAGATTACCTATTTTGTGTTTACCTAGCCCGCTTTTTGACTATACACATTTGATATATGAGAACAACACACATGTATCTTTGCCCAATCAAAGTGACCCAAAATGGGTCTCTCACGATGGGAACTAACACTCATGAGTGAAACGATCGACGCAGCCAAAAGCCAGCCACCAGCTCCGCGTGGCGGTCGCGTTGGTACCGTTTTGGGAAATTAAGGGCAGTGTCAAGAAGATGAAATTAAGTCGGTGAACAATGTTTTACAAGTTTACTATTATAGTTAATTTTCGAAGAAGTTTTATTAAGAATACCAAATATACAAATAGTGATGGGGCTAATCTATACCCCATCTATAGAGAGAAAAAAAAAGCAACATATAGAAGGAACTATTGAAAAATATCTAGAAACATTTTTCTCAGTTTATCCACTTGATTTTAATTTAATCAAGCGTTTGTAATAGTAACTGTAGCAACAGTAGAAGTTATGGTGATGGTTGTGTATGGAGTTAAATCACTGTAAGATTCAGTTAAGTTGTCTTCAGCGTAGTAGACATAACAGACACCAGAATAAGCTTCAGTAGCATACGGAGTATAATCGCTGTATACATCGATTGATGATGATGTAGTAGCAGATGTCGATTTAGTTGTAACAGCGGGTGAAGTAGCGGCCTTGGTAGATGTGGTACTTGTACTTGATGTAGTTGGAACAGTTGTAGAACTAGAAGTGGTAGTTTCTGGAGCTACAGTGGTTGAAGTAGGTACAACAGTTGATGTAGTTGGGGTCGAAGTTGAGATGATTGATGAAGAACTTGATGAAATGTCAACAACTTTGGTGGTACCAGCTGAAATGGTAGAAGTGATAACATTGGCTAATAAAGTTTCAACTTTACCATCAATGGTGGTAGTAAGAGTACTTAAGTAATCAGTTGAAGTAGTAGTATCAGTTTCTGTATCATTTTCAGTGGAAGTTGTAGTAGTCTTAGAAGAACTTGAAGAAGAAGAAGAAGATGATGATGAGGAAGATGAGACTTTAGCTGGTAAGGTGGTTGTAACTAAGATAGAACTTGAAGAAGTACCAGTAACGGTGGTAACAAAAGTAGATTCATCTCTTGTAACAGTAGTAACAAAAGTAGTATAGTAATCGGTAACAATTTCTGTAGTAACAAGTTCAGTGGTTGTAACGTATTCGGTAACAGCTTCACCTGTAACATAGACATAACCTCTCTTCTTTAAAAGAGTAGCTGTCTTTACATCTGGTTCACCGCCAAATGGATTTAATTCGGTGTAAACGGTGGTTTCATAGATTTCACTTGCTTCTGGTTGTCTTTTACCAAAGAGATGGAGCGGTAAAGCTAAGGAGTAAGCTACTAAGGCAAAACTGAATAATAAGGATTTAACTTGCATTTTTTGAATAGGTGAATAGATAAGGTGTGTTTTTGTTCTTTGAGTGATCAATGTATGATTAAACGATTGATTGTAAATGTAGAGTTTCTCGATATTCTTGAAGGTAAAGAGATGTTCGGTGTGTTGAACTTAATATAAAATTAATGAATGACTAAAGTTAGATAAAAGGAATGGCTAAAGTTGGTTAAGTATAAGAGTACTTCAAGCTACTGTAAAGTTATTTGCACTTTAAATATGTTGAGTATCTATTGATTGGAAATTGGTATTATTCGTTTGAATAAAGAAGGAAAAAGAAAAGAATAATAGAAAAGAGGTGAAAGGAAAAGAAGGAAGAGAGTATTGCAAATGAAAGGATTTTATAAAACCACCATGTGGGTATCCACCTAAACTTATATAGTCTTGATAGTTAATGGGAAGTTATTTCAAATAGGGAAAAGGGCATCTTCAATTTTGAAATAAAAGCAAAAATTGAAAAAGCATAGATATGCACGGCGAGGTACCTGCATCAATGTAGGAAATATTTTAGACCGCGGTTTATTTGTAACAGATAAAAGTGTTTTGAGAGTTTTGTATGGGATTTTTTGCAGAAATGCCTTTGTTTCTTAGACATCTATGCAATCGAAAAAGCTTTCTGGGCCAAATTAGGTTATGATTGATTAGTTCATGCGTCTAATAGCTTTTAGTTTAGTTCTTGTATCATGTGTTTTACATTTTACATTTCTTAATTTACTTCGTCACCGCGATACATTTGTTTGGTTTATCTTATCGCTTAATATACACCAACACTATATTCATATCCTCAGGTATTTAGGATGCCACTGGTTATTAGAGATAGACACTCAAGTTTGAACCAATTTAATCAACAATAAGTTCGTCAAATGGTATGAAGATCATCTTGTTAAAAAAAATGAAGTAGTCCCCATTAGGAAATTTTCTCAGCGCCAGCCACTCGACCTTCCTCGAAATTTAGTCTTAATCACATATTTTTAAAATCTGCTTTAATTTATGCCATCCTCTTTTAGGAACTTTCAAACCCCAGCCAGCTCAAATTTAAACTGTACGAGTAATGATCTACAAAGCTTTCGAATTACAGTTTAGCACAAACACACACTATACGTAAGGGCCTCGAGAGGTTGAACGTGGAAAGCTTTGTTACCATTTCGAGAATCTTAAAATGTTACTATTCCTAGAAGAGAATCCAGTAGAAATCCACTAGGTTTATGAATGTTCAACTTTTCTATAATGAAATAGAGAAAATCTTCTATTACTTTACAACCGTTATTTCGAAACTATAGTCAAGCAGAGGCAAAATAAGAACACAAGTAAAATCATTCAATTTCCATTGTTAGAGGCTGCGCACGTTATCAGCCAGCCACTTGTTGCCCGATCTGGCTAATTTCGAGATCTCCAGCATGTTCTTTGTTTGTTTGTAGTTTTCTCACACAGCCTTGCTTGGGCAAGAGAAATAAATGAAACAAGTTGCAACTCTCATGGTAAAAATGAGTTGGCTGGGGTCTTTATGATCCCAAAGTGGGTGAATGTACGTGTAATTAGACTGCAGAGAGTTGGCGGAAGTTCAAGTTCCACAAGCAAGAGAAACTTGGCATGTAACATGAAACGACAGGATTGAGCCGAAGTATTGGCCAGAATTACAAAAAGATATATGTATATATATATATATATATGAAAGACGGCCTGATTACCTGAGTTACACTCAGTGTTTCTCTTGAATGATAGAAATCATCCTACTAGGTGTATAAAACGTTACTTTTGAGTGGACTTTAGTTCATTCAACCTTTACTCTGGACCAACTTCAGTCAATAACACGATTAGAGCGTGGTTGCTTCAGCTGTGTAAAAGCTGAGACTGCTGGCTCAAAAGCTTTGCAAGTCTACAACAGGGAGTACGATCAATACTGAGGCGATCGAAACAAATTGAAAGTAAACCATATATATATATATATATACATAAGCTTTTACCTTTTAGGGCCTAACTATGTCTTTGGACCAGCCATCCCACATCCACCCCACAGAGAGTGGCAGTCACGCACCCGTACACAGACTCGCACAAAAATGACCAAGTACACCTCACACCACACGGCACACCTTCACTACCCGAATTGGGCTCTCTCCCGTAAACTCACCCCCTCCCGTAATTGACCCACCTGCCCAATTGGCAGTCTCTCGAGGAGAAAGCGACAAATTTT
Source organism: Wenyingozyma nitratophila (assembly GCA_030567875.1). Lineage (NCBI taxonomy): Eukaryota > Fungi > Ascomycota > Pichiomycetes > Pichiales > Pichiaceae > Wenyingozyma > Wenyingozyma nitratophila. Next base: position 315,078 of record JAJLSW010000006.1, read on the forward strand.
CCCAGCGACAAACACGAAGTCTCCCATTACCCGCCTGGAATCCTACTGAGTGTCTCTCTTCATACCAATTTTCGCTCTTTCACCACTGAAAATTATTCATCTTAATCAGTTTTCAATACCTAATATAACACAGTATCATAGTATTATCTTATTTCCTTTGAAACTACAACACAGTTATATATTATCAATAGCAATGGGTATGTTCATCTAGTTACCACAAATATCAATCTATCAGTTGTTTCAGTTGTTGAATACATTTCGAATTAGCATCAGTAGAGCCCTCACAGAGATATATATTAGCACATTTTGATCACATATCTCATATATAGCCATAAATTTTAAACGAAATAGCAATCAACTTGACTTACAAAGCAATAGAGAAAGACTTTATAGCATTTGAAATATCACTTGACATTGCCTTCCTTATAAACAGACACCATGGTATATTGTTTTCTTCCAAGGGAGTTAATACCTATAGATAACCTCTGTCTTGAAATTTTGATATCATACTGAAACTCTTCATTTCTTATACTGTGTGACTCAAGGACATCACACAACACTCAAAGAGTAATATATATGATTGAATATTAAGAAACCCACTTTGTTTGACTATATCAATAGGCAAGAAAATTGGAGTTTTTTAACATTATATCTCCATATGGACAACTTATAAGTGGAGTCACCCTTGAGCACATAAGAAAAGAATGAGAGAGGCCTTTTGAATGATATTAGCTTTCAACTGCTTTATCTCCTTTAACTGATCTACTGCTTTTCATCTGTACAAACCACCACTGAACTTCTTTTAGAATGCACCTGCTTTCTTCAAAATTCATTTTTTACTAACTTTTTTTCCTCTCCATTTTCAATATAGTTAACGTTCCAAAGACTAGAAAGACCTACTGTAAAGGTAAAGAGTGTAGAAAACACACTCAACACAGAGTTACCCAATACAAAGCTGGTAAGGCTTCCTTATACGCTCAAGGTAAGAGAAGATATGACCGTAAACAATCCGGTTACGGTGGTCAAACCAAGCAAGTTTTCCACAAGAAAGCTAAGACTACTAAGAAGGTTGTTTTAAGATTAGAATGTATCGTCTGTAAAACCAAGATGCAATTACCATTAAAGAGATGTAAGCATTTCGAATTAGGTGGTGATAAGAAACAAAAGGGTCAAGCCTTACAATTCTAGGTTTATCAAGTATGATTATTATTATAAAAATTATATCTCAATAACTTATTTACATAATTATATTTATATCTTTAGATTAATATAACTAATTAGTATCCAATCATATGTAGTAAATGAGTTTCTGCACTGTTTATACATAGATATAAACGTATATATGTATATATATATACAATCTAATCCTTATAGTAGCACTGAAATAGTCACATCTTTTCAGCGCTCAGCAATGGCCCCGCTCTGCGAAAAAACACCACACCGCGCACCTCTACTTGCAGGTAGTGCAACGATGCGAAAGAAGCCAGAGGATTCCAGATCAACCAAATCAATAACAATCGGTGCTTGTTTACAATTGATTCAGGTGAACCTAGGTAAAGTAGTTTACAATTCACAATCCATTCTGCTGTCTCTGTTGCTAAGTCGTAAGCGTGTGCATAGGCCTTTGTACCGTATATTATTCTCTCCACTCACTAATTCCTACCCAATTACCAGCGATCCAGGATCAAGGCAATTCATTTCCATCTCTAACATTTTCATCGAGATTTACATACACGTGAATCGATTTACTCCCTATTCTACTATTCTGTGATACGTTATTTCTAACCCCACTCCAACTTCATTACTGATTGATATACACACATCTTTAGTGTCATATTCTATACACTTCGCTTCATCGTTTCCTATATTTGGCTTGATTTATATATTCGATCGTGTCGATATCTTCAAATAACTAATAAATTGCATCTATATATTCTATTCACTGTCTCACATAGATTCCATTTCAGATAACTAGACTCGAGATAATGTACTCTGATCAGCAGAATCAAATGAATCAACAACAGCAACAGCAGTTTTATGCTTATCAACAGCAGCAACAACAACAGCAACAACAGCAGCAACAGCAGCAACAGCAACAGCAACAGTATTCACAACATCAGCCAGATGCTCAAGCTCAAGCGCAATATCAAGCACAGTTACAGTTTCAGCAACAACAACAACAAGCTCAACAACAAGCTCAACAACAGAGAGTTACTCCTCCTGAGACTGCCTTCAGCGCAAATTATTCAAGACAACAAAGCTCGCAAACTGATCTATCTAACCCTGGTCAAGGTGCACAATTACAATCGACAACTGCTTTCCAAAATATTCCAAATATGCAGCATCCAAATGGTTCAATGAATAGCTTTGGCGTGCCAAATACTTTCCAAAACCAGTTTCAACAACCTCAACAACAGGGATACAACAAAAATACATTCACTAACAATACCAACGTTTACTCCTCATCTCCAACTAGAAATACCGAAAGCATTCCTCAAATCCCCTCGAGTCCTTCAAGAAGTATTCGTTCTGCACATTTAGCTCCTGTAACTTCAAATTCATCGAGCTTATCTTCTCCTCAGCATAATTTTGTAAAGGCTGAATCTCCATATTCCAATCAGATTGCCAATAACAGCAATCCTAATTTGTCTAATCCAGCTTTCAGACCAAAAGGGTTCCAACAATCTCCTGTGCAGCCAGTTCAGCAAATACAACAGCCAGTACAACAGCAACAAATACAACCACAAAATGAGTATGTGTATTTTGAACGTCATCCAGAAAGATTTAGTAAGAATTCTCAAGAAAAATCATCGGCAATCAAATTGAAACTTGAGCATTATTACAAGACAGCAATTGAACATGCAATTGAAAGAAATCAAAGAAGATTGACTTTTGAACAAAAGATGAATTCTGTTAGTTCTGGTGAACGTAGAAATAGAGAATTACAAGTATTTGGTCGCAATGAATCACAATTCTTAAGATTACGTAGAACTAGATTAGGATTGGAAGATTTCAACACCGTCAAAGTCATTGGTAAAGGTGCCTTTGGTGAAGTCAGATTGGTTCAAAAGACTGATACTGGTAAGATCTATGCTATGAAGACTCTTTTGAAAAGTGAAATGTATAAGAAAGATCAATTGGCCCATGTCAAAGCTGAAAGAGATGTTTTGGCGGACGCCAATTCACCTTGGGTTGTTTCTTTATACTACTCGTTTCAAGATCCTCTCTATTTATATTTAATTATGGAATTTTTGCCTGGTGGTGATTTAATGACCATGTTGATTAAATGGCAAATTTTCACTGAAGATGTTACAAGATTTTACATGGCTGAATGTGTATTGGCTATCGAAGCCATCCATAAATTAGGTTTTATTCATAGAGATATCAAACCCGATAACATTTTAATTGATATGAGAGGTCATATAAAGTTATCTGATTTTGGTTTATCTACTGGTTTCCATAAGACTCATGATTCAAATTATTATCGTAAGTTATTAGAGGATGACCCAACCCCAAATTTCAATTCCAACCAACAAAACACTGGTAGAAACTCTGTCATGGTTGATCCAATCAATTTAACCATGTCAAATAGACAACAAATGCAAACTTGGAGAAAATCAAGAAGATTGATGGCTTATTCAACGGTTGGTACTCCCGATTATATTGCACCTGAGATCTTCATCAATCAAGGTTATGGACAAGAATGTGATTGGTGGTCATTAGGTGCCATTATGTTCGAATGTCTTATCGGTTGGCCACCTTTTTGTTCTGAAACTCCAAAGGAAACTTATCGTAAGATTTTGAATTTCCAAGAGACTTTACAGTTTCCTGAAGATGTTCATCTTAGTCCCGAAAGTGAGGATTTGATATTAAGACTTTTAACCAATTCAGAACAAAGATTAGGTCGTCATGGTGGTGCCGATGAGATTAAGACTCATCCATTTTTCAGAGGCGTTAATTGGGATGATATTAGAAACGTTGAAGCACCTTTTATTCCAAGGCTAAGATCCTTAACTGATACTAGGTTCTTCCCAACCGATGAATTGGAAAACGTTCCAGAATCACCTGCTTTAGCTCAAGCTTCAAAGGAAAGAGAAAATATGAAAAACAATGGTCAAGAAAATACCAAAGAAGATCTACCATTTATCGGTTATACTTTCTCTAGATTTGAATACTTGACCAGAAAGAATGCATTATAAGATTTCAAAAAATAAAGCCGAGCTTATATGAATTGAACTTTTATCTATTTATTTTTCAACATTACATATATATACATACATATATATATATATAACACTCACTCATTCACTCATTCAAAATGTTACATTAACTTGTTTTTTTATACTTCGTCTTTTACTTCCCCTCCTACTCGTTACACTCCTTGTTTGCAAAAAAAAAAATATCAATAATAAACTAGACATTTTATCATTCATTAGCTTATTTAGTAAATTCATCAGAGTCAAGTACAACAGGAAAACAACGCCAGTGAATTTTCATTACGATTACTCAATGATTCATTTAAAAATCTAGATTTACAATTAGGATACTACATACAGGACATATAATAAAAAAAATATTCTCTTCTTCATCAATCACGAGTAATGAATACCTGTCAACTTTACAACATAAACTACATCTCAGCGTAATTGACTGTTTAATATATAAATATGTAAGGGGGTTAAGGATAAAAAAAATTAAAGTTAAATTCTTGCGAGTGCCGTTATAGTCACAACCGAGAACCATGCCTTACCCAGCTAATACGACTCAAGAGAGACTAGAAGCAAAAAAATATTGAAGACAACTAGATACCAACTGATATCTAATCAACAACAAAAAAAAAGAATAGAAGAATGCTCTCACTCAGAGTCGAACTGAGGATCGCCACATTACTAGTGTGGCGCCTTACCAACTTGGCCATAAGAGCTGTTCTTGTATATCTCTGCATTTTCCATCGCGATACTACAAAAACGCCCATAGTAAATTTTTTTACGGATAATTCGTTGCCTAAAACAGGTTTATCCACCAAAATTTGACTGGATAAATAGTGATAAACATAGCAGAGAACTGTGTTATCAGAATCCTATAAATGAATCATGGAAATCAGGAGTACTCAAGCAGTTATACCACCATAATGATAAAAGTTGACAAAATGAAAATTCCTAAAAAGGACAGATCATCAACAGCCGCACCTGTGATTTCATGGAATCTTTTAGTTGTACGACATTATGGGTGCCTCAAGGGTATATGCCGACTAGATGGTAGTTTCTGAAACGTTACTATACTTTATGGTCCATATTTCAAGTAATTTTGATCTTGAAACTCCAGGAAATGATTTCAGCAATTATCGATCATGTTTATGGATTGAGCGCAATATTTATTGATTAAATTTATCAGAGAGAGTGGTTCATGATCTACTGGGCATCAATTGTGGGCTAGTTATTAGTTGAGTGGTCGTCAGTCCATTTGTCAATTTGTTACACGACAATATTAAAGTGAATGAAGATAAAGCTCTGCATCTTTTCTTGCAACTTGTCCTTTTCCACAACATATCCCGTCGTCCTTCTCAAACTTCCCCAGGTTTGACTACCTGGTCTGAATAACCTCAATTTTGGGTGGAATTAAGTGATACGGCTTTTGATGATGTTACAAATTCTTGAAAGGTATGTTTTGCAAGTGTTTGTCAGTGAGATAGATCAACAGGTACCGTAAATTTTCACTGATATGTATGATCTCCTCCTTCAGTTGTAGCCATCAGAGCCAATCTCTCGAATTAGGCCACAACTCTACAGCAATAATCAAAGCAGTGCGTGTATGGGTTTCTATCAATGATTCTTTCTTTACAGTACTAATAGTCTACGCAAAGACAAGTACTTTCCTGAGGTCAGATAGACGAAGAAGCAGCAAAGCTCCTGATCGCTCCTTACCAAAAATTGAACATGCAATGAAAGACTTTCAGCAAAGAGGTAAGAGTGCAGACCCTTCAAGAACAGAAGACTTTAATCTATATTATAATTTTTTGCCATTGAAAAGTATAATCGATTGCTGGACAGAAGTGAAGCAGGAGTTTCAAAGGATTGCTGATGTGAAATTTCACCAAGAATCAATCCCGACCGGAGCCATAAATAGACACACGACAATTTCACAATCCGATTGCAATAATACGGAATCGATATATATCGGAGAGATTATAGACTAGGCGGAAACAACGATTACTATCCTGCAGAATCTATTTCAATTACGGAAACCAATTGGCCAATTGAAAAGCGTATATAATGCAGCTGAGCAAAATAAAATAAAAATAAAACAGAGTTAATTAAGGTAATCTGTAGATGCAATGGTTAGAATAATAGGAATATGTACATATACGCACAATTAGGATTGGCATTATTGCGCCTTCTCCTTCCATGTTTGCGAGGAAGCAAAAATGCTTGGTATTAAAACGCTCCGTTGAACTAAAAATTACCGAAGTCAATTGAAGATATATTTTTTTCTTGAGAAGTAAATATATATATACATATATATATTACAATCGCCTTGTGGCGATTCTTGAGGATATATACAATGCATTAGATACACTTAATAATCCCTACAATTGATATGATCAAGCGAGAGGGGGGTTCACACTGACCCTGTGAAACCAAAGGGGGCCATCGGATCCCTTCCAAAACCGTGTCACTAAAACCAACAACGCCAAAGAGGGATTGCAACAGTTTTCTCCACCCCCAGCGCTCGGAGCCCACTTTCCTAAAGGAGCCACGCTGCGGACCCGCGAGCCAATCACAGCGCGCGCTGCTCGGCGAAGGCCCGAGACGCACGGTGGGGAACGTGTAAAGTGTACCAAAATTCCCTAAAATTCCCTACTACAGTAACTAATGTTGAGCGTACCTTCACGTAAGATTGGGTAAGTGTGACCCCCCTCATGTGAATCCGTCGTTATCTTTTAAAATTGCTGGTTTCAAAACCTATTATAAATAGATCTCCCTTTTCCCTCTTTCTACTCAAAACTTGTTACAGTCAGTTGCTTTATTTCCAAGAATATAGACATCGATTGATAATTGATATCTAATATATACTAATCTATCCAACAATGACCGTTCAATTCAACCCAAAGATTAAAGTCGCTACTGACAAGTGTTCATACACCGAAACAGAATTAAAGACTAAGTATACCTACAACAAAACCTTGGTTCACAAAGAATCCAATGGTGAATTCTCTATTAAACCATTGACTGAAAACTACGAGTTCAAAACAGACTTGAAAGTACCAAAATTAGGTATCATGTTAGTCGGTCTTGGTGGTAACAATGGTAGTACATTTGTCGCTTCTATTTTGGCAAACAAACAAAAATTATCCTTCCATACCAAAGAAGGTGTTGTTCAATCAAACTACTATGGTTCCGTTACTCAATCTGCTACCATTAAATTAGGTATTGATGAAAAAGGACAAGATGTTTATGCTCCATTCAACTCAATTTTACCATTTGCCAATCCAAACGATTTTGTTGTTTCTGGTTGGGATATCAACGGTGATAACTTATACGAAGCTATGGTTAAGGCTAAAGTCTTAGACTATGACTTGGTTAGACAATTGAAACCAGAAATGGAAAGTTTGAAACCATTACCATCTATCTATTACCCAGATTTCATCGCTGCTAATCAAGACGATAGAGCCAACAACTGTTTCAACCGTGTTGGTACTTTAGGTGAAATTAAGACCACCAACAAATGGGATCACGTCAACCAAATCAGAAAGGATATCCAAGATTTCAAGGCCAAGAATGCCTTGGACAAAGTTATAATCTTATGGACTGCCAATACTGAAAGATATGCCGATCTTATCGATGGTGTTAATGATACCGCTGAAAACTTACTTCAATCCGTTAAGAACGACCACGAAGAAATTGCTCCATCAACTGTCTTTGCCATTGCTTCTATCTTAGAAAACGTCCCATACATCAATGGTTCCCCACAAAACACTTTTGTTCCAGGTGTTATTGAATTAGCCGAACAACATAAGAGTTTTATCGGTGGTGATGATTTCAAGAGTGGTCAAACTAAATTGAAGTCAGTCTTGGCTCAATTCTTAGTTGATGCCGGTATTAGACCAACTTCTATTGCTTCTTACAACCATCTTGGTAACAATGATGGTTACAACTTAAGTTCTCCAAGACAATTCCGTTCTAAAGAGATTTCCAAATCATCTGTTGTCGATGATATTATCAAATCAAATGATATCTTATACAACGACAAGAAAGGTAACAAGATTGATCATTGTATTGTTATCAAATACATGAAAGCTGTTGGTGATTCTAAAGTTGCTATGGATGAGTACTACTCCGAATTAATGTTGGGTGGTCATAACAGAATCTCAATTCACAACGTTTGCGAAGATTCATTATTAGCTACCCCATTAATCATTGATTTATTAGTCATGAGTGAATTCTTATCCAGAGTTACATATAGAAAATTAGACTCATCTAGTTCTTCTTCAGATGAGTATGAAAAACTTTATTCTATCTTGTCTTTCTTATCATACTGGTTAAAAGCCCCATTAGTTAAACCAGGTTATGAAGTTATCAATGGTCTTAACAAACAACGTCAAGGTTTAGATAACTTTTTAAGATTGTTAATTGGTTTACCAGCTTTGGATGAATTGAGATTCGAAGAAAGATTGGTTTAGATAAAGCCAAGAGCTATACATCTCTTCCCTTGTTCTTAGCTTCCTCTATCTTACCCAATTTCATTTTTCGATAAAATGAAATGATAGTGCGTTCTTAATAAATAATATTAATTTCATGATAATATTAATGTACAAAATTCGTAAACGTAATTAAAAAATTTGAAATAATCAAATTTATGTAAGATCCCCCCTAGGTATTAAAAGATCTTTCCCTTATTTCCATCAAATTCTTCAAAGCACTCGACAACTGTCTTTAAGTTCTCCATGACGTTATTAGCTGCAACTCTGATAACTCTATCAGATACACCGTTAAACTTGATAATTAATTCGCAAGTCTCAGGATTTGTAGAGTAGTCCACCTTCAGTTCATTGTATTTCAATATAGGATCTGGTTTAAGTGATCCTAATGCTATATTAGCCTGTTCTATAGTTTCAAAGGGAATTTTAAATGTTCTATTAGATGGGTTATACAAAGTTAGTTGATTTAGATTCCGTGTGTGGATTTCTGGACCTCAAGAAAGATAAGAACTTACAAATACTGATCAAAAGTGGTATCGGTGCTCATCTTGTGATGTATATGTTTGGGTTATGACTATCTATTTGGAAACAATGGATACCCATACAGACATGATAACTGATTTACATAGTAAAGCTGCTGAAAAATTATTGAGCTAACCAAACGGGGTGTAAAACACCACACACCGAGCACGGATAACTAAAAGCATGATACCACATAACTCGGGCATTTCACCCGTTCATTCACCCTCGGCACAACTGAGCAAGGAACTAGCTACGCACCACCTGACCTCTCCCGGGGCCATTGTAACGATTTACTGGCAGTTTATACGTGTGAGTGGGACAAGTACGTGCTTCCATTGGCGGGGTAGGAGTGGGTGCTCAGTTGCTGATTTATGGAATTCTTAAATTACATATAAACATCCATATTATATCAAGGGTTCGGGATGTCGGTAGTCACAACGGGAGAACTGTTTGTCAGCATTTCATAGCGACTGTTGAAATCCTGCATTTTATGCATAATCACAATAGTACCTTCTATACCCTTCTTTCAGTCTCGGTATAGTTGACTAATTGCCTTATCAAATATATATATATATATCTATATATAAACAGCTGATTCGAATTTAAGTTTTATTTCCTTCTTGTTCTCATGAATAGATTAAATCAATTGAATAGTCATATCACAGTATCATCCATTGCCAATATGTCCGCCACTACATTCACTGCTAAATCCGTCGAATTATCTCACGCTCCAGAATCTGCGGTTGATCTCGACTATTCTTCATCAACTTCAACTTTCAAGAAAACCACTCATGAAGTCTCCCTTGAAAACTTAGAAGCCGGTAAGATTGCTGTCAAGCTCTTATACTTATCGAATGATCCAACCCAAAGAAGTTGGATTCAAAAGGGTTTAGACCCAAAGAAGATGTACGTTCCACCTATCCTCGAAGGTGAACGTATCAGATCATATGGTTTATGTCAAATCTTAGCCACTTCATCTGAATCCAAATACGCCAAGGGTGATATCGTATTAGCATTTTGCGAATGGTCAGAATACAGTATTGTCAGCGAAGCTTACATCTTTAACAAGATCGACACTTCTAAAGGTGCCCCATTATACTACTATTTAAGTGTCTTTGGTGTCACTTCGTTAACCGCTTGGGCTGGTTTAACTCAAATTGGTAAGATTGATGAAACTAAGACAATTGTTATCTCTGCTGCCAGTGGTGCAACCGGTTCAGTTGCCGTTCAATTAGCCAAGAAGGTATTCAATGCTAAAAAAGTTGTTGCTATTACCGGTTCCAAGGAAAAGTGTGAATGGGTTAAAACATTAGGTGCTGACTACTCTGTCAATTATCACGATGCTGATTACGTCAAGCAATTGAAAGAAGCCGTTGGTGAAGAAGGTGCCGACATTTATTGGGATAACGTTGGTGGTGAAATCTTAGATAACTGTTTAGACCTTTTGAAGAAATTTGGTATCGTTATTGCCTGTGGTGCCATTGCTGGTTACAACGACAAGTCCAAGATTGCTGTTAACAACTGGTCTCAAATCATTGTCAAGAGTTTGAGTGTCCAAGGTTTCATCGTTACCAATTACGCTGCTCAATTCCCAGAAGGTTTCGCTTGTTTAGCCAAGGCTTTTGGTGAAGGTAAGATCAAGGTCGATAAGGATACTACAATGAAGATCTTTGATTGTTCTGGTGATAAATTTTACGACATCCCATCTGTCTGGCACAAATTGTTCACCGACGAAAAACCAAATGGTAAATTGATCACTTTCATCAGTGAACCATAGGTATATTTTGTACATTTTGTGTAGTTATATATTTGCGAACTTTTTGAATGAAAAGACGATATTTCTTTGTTTAACCTTTTGCTTACACCGCCTATATACATGTATTATATATAAATGGGATTTTACTTTCTGAAATACCCTCTATTACATCATTGTTATCTGCCTATAGCAATCGTCTATATATATATATTATATACCTGGTAGCACAGCCTCGAATTACCGGTTTTGACCGCTGGGAATTACCGAGAGTGAGAACCGGTCGCCCAATGTGGAAATTTCTTATCTGCGGCAGCTTTAGAAAAATATTGGAAATCAAGCAACAACCATTTGTTGTCTAGTGAGCAGCAGATGGTGGAGAAACTTTTCAATCAAGATCTTTTTTCTTTATCTCATTTTATCCGAATATCAAGGAATAAGACCAGACTCGTCTATCGTCTATACAGATTACAACTCGAGATCAGATTTTATCATCATGGCTCCAACGTCTATCGATTTGCCTTTTGACGATATAACGAGATTACACCCAAATCTCAGCCATATCCCATTCTCAAATGTGCTGCAATTCTATTTAAATGGTGAACTTCAAACGGTTAGAAATCCGAACCCAGAAGGAACGTTATTGGATTACATCAGGGATGTAGCTTCTCTCTTTGGTACAAAGCTTGGTTGTTCCGAAGGTGGTTGTGGTGCTTGTACTATTGCTGTTGGTTCATATGACACAATTAAGAATGAGATAAGATACGAAGCCATGAATTCATGTATTGTTCCACTTTTAGCCATCGAAGGTAAACATTTGATTACTGTAGAAGGTATCGGTTCTACCGAAGATCCACATCCAGTTCAAGAACGTATTGCTAAATTCCATGGTTCTCAATGTGGTTTTTGTACTCCGGGTATTGTTATGTCATTATATTCATTATTGAGACAGAAGAATGGTCAAGTTTCTAAAGAACAAATTAGTGAGGCCTTAGATGGTAACTTATGTCGTTGTACTGGTTACATGCCAATTATAGACGCTTGTAACAGTTTTGCCTACGATTCCGATAATTTCAACTTGAAGAAGGCTTCCAAATTCTCTAAGGAGATGGCAGAAAAGAGCAACGAAAAACCATCTGGCGGAGTTTGTGCCAAGGGTGAAGATTGTTGTCAAAACAAAAAGAAAACTGAAACAACTACAGTATGCTCAAAAGGTGATGATTGTTGTCAAAATAAATCCGATGAAACAAAGACTACAGAATTCCCAGAGTCTGAGATTGATATGAATCAATTATTTACACCAAATGGATTACCTTTGAAACCATATAAAGTTGAAGAAGATTTAGTTTTCCCATCCAAATTGAAGGCATATGAAATGAAACCGTTATTCTATGGTAATGAGCACAAAGTTTGGTTCAGACCTGTTAACAAACAACAATTATTGGAAATTTTCCAAAATTACCCAAGTGCCAAATTAGTCGCCGGTGCCTCTGAAGTCCAGGTTGAAATTAAAATGAAAGCCGCCGATTACAACGTCAGTGTATTCTGTAATGATATTCCAGAAATGAAAACATGGGAATACATTGAAGGAAAAGGTTTATTAATTGGTGCCAATATCTCTGTTTCTGATTTGGAATACCTTGGTGAACATTTGGCTGAAACTTTAGGTAAAGAAGGTAGAGGTCAAGTCTTCCATGAAATGACTACCCAACTAAAATATTTTGCGGGTAGACAAATTAGAAATGCAGCTACACCAGCTGGTAATATTGTCACTGCTTCTCCAATATCCGATCTGAATCCAGTTTTAGTTGCCTGTGGTGCCATTATCACAACTGAAAAATTGAATACCTTTGGAGAACTTGAAAGTCTTGAATTTAACATGAATGATTTTTTCACAGGTTACAGACGTCATAAATTACCTCAAGGTGCTATCGTTTCAAAGATCTTTATCCCTGAAACTAAAGAGTATGAATACATTCACGCTTACAAACAATCTAAGAGAAAGGATGATGATATTGCCATCGTTACTGCTTGTATCCGTGTTGAGTTGAACTCTGAAGGTATTGTTCAAAACTCAACATTGGCCTACGGTGGTATGGCTGCAATGACCGTTCAATCTAAACAAACTCAACAATTTATTAAGGATAAATCTATCTTTGACGATGATTTTATCGATGGTGCTTCTGATATGCTGTTGAAGGATTATCCACTACCATTCAGCGTTCCAGGTGGTATGGCCACATATAGAAGAACATTGACTTTGTCGTTTTTCTATAAATTCTGGCAATATATGTTGATCAATTTCAAGAATCCAAATGTCGAAAAGTCTACAAAACTTATCGAACAAGATTCTATTGCCGAAGTTACAAGAGATGAAAAAGTTGGACATAGAGATTTATCTAATCCATTCGAATATGAAGTCGTTGGTAAGTCTAATCCACATTTGTCTGCTATGAAGCAAGTCTCTGGTGAAGCACAATACACCGATGATATACCACCTCAACATAGAGAAGTATCTGGTGTTCAAGTCATGTCAACCAAGGCTCATGCTAAGATCTTAAGTGTAGACTATTCTGAAGCTTTGATGGTGGATACTGTTATTGGTTACGTGGATATCAATGACTTACCAAGTAAAGATGTCAATGACTGGGGTCCATTACCATTCGGTAAAGAACCTTTTTTTGCCGATGGAGAAGTTTTCTTTGTTGGTCAAACAATTGGTCTTATATTAGCCACCGATAAAGAGCGTGCCGCCGAGGCTGCAAGATTAGTTAAAGTCGAGTACGAAGATTTGCCAAGTATTATTGCCGTTGAAGATGGTGTGAAGGCTAATTCGTTTTTCCCGGATAATAGAACCACAGAATTAGGTGATTGGGAAAAGGCTTTCAAAGAATCCGAACATTTCTTTGAAGGTGAGGTTAGAATGGGTGCCCAAGAACATTTCTATTTCGAAACCCAAGGTTGTGTTGTCATCCCAGAAGAAGGTGGCGAGATTAAAGTATTATCAAGTACTCAAAATCCAACTGAAGCACAAGAATATGCTGCCCGTATCACAAACGTTCCAAGTTCTCATATCGTTGTTAAGACAAAGAGATTAGGAGGTGGTTTTGGTGGTAAAGAAACAAGATCAATTCAATTAAGTTCAATCGCATGTCTTGCTGCCAAGAAGTATAAGAGACCTGTTCGTATCTCTTTGAGTAGATACGAAGATATGTTGACATCTGGTCAAAGACATCCATTCTATATGAAATATAGAGTTTCGTTGGATAAAGATTTGAAATTCACAGGTTTAGATGTTGATTTATTCGCCAATGCAGGTTGGTCAATGGATTTGACTAGAGGTGTTATTGATCGTGCTGTTTTCCATGCCTGTAACTGTTACTACTTTCCAAATGCAAGAGTTTGTGGTAGACCAGTCAAGACTAATACTGCCTCAAATACTGCATTCAGGGGTTTTGGTGGTCCACAAGGTATGTACGTTGCAGAAAATATCATTGTAGATATTGCCGAAAGATTGAACATTGATCCAGATGTAATTAGACAATTGAATTATTTCGATAAGACAAAGAATCAAATTACTCCTTATAAACAAGCCATCACAGAAGATATATCCATTAGAGAATTGGTCAAGATGAATTTGGAAGAAGCCAATTTTGAAAAGATGAAGGAGGATGTCAAAGAATTCAACAGTAAATCCAAATGGATCAAGCGTGGTGTTGCTCATATTCCAACAATGTTTGGTGTTTCATTTGGTGTCTTATTCTTAAATCAAGCTGGTGCCCTCGTCAACATCTATCATGATGGTTCGGTCTTAGTCTCACATGGTGGTGTTGAGATTGGTCAAGGTTTATATACTAAGATGACCATGATTGCAGCTCAAGAATTGGAAGTTCCAGTTGAAAAAGTTTTCATCAGTGAAACATCTACACAAGTTGTTCCAAACACTTCAGCCACCGCCGCTTCTGCAGCTTCTGATTTGAATGGTATGGCTATTAAAGATGCTTGTGATAAATTAAACGAGAGATTGAAGCCAATCAAGGAACAACTAGGAAAGGATTACACTTGGGATCAATTGATTAGTGTTGCTTACCATGACCGTATTTCCTTAAGTGCTACTGGTTTCTACAAGACTCCTGATATTGGTTATCTCTTTGGTGATCCAGATCCAAAGCCTGCATTCTTTTATTATACCCAAGGTTCAGCTGCTGCGATGGTTGAAGTTGATACCTTAACAGGTGATTGGTCATGCCTCGAGGCTCATATCAAGATGGATATTGGTAGACCAATCAATCAAGCTATTGATTATGGTCAAATTGAAGGTGCTTTTGTTCAAGGTATGGGTTTATTCACAATGGAACAAAGTCTTTGGTTCAGACATAACGGTTCATTATTTACTAGAGGTCCAGGTAATTATAAGATCCCCGGTTTTAGAGATGTTCCACAAAAGTTCAACGTTTCGATGCTTAACGATAGAAGTTTTTCACATTTGAAGACAATCAGATCAAGTAAAGGTGTTGGTGAACCTCCTTTATTCATGGGATGTGCTGTTCAATTCGCTCTTAGAAATGCAATTGATTATGCAAGAAAGGCAAATGGTATCGCTGCTGGTTCATTAGGTTTACCTTTGAGATCTCCGCTAACTTCAGAAAGAATCAGAAACTCTATTGGTGATAATTTGGTTGTCAAGAGTGAAGTTGTTCCAAAGGAAAACGAACACGACTTCTTTATTGAAGCTTAATCTTTCTTTTTTTCTTATATTTTATTTTGTGTCTTTTGTGGTTTGCGTTGTTATCTATTTATTATTTATCCTTTTTAAGTTAAGTCTATTCTATATATACTAGTTTTATTATTTATCACCCCGTTATATTGGGATACGTAAAAAATAGAGACATAATTGGTCGCCGCGACTAAAAGCTATAGACAAAGAGCAAAAAGCCATACTTGCTGATAAGAAACAACATTCCTAATTGGGAAGGGCACTCAAGAAAATTCCGCCGAGTAGGTTGGAGCCGGGTATTTATCTTTCATGAGGGATATAAGATGTTTGACACATCAAAATGTCCACATTCTCAAGGGAGAAATATCGTCGGGAAGCAAGCAAAGCAACGATCAGCGAGTAGTAGTTAAGGGGCGAGGTTTGCCTTTCAAGAGGATGAGTAAAGTACCCGTGGTGAGGTTGACTAAGACGTCCTTTAGTCTAGACTGGAGTAGCACGGCTGTGCGCGCCCAGGCCCCCGCTGCTTATAAATTTTGTTTACAGATCTGTAGATCATCCCACTGTTTGCCAATGTTGAAACTTTGCTTTCAATGCAGTGGTATGATTGACACATTGATCTAGGTCTAATATTGGTTACAAATCAGGAGTAAGACACATAAAGTATGGGGTGGGATGCCACATCATGACAAAATCCTGCGCTCCGATTGGCCTTGGCCCAAAGGGGAAATAGCTCGCGACGGTGCAGATGAGGAGAAGAAGAGTGAACCAGTGCTGATTTAGGCTGCGAAGCAATTTGAATGTGATTTTGGCCATATTTCATATATATAAGGACCCAATTTTCCAATGTTGCTCTCTTCCCCATAATACCTGTGATTTCTTACCCCATTTTTTCGTAATTATCAAAATCTATTCAATTATAGAGATTTACTTCAATAGTTTTAAGATTCAAATATGTCTACTCCCCCAGTTTATACTACAAGTCAAGGCTGTCCAGTCAATGACCCTTTTTCCACTCAACGTATCTCTGTTCAAACCGGAGGCTACAAGAATGCTCCTCCTGTCGGTCCTTTGCTCATGCAAGATTTCAGATTAATCGATTCTTTGGCCCATTTTGACCGTGAAAGAGTTCCTGAAAGAGTTGTTCACGCTAAAGGTGCTGGTGCATTTGGTGTCTTTGAAGTCACCGATGATATCACTGATGTCTGTGCTGCTAAATTTTTAGATACTGTCGGTAAGAAGACCAGAATCTTTACTAGATTCTCCACCGTTGGTGGTGAAAAAGGTTCTGCCGATTCTGCTAGAGATCCAAGAGGTTTTGCTACTAAATTTTATACCGAAGAAGGTAACTTAGACTTGGTTTACAACAATACCCCAATTTTTTTCATCAGAGATCCAACTAAATTCCCACATTTTATCCACACTCAAAAGAGAAATCCAGCTACTAATTGTAAAGATCCAAACATGTTCTGGGATTATTTGACTAACAACCCAGAATCTTTACATCAAGTTATGTACTTGTTCTCTAACAGAGGTACCCCAGCTTCTTATAGAAAGATGAATGGTTACTCTGGTCATGCTTATAAATGGTATAACTCTAAGGGCGAATGGGTTTATGTCCAAACTCATTTCATCGCCAACCAAGGTGTCCACAACTTTACCAACGAAGAAGCCGGTAAATTATCTGGTGAAGACCCAGATTTCCATACCATGGATTTGTACAAAGCAATTGAACGTGGTGAATATCCTTCTTGGGAATGTTATATACAAACTATGACTTTGGATCAAGCTAAGCAACAACCATTTTCCGTTTTTGATTTAACCAAAGTTTGGCCACACAAGGAATTCCCATTGAGACATTTTGGTAAATTCACTTTGAACGAAAATGCTAAGAACTACTTTGCCGATGTTGAACAAGCCGCTTTCTCTCCATCACATACCGTTCCTGGTATGGAACCATCTAATGATCCTGTTTTACAATCCAGATTATTCTCTTACCCAGATACCCACCGTCATAGATTAGGTACTAATTACAATTCTATTCCTGTCAATTGTCCATTAAGAGCTGGTACTTTTGCTCCACATATGAGAGATGGTGCTATGGTTGTTGATGGTAACTTGGGTGGTACTCCAAACTATGCTGGTGCTTACAACTGTCCAGTTCAATACGCTCCCAAGGTTGGTGCCAATTCTACTGGTAAGTGTCCAAGAGATGAACAATATGAAGGTGAAGTGTTATCATTTGACTGGACCGTTTGTGTTCCATACGATTTTGAACAACCAAAGAATTTCTGGAAAGTTTTAGGTAAGACTTCTGGTGAACAGGAGGCTTTAGTTCACAACATTGCAGCTCATGCCTCTGCTGCTGATGAATTTATTCAAGACAGAGTTATTGAATACTTTGGCAGAGCCAATCCAGAAATTGCTGATAAATTAAGAACTGAATTACTGAAGTTATCTCCAAGAAGTGATTCTCCATCAAGATTATAATTTTTCTGAAGAGTACTTTTTTTTAAATTTGATAATGATCAATCATCTTTAGTCCAATTCTTTTCTGAACTTCCCTGCTATATAGTCTTTACATTTTATTCCTCAGTTTATTCTTCTTATCCCCTTAATCGTACATGAATATGTGTCTTTGCATTTATTATCTTTAGTAAAAAATATAATTAATTATCAACCGATTTTCGAAAAATGCTCATAGGAAAAAAGAGCGCTAATTTCTTCCCTTCTCGGAGATTTTTTTTTTCTTTCCTTATCTGCCAAAGTGATCTGAACGTACAAGGCTCGTCGTTATGGCTTACCTGTAAGACTTCCGCCTCGATGTACCGAAGGAACGATGTATATAGGTATTTACCTGTTGACGATATCCAGCTCCACTGTTTTAGGGCGAAATTAAACCTGTATTGCTCTAGTAATGGCAGGCAAGGTGGTACAATATGTCTAGCGAGTGGCTTCAGTTTCCCCAAGGAGACGGAAGCCCCAGTTTGCCCAATGCGGCAACTCAAATGCCTGCCGCCCCCATAGTGTGCCCGATTAGGAGTTTCTTTGCGGATAAATCGTTTGATTACTTCACGCCAGAATTGTTATCTCTTTGACAATAAATAGGAGCTACACTGTCTACATTCAATTCATTTTCTTCACTATATATCATTCTGGCGAAAATCCAGTATACTTGTGTTTTATCGTCTATTTTAAGCACCTAATTCTCTTTCAGATATAATCATACAAAAATGGCTTGCGGTTGTTCATCAAACAGATCTAACTCAGTTCAAGCTCCAAACGAACAAGCTCCAGCTTCTTTAGCCCCTGCTCAACCAGCCGCTAAGAAGGTCACTTCATGTTGTGGTGGCTCTACCAAGGAAGTTAGATGTAAGTGTGGTTCAGGTTGTAAATGTCCATCCTGTAACACCACTCACTTATAATCAATCCATCCATCCTCCGTCACCATCTTCAATAAAGATTTTAACTTATCTTTATTATTTCGCTTTATCATTTCATCCCTACATCTTCATTTACTATCAAAATATTATCAACAGTGTCCAGAGGAGGAGCAGCTACTCATTTTCATAGTGTGATACTCACATCATTAAATCATCTATGGACTCATAATTATGAGTGAATATCAAATTGCAAAAAATATAAAAATGAAAAATATATATATATTGGATTTATATTAGGATTAAAGTGTTTCCCTGTTTTTCTATTTGTTTCTTATTTATTTGGGTTTTGTGATTATTCTTCTTTCTGTATGGAATTACAGTATATATATACATATACATACATCATCATAATAGATTCCAGTTAATTCTACGTTGGTTAAATCATTGCAGTAATACACAGTATACCCTCTCTCTTCAAAAACCCGTACATCTATCTGCTCCATGTTTTTTCTTTCGCAAATTGAGGGGAAACTTAGCTTCCGTAAGAGACTCTTGAGTATACTTTATCTGTGCAATGGCACCCTAGATTGATATTTTACCTTCAACATTATAGAACGCTTAGGACACAGTAATGCTTCTTCGCAAACAAATAGTTAGAACTTTGGCTACTGTAGCTGAGAGCAATCCAAACAGGGTTCATGGCGGTCTGAAGGATCAAGATCGTATTTTCCAAAATATTTTTGGCAGGTATGGACATGATCTAAAAAGCGCAATGAAAAGAGGAGATTGGTACAAGACCAAAGAGATTATATTAAAAGGTGATAGCTGGATTATTGATGAGATCAAGAAATCGGGGTTGAGAGGTAGAGGTGGTGCTGGATTCCCAAGTGGTTTGAAATGGTCATTCATGAATCCGCCAGGATGGGAAAAAAACGTTGGTGCTAAGTATCTTGTAGTCAATGCAGATGAAGGTGAACCAGGAACCTGTAAAGATAGAGAAATTATTAGAAAAGAGCCCCATAAACTAGTTGAAGGTTGCTTGGTAGCCGGTAGGGCAATGAATGCATCTGCTGCGTATATTTATATTAGAGGTGAATTCTATAATGAAGCGGTGACTTTACAAACAGCAATCAATGAAGCTTACGAGGCTGGACTGTTGGGTAAAGATGCATGTGGTTCTGGATATGCATTTGATGTATTTATTCACCGTGGTATGGGTGCATATATATGTGGAGAAGAAACTGCCTTGATTGAATCTATTGAAGGTAAAGCTGGAAAACCCAGGTTAAAACCTCCTTTCCCAGCTGGTATAGGGCTATATGGTAGACCAACTACGGTTACAAATGTTGAAACCGTTGCCGTTGCACCAACTATTGTTAGAAGAGGAGGTGATTGGTTCAATTCTTTTGGAAGAGAAAGGAATTCAGGTACGAAATTGTTTTGCGTTTCTGGGCATGTAAATCAACCATGTACTTTTGAAGAAGAAATGTCCATTCCACTGAAAGAGTTACTCGAGAAGTATTGTGGTGGTGTCAAAGGTGGTTGGGATAATTTATTAGGTGTCATTCCAGGTGGATCTTCTGTTCCAATCATGGCTAAAGATGTCTGTGAGGATATCCTAATGGATTATGACGCTTTAAGAGAAGTAGGATCGGGGTTGGGTACCGCTGCGGTTATCGTTATGAATAAAGATACCGATATTATCAGGGCAATTCAAAGATTCTCCTCATTTTATAAACATGAGTCATGTGGTCAATGTACTCCTTGTAGAGAAGGTACCACCTATTTACAAAGAATGATGGATAGATTTTACACTGGTCAGGCAACTGAACGTGAAATTGATATGGTCCTTGAGGTCACCAAAGAGATCGAAGCTCATACCATTTGTGCACTTGGTGATGCTGCAGCATGGCCCGTTCAAGGTTTAATAAAATCGTTTAGACCGGTGATGGTTGAAAGGATGAAAGAGTTCCAATTGAAGAATCATGCAACACCACAACCAGGTGGTTGGATAGAGGGTTCGGTCATCAAAGATGGTAAACAATTAGGTTCTCCAGATGTTCCTGACGCTTTCCATGGCCATTGACTTTATTTCGAACTGGTTTGATTTTAAGTATTACTTCGGCTTATTATACACATCTAGACGCCAGGAGGTTTTTCATGTTTTTCTCAACAGACACAACCCAAATTTATTCTTTACTATATTTATTTTTGACAAGAGACTATTCGATTGTTCCATTTCCAAAGTTTTTAACGCAAATCATAATTGGCTGAATATACAGTCAATATTACTTATTTATTTATACTTCAAGGTCAAATGTGGCTTCTGGCATTTATATATGTCTTATAATATAGCATAAACCTTATAAAAAATACTTGAGTAAGATAGTTACAGTTTCAAAAAAGTAGGATCAGCTCTCTGTACAACTTCTATTCAGTACAAAAAAGTAAAAAAAAAAAACATAATAGCAGCGGGTGGTTTCGATCCACCGACATCAGGGTTATGAGCCCTGCGCGCTTCCACTGCGCCACGCTGCTCGAACGTAGAAGAAAAGTGGGTGACAAAATCTATGATGCTTGCTTAATATGTCACGTGACCGCGAAAAAAAGGGTGTTTTTTTTCGGAGGCGGATACCTGATTAGGAAAATTGTCAATATAGAAAAAGTAAGGCGTGGTGAAAAACTTACGGAGATTGACAACAACAAAATATCGCATGGTTTTGGTGTTCTGCCTTGGATTTTAGATTCTGGTGACTTGGAGATTATCAGGTCTACATCTCACCTAATAGGTCAATATTTAATTATATACTTTGCATTTATTTCTGCTCAATTTTATACTCATAATATTTTCCTTTACTCTCCACTAAGGGATCATTGAATCTACTAATCCATAAACAATAAAAAGAACAACAACAGCTATTAGGTGGAATAATATATTCCCTTTCTTTTTACATCAACAACCTTTTGGTAGAAAAAAAGCTTATACAAGAGCAGAGCAGACTTTTCTATTATACCCTCCTCTCATTTGCAAATAATAATTTATTCAATTTATACCTACCTGCCTTTTGATCGTACCCCTAACATTCGTTGATTTACCCTATACTATTGTTAAAATGAAGATACCCAATCTCACGCTCCAATCGATTTTATTGATACTCTCTGGAACAAGCGTGCTGGCAGCTTCAGATGAAGTGATATCGCAGCCGACGCTCAATTTGAAGAACTCTGGAGATAAACTTTTCCTATTTGGAAAGTTCGGTTCTTACTCGATATATGATGACAGCAATAGAAACTTAACTTCAGAAAATGGCCCATCTAATTCTGAAGCCAATATATATTCACTTTCACCAAGTGGAAATGCATCAGATATTCAATACATGAGTGAGATAGGTGTAGATGAGATACCCAGTTTGGTATACTCAATAAATGACAATTCATTCTTAGGGATAGTTCAAGGAATACCTTTGATTTACAATATATCAACCTTAGAATCTAAAGAACTAGATGATTGGTCTAAATCCGTGGATGGAGATGTAAGTACGGCATATGTCGATTCTGATAATCAATTAATATATTTGGGAGGTGATTTTATATACAACGGTGAGACATACAGTGCAATTTCATATGACATATCAAGTGGCTTGATTGTTGATTTACCATTTCGTGGGTTTGGTAAAGGTAGTTCAGTTAACTCAATCATCAAGATCTCACAAGAGGGCAAAACTGAAGATGGAAGTATAATATTCGGTGGATATTTTAATACCCTGGGTAACTATGAGCTGCTTTATAGCAATAGCACATACAACTCAAGTTTACTGAACTCCACAGACGATGGAACAACTTACGTGGATCCAGATCAACTTATAAGTCTTAAAAGTTCTATATTTTCTTCCGTCAATTCTGATACAAATAACGACGCTTCATTAATCTGTCCAGGATCTTCTGTGCTCTGGTCTTTGAACGATGGTCAACTGGGTTCGTGGACGGCTTCCATATCAAACCAAGTGGTCCCGGCCAAAATGAGACTATATAACCCAGAGGATAGCTCGAATGGTGTTCAATATTTTAGAGTCATAACGTCTCCTTCAAATGGTATCATGAATATGAGTTATATAGATCCAGAGTCATTGGAAGTAGCATACTGTGATGCTTGGTGTCCCCTACTGTTACAATCCAAGTTATCAGATGCATTAACATCAACAATCAAAGAATACGAGGATGACGAATCCGACTTTGACGGCATAATTCAGGATGGTGTATATTTCCAAGACACGGAAAGTAAAGGGTTTTTAGGTTTTGGTGAAGACTACCAAGAATTCTCCTTCTATAACGATATTGAGGTGGAATCTATCACAGTTCAAGTCATGGGCTACTATGGATCTAAAGCTGCATTATCTGGTTTCCAATTATACCAATATGGAATCTACAACTACGCTAATAACTCTTTAAACGAAGCTAACTGTGATTCCGATAGTTCATATTCCAGCTCTTCTTTGAGTGATACTACTACTTGGTCATCATATGTGGACCTTGATGGGACTCACTTGACAACCACTGTGAAACCCTCCCAGATTAAGTCTGAGATAGGAGTTGAATTTGTCCCTAATATTGTCAACACTGGTAAATACTCCATACTAATTTATACACCAGGTTGTGCATATGACAACACTTGTGCCTCAAGAGGTGTTGTTAATGCCACATTTTACTCTGGTAACGACACTGTATTAGGCACCAAATTGATTTACCAAAATAATGAAGAATTGAAGTATGATACTATATTCGAAGGTGAAATCACTGCTTCCGACTTAGTCGGAAATGACAAGAGCTTCACGATGCCATACATTACAATGTACCTTACTTCGGCTATCAATTCTGATACCACAGAGATTGTCCTTGTTGCTGACAAGGTCTATTTACAGTTTGTTAGTATTAACATCGCACCTGATTTCAACTCCACCGAGACTGACTCAGATGCTGTTACATTAAATGGTTTATTCGAATATTCATTGGCCAATTTCACATATTATGAAACTTTGGAGAACGAGAAGAAAAGTTACTCAAATATCTCATTTGTGGGGAATTCCTCGTTGAATAATTTGGGTGCTGACAATTTATCATCAGGTGCAAACATCACATCTCTACTTCTCGTCAACTCATCCCTATTCATTTCAGGTAAATTCGAGAGCGATTATGGAGACAACTTTCTGGCCGTTGATTTAGGTTCATACAGTTCTGCCCACAACGAGTCTGAGATTGTCAAAAAGGAGAGCATAGTTGGAGGTGGATTGAGCGGCGAAGTTAACAGGATGTACCCAATCAACGACGCAATAGTCTTGATAGGTGATTTCGATTCCACGGAAAACAAAACCACCGTAGAAGAGTTAACCAATACCACTTCATTATCGCATTTAGCGTTGTATTCAAATGAAACTTGGATCTCCTTAGGTGGAGGTGCAACAATAGATTCTGACGCGCATATGACAAATGTTACTTTCAATTCAACTGAGTACTTGGTTTTCAATGGCTTGACTGAAGAGGTATCGGTATTCGATTACACAAACTCGGAATGGTTAGACGATGAGAGTAGTGAAGTATTCTTCAATATCTCACAAGCACTTTTCCTCAATGAGTCTTCCACCCTTGTCTTTGGTTTCATATCTGTGACAGATGGTAAAGGTGCAGATGGGCTTGTCATTACCGAAGATGGTGTATCAAGTCTACCTATATCATTCACCGATCAATCGGAATCCCGAATCAACACAGGTGTTTATATCAACGATTCGATGATAGTAGTTGGTGGTAAATTCGAAACAGAAGAAGGTTACCAAAATCTTGCCTTTATAAACACGAGTAAGAATTCAACTGCCGGTGGGTTCACTGACCTTGAATTCGATGACGATGCTCAGGTTACCAATCTCTTTGTTTTGAATAATGTCTTGTACATTTCTTTCACCGGTGAAGCAACTAAAAGTGGGGACACAGCCGATGGAATGGTTGCATATGGATTGTCAAACTCCACTTTGATGCTTGTTGAACAGAACAAGGCAACAAATGTCGGCAACTCAACAAGTAGTTCTTCTTTAACTGGACAAATCATCTCTATGGAAGAAGATCCTCAATATAGTAACTTGATTGTAGGTGGTAACTTCACTAATCTTGGAAACAACAAAGATTGTGATACTCTATGTTTGTTCTGTGCAAACAATGATACATGGTCATATCCAGCAGATAAATCAATATCAGGAACTATCAACCAGTTGACTTATTTTGCCGCTTATGAAGTTTTGCTTGGTGGTGATGATTTGGAAGTTGATGGCGATACAAGTTCATTTGTTTTATTTAACACTAAGAACAAAACCATCTCGACTGTATCTGCTTATAAAGATGTACCAGGTTCGGTGAAGAAGTTTCAATTACTAGACAACAAAATCGGTGGTAGACTCATTGCTCTGGGTGACAATTACTTAAGTTATTACAATGGATCAGATTGGCAAAGATTAGACAATGATTTGGATTCAGATTCGACCTCGTTCTCTGACTTTCAGATTTTGGCATTGTCTACAGACAGATCGTCCATTGATGTCAATGTCTTGAGCAATAATGAAACTCTATTGGTTACTGGTAGTTTGGAACTAGACAGTTATGGTACAGTAAATGCTGCCTTCTATGATGGTAGTAACTGGACTCCTTACTTAGTAGTAGACGAGGATGGTTCTTCGAGCAACGCGGCAATGGGAAGTATTTTAACGAATACCAAAAGAGCCGAGTATACAGGAACATTCCCTTCGTCTACTCCATCATCAACACCAAAATCGTCAGACTCAACTGAACCAAGATATTTCACCACAGGTCAAGTAGTTGGTATTGGATGTGCTTTGTCATTGGCAACCATGACTTTACTAACAGCTATTGGTGTTGGAGTATACTTACTCAGCCAAAGAAGCACCACAGTAACACCATTGCAATATCGTGTCGGAGAAGAAAAGATGATGAACGCTGTTCCTCTAGCTGAAGTGATGAACAATATGTCAAAAGTCGGCCCAGGGGTCGCAACAAAATGAAAAGTTCCAACACAAAAGTAAATAAACCGTTTTGATAATTTTTAGTGTTTTCTTTCTAATTTAATTCTATTTAATACCTTTTTAATAAATATATACCTTAATTGATGTATATAGTTGATGCTGCAATTCCATCCAGTGACATTCATCTCCACCAAAAGCAGAAGCAATACAAGGACACCTCTCAGAGTCAAGGGTTACTGGTGTAGGGGTGCTTTCATGGTTATCCGAAAGACGTTAGAGATCAATCTGGAGTTCAAGTCAAGACAACAAGGTGAAGCAAGAAGTTGGTGATATAGGTTCTAAGTGCTGGTTTGAAGTAGAAGTGAATAGGGCAAATAGGCTGTATCCAATTTCAATTGGAATTCATGAGTATGTCAGTACCCGAGTTGGTGGACTTTTTCCCCGGTATAAAATCAAACCACAGTACTCAAGTTTACGATGTTTTATCTCCCTTGGGCAAGAGTGTTCCATCTCTGATAACTAAACATCTGTTGATTCATTGCTATTCACCCAAAATAGCGGTAATGTCGAGTCCTCAAGTGGATGAGATGTGCAAAAAAGCTGTGAGAGAGAAAGACAACAGACAGGATGTCAACTGTTTTCTTGATTTGTTGACCTATTTCGAACAGACTCTTTCAGAAGTGGATTCAGGAAAATTCGCATTGAATGGCTCTCCCTCTAGACTTGCTGTTAAGTTTACTAAACCAATACATGAACAATTGGGTCTTCAGACAGAAAACAAATCAGATGGAGTAGTAGAGTTGTATAATGTGGAGAATTATAAGAGTGTGTTGAATGATTATATAAAGCAAATAGACTCATATACTCGTCTTCAATCTGAGACGAATGACACCGACAAACTCAAAATAGATATGGACAATGGTGATATCAGATTGCTCAACAACTCAATATTTTCCAAGATGCTGTTGCTCAGTCTGAGCTCCAATTTGGTGTCGCCACTTGAATATTTCAATCACCCTATTATACAGTTATTTGCTATATCAGCAAATGATGGGTTTGAGGAGATCAAGAAATCATTGATTGATTGGAGAGATAAGCAGACGTATCCCAACTGGATTGATATATCAGAGATTCTGCCAATGTTTTTAATCATAATAAACTCTGATACGGACGATGAGTTACAGAGCGGTTTACGATTACAGGAAGATATCAAAATCCGCCTGGGGATTAAATGTTTAGTAGTTGCGTTGAACGCTGAACCAAACACGGATGGGTCAAACACAACGACACTTTACCCTTCGAACTTTCTCTCTGTTGATAATTTCTTGCAAAATGATTTGACAAGTATAGCCATATCAGAGAAGAATTTTGATAGTATTCTCAACACATTGAACGATCTCATATACAAACATATGGTGCCGTACATGGAGCGGAAAATCAAAGTATGGAATGAAGAAGTTGTAGCACCAAGAAAGTCATTTACAGGTAGACTTTTCAATAGAAAATGGGGATCTGCTTCAGCTTCGTCTTTACCCATATCCAATGAGAAATCAAAGGGATCCTCTTTCTTTTTCTTTGGTGGAAATCATAACTCAAGCGGTGAAAGTGCAGACCCACGAGAGAGTGTTATGAGTGAACCAAGTACGCCACCTTCTGTTATCGAGAGTAACGCTTTTTATGATGCCACCTCACAGGAGATGTTAATTAGAAGAAAGGCCGATTGGAGTTTCATGCTCAGAGATTACAAAAGTTCTTATACAACTTATGAGCTTATCAAAAAGGATTTTATCAATGCCAAGTCATACTTGTATTTGGCTTCTGTACAAGAGTTTATGATAATGTCATTATTGGTGGGGTCAAGCAATAAACTGAATCCACTAAATCCGGATATCATGAGAAGTACAGCCAATGTCGGTGGAATAACGATGAAGATAATCACAGACGTGATAAATCCTTTTGTTGAATCAAGTTACTACACTTATCTATCTCGTTGTAACCTCAAGACTTATACAATAAGGCTCTTGTTGACCGTTGCTGAGTTGTACGTTTGTCTGGGTCAGTCTACTTCAACCTTACTGCGTCATAATATCGCAGAAACGTCCAACTCTGTTGGTAGTGAAATATACTTTATAGAGGCTCTCAAGTTATTCAAGAAACTCATATCATCTAGGCTATTGGATAGTAACAGTAATGGGAAGATAATGGAGAGAATTGGGTATATATATGACAACTTTGGCACTCATGTTAATGATATCAAGGGAGAGATTACGAAAGACGACGAAGGTGAGGATGAACAAATCAATCTTAACAAAGTCTCGCGTTCTAATCTAGACACAATTGGTATGAAACGGTCTAGACAATCTATACTGTGGTTGTTACTTGCATCTAAAGAAATTGATCCCGTTTCCAAGCCTGTCCAGGTACGGTACCTTTTAAACACCATCGAGAAGAACGTTGGTGAGTTCCCCAACTACACATCGGCGGAAGATTCCCAGTGGCTCTCGAGAGACCAAAGTCTGATAAGCAGGCTGAAGAGCAGTGTCTCCAACTCTCTATAGTGTATATAAAGTAATAATCATCATTCTAATAATAATAGCCATTATCACCATAATAGTAGTAATAATAATACATACATACCCGTTACCGTTACCGTCACCGTCACCGTCACCGTCCCCCATCAAAGCAGTCACGTGACCAGTGCCCTGCCGTGCCAAAAAAAAGGACTCTAGGCACTCACTCTCTCACTCACTCGCCTTATGGCGCGCTCTTTCGTCCAACGACAAGCAAAGTGTCAAGGGCTCCTGAAGTTTCCCGTTGTCATATAGCGCACAGGAATATTCTACAAGGGGTACGTACCTAGGCGTGTAGTTGTCAATCAATTGGGCAATTTACTCTATAGATTATCCTGCTTTATTCGCAATTGGATTATTCAAGGCAACTGACACTTCAACTGTTGACTCAGCATATATCTAAAACACTAAAGTACATCTGTTTATCTTAACTCTCCAGAAGGGAATACAATACATAATACGTTCCGTTCCTGTCGTCATTTCACTTAACTCGAGATTAACAAATTAGATTACACCTGTCTCATTCCAGAATCAATTATTGGAATTTATCTGCAATGATGAACAAATTATTCAGCTTAATCGCTCTTTGTTCCTTCTTTGCAAGTATAGCTCATGGGTTCTATCTACCCGGTGTAGCTCCCACCTCTTATAGTAAAGGTGATCCAGTTCCATTACTTGTCAACCATATCACACCATCTTTAAATAGACAGAACTCAGATTCAAAGACATATCTTTATTCATACGATTATTATTTTCCAAGATTCCATTTCTGTGCCCCAGAAGATGGTCCAAAGAAGCAAAGTGAATCACTTGGTTCAATTATCTTTGGTGATAGAATCTTCAATTCTCCATTTGAGATCAAAATGCTTGAAAATTCCACCTGTAATAAATTATGTTCAGCTTCTTATACAAAGACCGACGCTGTTTTCGTCAATAGAAACATCAAGGCTGGTTTCAAGCACAATTGGATCATTGATGGTTTACCCGTTGCTAAGGAAATGAGAGATCTTAAGACCAACTCAGATTACTACAGTCCAGGTTTTGAAATCGGTGAAGTTGATGAAGAGAATAGAGCTCTTTTCTACAACCATTACAACCTTTATATCGAATATCACGAAAGAACTAAAGGGGAATTTAGAGTTGTTGGTATCACTGTTCTTCCAGAATCTAACAACTATAAGGAAATTAATTCCCCAAGTTGTGATGCCGATGGTTCAAATGATCACGTTTCATTAGATCCAAATAAGGCCACCCCTGTTGCATTTACCTATTCTGTCTATTTCACCGAATCTCCTTCTAATTGGGCTACAAGATGGGATAAATATTTACACGTCTATGATCCAAAGATTCAATGGTTTTCATTAAGTATCTTCTCTATGATTGTTATCTTGTTGTCAATTATCATGTCTCATGTTTTAGTTAGAACTTTGAAAAATGATATTCAAAAATACAATGAAATTAACCTTGATGATGATACCATCGATGAAATGGGTTGGAAATTAATCTATGGTGATGTTTTCAGAGCACCATCTAATCCAATGATCTTATCCGTTTTGGTTGGCTCAGGTTTCCAATTGTTATTGATGTCAATAACCGCATGTGGTTTCGCCTTATTAGGTCTTTTATCCCCAGCTAATAGAGGTTCATTGGGTACTGTCATCTTTATTCTTTACGCTGTATTTGGTGGATTTGGTTCATTTGTATCTGCATATATCTACAAGTTTTTCAATGGTGAAGACTGGAAGACTAACATGTTTTTATCTCCAACTTTAGTTCCAGGTATTGTGTTCACCGTCTTCTTATTATTGAACTTCTTTTTAGTCAGTGTTAAATCATCTGGTGCTGTTCCAATTGGTACCATGTTCGCCATAGTATTCATTTGGTTTATCATTAGTGTTCCATTGTCTTTCTTGGGTTCCTTATTAGGTGTTAAACAAAACACCGTCCAATTACCAGTTAAAGTGAATCAAATCGCAAGACAAATTCCTCAACAACCATGGTATTTAGAAACTCGTTGGTTGGCATTAACTGCTGGTATCTTCCCATTTGGTGCCATTGCTATTGAAATGTTCTTTATTTACAATTCATTATGGTATAACCGTATTTTCTATATGTTTGGTTTCTTATTCTTTTGTCTTGTGTTGATGTTAATTACAACTGTTTTAGTTACATTATTGTTGACATATTACACTTTGTGTAATGAGAATTACAAATGGCAATGGAAATCATTCTTCATTGGTGGTGGTATTGCTGTTTATATCTTTATCCATGCGATCTTTTTATCCAAATTTAAACTTGGTGGTTTGACTTCAATTGTTATCTATTTCGGTTACTCCCTCTTGATTTCTTGTGGTGTAGGTTTATTGTGTGGTTCTATTGGTTTCCTTAGTGTTATGTACTTTGTATTGAACATCTATGGTGAAATCAAAGTCGATTAGAGAGCAAGACTTGTTATACAATAGTTCATAATAAAGTGAAGGACAGACTCGACATGAAAAAGACGCACAAAAATTTAAACAAACAAAAAATAAAATACATTATCCACATTTTCCCAGAGATTGGGTGAATGTACATTTGTATGTATATGTAGCACTAGATCTAGTTTTATTATGTACATAAACAATAGGTCTTACTAAATAGCAAAAAAATAACAAAAAGAATATAGACATATAAACAATAATCACAGCCTCGAATCATTGAGAAATCAGAGCATATTATTTTAAGCGGAGAGGAAAAAGCTCTGATGACAGTGAAGCACTTCTATATATATTTTACGGGGATTGAAGTATGTAAGTCTTAGGATATCAAATTATTAGAACATATAATATATCCCTTCAATCACTGCAATGGCTCCTCCAAGTGATACCAACCAAGTTAAAGGCTCCGAACTGTCAATGGAGTCGGGACCTAAATTATCTCATCATTCTAAAGACCACATCAATAGACTTTCAAATGTGATATGGTCATCTTTATTCAGAGGTGCATGTTATGGTGTCATGATTTCTGTTCCTACTGAATTGCTAATCAGATGGAGATCCCCCTTTTACCGTGCATTTGGTACAAGAATTAGAATCTTTTATCACACAATTGTCGTTGCTGCCGCTGCCTCCTTCCATACCGAGAGGGAAGTCATTAGATTTGAGGATCGAGTACGGGTTGAAGAGAAGATTAAAAGAGAGCAGTTGATTGAACTTAGTGTTTTACAAGGGTTGTATACCGGTGAGGAAGATGGGTATCTTCTTCCATCCAAGCCCAAATCCTCTAAATGAAAATCGAGAGAGGTTATGAGTAACGTCATCTGTGTTTTTTTTTTTTTTTTGTAATTCCATAATAATAGCAATGAATTCGTGTATATATATATAATAATATTAAAGGAATAAACTAAACCAAAAAAAGGAGAGTAAAACTAGTGTTGCGTTTCAATTGTTACAGAAGTGAATAAATAAGTAAATTATCGTAAAGTTTGATAAATTGGGATGTTTCACATGAAGAATGTGAAAGGATCGTTTGGATTGTTTGAATTGTCAAATGGATCGTTGGTAGATAACAGATCTTCTAGCAAATTAGAATAACCCAAGTTATCATATAAGAAGCTGTCATTTGAAATCAAATTATTGTTGTTGTTATTGTTATTGTTGTTGTTGTTATTAATAGGGTTTTGTAATTCAGCAATTGGCATTGGACTTTGTGTGTTATGCGGTGTATTGTTGTAAGATACTCTAGTTGACATGGTATTAATTGTAGAACTTGGTGGATGAGGGTTGAAGTGTCGTGAGTATGGAACATTTGTCGGTAATTGTGAGAGATCCAAGTTCATCGCATTCATGAAATTGCCATTCAGATTTGAATTGATGCTTCTCTCTATTCCATTCATATAAGTATAAGGAGTCATTGAATTAGTATTGCTCATCGGTTGCATTGTATCTTCGGTATACGTTCTTGGTGTCAAGTTTGTATGATAGGTTTTTTTGGTATCCGATTCACTATCCTTCGTTTCCTTTTGCTCTTCTTTTTCCTTCTCAGCGTCGAAATAGTTATTTGAGACGAATAATCTGGGAATAGGATCATCGAGGAGGTTCTTGTAGCTCTCGTTTAATATCTCCAGTTGATTCGTCGATAAATCGTTCGCAAAATTGTTGGAGTACGTGAGACCTTTTGCAAATGAAAACACGGGGAATCCAGATGAGTTTTCAATACAATCTAACATATATGTGAATTGACCCACGGCTCTAACACCGTAGTAGTATGTCTTACTGACAAAAGTAAAGAATCTAAGGATGATTCTCATTATCCTGATGATGGAAATCACATTCTCGTCGATCAATTGACTCCTATGACGGTCATCGGGAGATAAAGAGTTGGGTCTAGAGATTGAGTCGTTGTGATACTTCAATTGAATTGTTTTGAATCTCAATATTAGATAAATTAAGATATGGATATTTCTTGACAAGTTCAAGAGTAATGGTGGGATAAAGAGTTTTGTGAATTCTTTCAAATTTCCCGTATAACCTTTCAAGATTGCGGCAATGTTCATCTTAATCAGCTTCAGATTTATTTCATTCAATTTGTTCAAAGTCTTAAAATACTGATCTTTATCCTTTAGAGCTTCATATTTCAGTATCAAAACGTAATATACCAACATTTCAAACCCAAATAATTTGATTTGAGTTTTGATCGAATCGGTGAGTGTTAATTTTTCACCGATGGTTAAGGGGACATTCAAGTTTGAAATTGAGAGATCTACCCGGTAGTTCTCTTCTCGCAGTGACGCTAAGATTCTAAGATCGGCGATTATATCAATTATCAAGGGTTTTTGATTCAAGTTATGCAATGAATTGATAAGTCTTGAAATGACTGGGTAAATATTGCCGAATTTCTTTATCTTTTGGACTTCGAAATCATCATCGTCACCAACTGGGATCTTAGTATTACTATCGTTGATATTTAACGATAATGACTTACCATATGAAGTAGATAAATCGACATCCATTTGGATTAAAGTCCACCAGGTCTTATTCCAAATCTTCACAAATGAGTAATTCTTGTTGGTTATAAAATTCGAAGAAGCGCCACCTTTATGAAGCCTTTCGTTATAAAATTGGGGCATCTTACTACTGCTCGAATATGTTAAATCTCTGTTCAAGCCCATAGAGAGTGCAGTCTGGAAGATCAACCCACAGAAGATAAATGAATCACTTCCATCACCTCCATCCCCATCTTCAGGTGCTATTTGATTGTAATACCTGTATACCATCAAAAGCCATAAGATTTCCAATGATGATTTACGTAGACAATTTGATCGGAGAATACAGGTCTTTACGAGGAAGACGACATTAGCCTCAATCGGGTGCCTATTTTTGATGGCTGTTGTTTCCGGTTCTTCGTTATCCGATAACAATACGTATGAAAATCTTATCATCAAATACATGACAGATATAGTGATATAATCCATTTTGGTTTTCAGTGTTAGAGTTGGTTTCTCTTTGTTGTTAAACCTCAGGATTGAACCAAGCGACGCTTTGTAATTTTCCTCGTCTATAACGGGAATGAATGGATGGATGTAATCAAAATACCTCCTCAAATGAAAATCTATGATATCGCTGGGAGGTAAATAATCCAGGAGGACCTTGTTCAGTAATTCATCGGTACTTAGATCTAGATCACTAACGCCATCTTTGTTTTTCTTCTCTTTATTCTTTTTGAATGATCCGTCTTTCAAATTCAAACTAGTTTCCTTCCTGAACTTCATTTGTCTGGATAGATTCTCGGGACTCTCATTTTCAGCATTTTGGGTCCTTACTCTCCTCTCGGTATTGACGATATTTGAGTAATAGGTCTCTGTAAGCAGAGATATCAGAGGATCCCTCTTCCATAGCACAATCTTATGGAACGATCCAAGGCACATGAACCTATTTTTTTTAGATGCAAATAAGAAACCTGGTCTATTGGGAGATATACTATCAAATAGGGAAATTGTACTTCTATTCATAAGGGTATTTTGGCCGTCGCTGTCTTTATTGCAAAGCGGGAAATCACCACCTTTAACTTTTTGTTCCAATGCATAAAGTTTCGATTTTAAAAAGATTATTTCTTCCAAGATCTGTTCCGATTGTTCGTTTTCCTCCTTGAGTGACAAATCATTTGGTGTTTGGGAGATCATAGTTCCATTGTTTATGGGCGTGGAATTGTCAGAAGGCGTAGCGGTATGAGATGTTGAATTTGCGTTAGTTGATCCCGTGCTGTTGTTATAAGTACTTGTAGGGTAAGATATTTTGGATTTTTGTTTGTTCGACAAGTTTTCAAATTCGAAAACATGCATAGAGCTTGATCTATCTGTGGTAATGGTGTTGTATAATCTCTGCTGGTTCCAAGAGTCAGCTTTAATTTCACCGTTGATATTGGCGCTTTGAAAATTGGCCATGGGCAGTGAATTATATTCAGTTGCGGAGGTATCCGTTGGTTGATTATTGGCAGATATAGAAAAGGATTCGATGGAACCTCCAATAGTGGAATTGTTTCCCATCCATACCAGTGGTATATCTTCGTATTCACAGACCGTTTTCGATTTAATGCACCGTGAACAAACGGGTTTCAGCTTATCGCACTTGATCTTCTTCTTCCTACACAGAATACACGAATAAGGAATTCGTCTTCTTTTCTTCTCGGGAAGGGACATTTTGTAAGGCTATATTCAGTGATTATCACTCGTTAGACTATAATTCCATATCCGGTACTTAGAAAAGCCTTGGAATGAAACAAGTTGCATAGAAATAGCTTTTCTAAAATTCCACCGTTTACATGTACGGTAATTAAATATATATTTATTCTCTGCATTTCCACGGCTACCACCCGGTCGCCGTCGTTTCGAGAGTCATCTACCGTGCCACTCTTCCTCGCCCCAGCCCCAGGCAGTTTGGTGGGTGCCCCCTGGCTCTCTGTGGATGAATGATGATGACCTTGTTAAGTTGCAGCGGGTGGAGTTTAGATGTGACTACAAGTGTGCTTGATGTAACACTAGGGATGAATTTTTAAGCAAGAGCCGGAATTGGATGATACAAAGTAACGCCAATGTAAGATGCGTTGAATTACAAAGATAAATAGAACAGTCGAGTAAATAGCCACGATCCAGGACCCTAGAATATCGACGTTCTGGTATATGTACACCATAACAACCCACCCCTACATACCCATATATATATGTATAGACCTAATGGCACACACACTCGTGTGTATATATGTATATGATATGTACCCTTAAAACATGCCCACCGCCAGTACACCCACACACACACCAGAAGCCCGCGTGGAACAAGAGACTCCACATCCCCAGATAAAACCCCGGAAATTTTCAGAAAAAAGAATGTCTCCAATTTCCCAATTGTGTCCTTGCACGACCAATAATGCGAACCGAATTCGACTTTCATCCCGGTGCCTTGTTAATATTCCACTCTTACATCTTATTCGTATCACTCTTGAATCTAACGCAGGGTTCCCTCTCTTCAACAACCTCCTTCACCGATATCCAAGGGTACTATACCGTCCATATCACCTGACCTTGGCAATGAGCGATACAAGCGATGCCGAACTGAGCTCTCAAAAGCCTTATATAGATAATAATAAAGCAACGTTGAAAATGGAACAAAGAGAAACAAGCGATAGTTCGTCTTCTGCCAATTCAGCACAGTTACCTACTAACTCACAACAACAAGAAGAACAAGATGAAGATGAAGATGAAGACGAGGCCTCGAGTGCTATAAATGGTGAGAGATCCAGAGCCAACTCAACTTCTACTTTGACCCCAGCTGCTACCATCACCGATGTGAATTCAAATTCAAAATCGTCTCCCAAAATTGTACCTTCGTCACCCGACGGCTCAACCACGGAGAAAACCATCAAGAAGAGATCAAAAGTATCTAGAGCCTGTGATGAATGTAGAAGAAAAAAAATCAAATGTGATGCCACTTTTAATGGCCAAACAAACCAAATCGCAGATATATGCCATAATTGTAAAAAAAGTGGTGATGTATGTACTTTCACTAGAATCCCTCTGAAGAGAGGTCCCTCTAAAGGTAGTATTAGTGGAATACCTTCTTCATCTATGCCGCAAGTAAACCCACAGAGAAGCACGTTGGAAGAGCAACAACAGCAATTGCAGCAGAATCAGCAACAACAACAACAACAGTTTTTCAATCAATCTCCAAGAAATAGCTTCAGTATAAACAAATCGCTAGCAACTCCAGCTACCTCTTCACATATATTATCCAACCCTGTGTCGAATATTTCTCAGCAACAACAACAACAACAACAACAACAACAACAACAACAGCAGCAGCAGCAACAACCTATACCATTCCAATTACCACCTTTAAATCAAACACAGCATTCTAGAATATTACCCCCAATAAACTCGATCAACCATCAAATTCCTCCTCCGCCTCTGCCACCTGCATCTCAATCTCAACAATCTCAACAACAGCTTATCGACGATCAAAACAAGAGCTTTATGACTTTCCAATTAATGAGACCAAGATCATCTTCTGTTAACTCAAATGTCGAAAATGCGTTTCCTATCCAGCAGCACCCATCCTCCCCACAACCTCCTATATTTTGGAAAGTTCCCATGGAGTTACCAAGTTTCAGTAGTGGTACTGGAATTTCGGCTCCGCACCCTCCAAGTTTAGGTACACCTTCAAATAATAGCAACCAAACTTTGAATTTTGGAAACAATAATGGGGGCAGCATATCTTCGACTAACAATAACAGTAGAAGAAACTCAATCGATTCGATTTCATCTTCAGTTAGTAATTCGTCAAACAATACATTTTCCCCCAGTTTATCGTCTACAAATTTACTCAATAATGTTACTGCGGCAAGCACTACTACAAGTCATAATAGGAATAGTCTAAGTGTTAATTTTGGTAGATCAAGAGATCACTCAACTACAAATTCAGTTTACGATAGTATAGGAAACAGTGATTCGGAGGATGAATTTTTGAACAATAATAGAAGATCTACAAATATAACAATCCCATTGACCTCATCTACCGGTGGAGCTGCCACTGCTACTGTGACTCCATCGGCTGCTCCTGGTAATGGTGGTAGCGGTATTTCAGGACCCACTACTGCTAAACTTAGGAGATCATCATTTGGTAAAGAGGAAACAGTTTCTCCTGTTAACTCGGTTTCCAGTCTTCATAGTTTAAACCAAAATTTATCAAGGCTAAACACTACAAATAGCTCAACGAATACTAAATCCATACTGTTGAAAAACTTTGAGTTATCATTGGAGTTTTACTACGCTAAACATAACTTAACATTTCCAATTCTACCAAAGAGTAAAGATTTTCTAATGAGGCAAGTTCTGAAGATCATGAATAAAGACGAATATTTATCCATTGTTGAAATATTTAACGTTGTTTTGCAAAATTTGAACTCTATTGATTATCCAAGGTATCAGATCAATGAACTTCTCGGAGTATTCAATGAAATCACAACAATTTATAACACAAAGAATTATTTATTACTCAATGATAAATCAGCAAGGTTTGTGTTTATGGCACTCTTGACCTTTGTCAATTATATTATTGTATTATCTGGACAGACATATTCGTTAACATTTGGGTTTTCTTTTAGTTTCATGAATGATTGGAAATTGAACCAACTATTCGAAAGGGCTAATAATGATCCTCTTTTGAATTCTGTTGCTCTTGAAAATATAGATTCTAGTTCGATGGATATTGATAGTTTGGAGAGCAATGACACTTTGAATGAAAATGAATCCAGTGAAAGAAATTTATCAAATAGTAGTCCAATTGCTGGATTATCTATGAGTACCGCTGAAGAATATGATTACGACCTCTATATGAGAAGATTATATTTAACTACATTGATATTGGATAACATTTATTCCCTTAGTTTTGGTCTTTCTAGTTTCAATTCTACGAATTTCCGCAAGTTTAAGTTTAGACCTAGTTTATATTTCACTAGAAAGGAACTTGAAGTCGAATCCAAGGAGAATTTTAATATTGGTGTTGATAACTATGAATTAGGATTCGAGTTGTTGAAATATGATCATGTTATAAAATCTGAAAGTGAGGAAGAAGAAAACAAGTATATCGGTGTTAGTGGTCAATCTCGAAAAGTTCAAGTCTTGTTGAAACAAAAAGAGATATTCACTTTTTTCCTCGATGATATGAGAAATCATTACTTAAGTAATCATTATAGATTCAAATCGATGAAGAAAGAGGATGAAGAAGAGTTTTATTTTGAGTTTCAATTGAAGTTCAGCAAACTATCGAAAGAACTATTTTCACAATTGGATGATTATATCAACGATCCAAAGTTGTTGAACAAATCAAATGATACGATTTTAATCACGCCATTTGTAAACCTTTTAACTGTCAAATCGCTAAAACTGATTTCATTAATGGTATTTCTAATTCGAAATCTGATCAAATTGAATTCTTTGTTGGGTAATGATGATTTTAAATCGAGGTTGAATAAAATAGAGAATGATCTAAACAATTTATCGAATAATTTGATAAGTGATAAAAAATATCCAATTGGCACGATAATCGAGTTGATATCTAATTTCGAAAGATCGTTTGGTCAGACTAGAAAGAGATCTGCCAGTGTCTTTCAGAGTAATTTACCAAGTATGGGTGCTTCGATCCTGAACGATAAATTCACCAGTATTTCCAAGTATATCGAACTGTGTTGTTTTGAGATTACAAAAGAGATTGAAAATGATTCTCAAAATGGATGGCTATATAACTAACCAACTTAACTACCCAAGTATATAAAAGTATATCTAGTTTTTAGTTTTCAGTTTTCAGCTTTCAGTTTTCAGCCTTAAGCCTTGTGCAAGATAATCTAAATCTGTGTTTAAGACCCTACCCTACCCGAGCCCCAGAATCACAACGGTTTTAGTGGATCCACACACACCAGTTGCCCACAAAGTGTCCACCTCCACACAAGACCGCCACCCTCACACCGCCCAGCGCTGAAAAATGGGAAACCGACGCGACGGGAACCTTTTAGTCTCTGAGCAGTCTCCGCGAATGAGCCTCTCTACGACGAGGCAGAAAAGGAGCTATTTTTATACACCTTTTTTTTTCCTTTGGTGTGTTGGTCGTCTCTCTTTAAACCTGATCTGCCTTCCATAAGACTCCACATATACCGTCTATTAGCATATATCCACATCCCGTCTTACAGCATAGCTCTACGTCTTTGCAGTTCATATCTGTATACTTTCGTTTGTTATCTTTTTTTTGTCCCAGTGGTTATTCAATTATATCTTTCTTCTCTACAGGAGTGATTTGAAAGAGCAAAAGAAAAAAAATCAAAATTACCAATCATTTGATCTACGGTTTTCAAATATTGAAAGAAAAAAGAATACTGAGGTGCAAGTTTCATTGGAAAGAGTGAATATCATATACAAGATAAAATGATAGGTCTACAAAGCCAGTTTTGGCAAACTTGGACTCTTCTGGTGATTTTCATTGGATTAGTCCAAGGTAGAAGAGAATTGATTGCCGATTCTTTAGTCACATGTATGGAAAATTCACAACTTGATCCTACCTATTTCAATGTGGTATTTGACCCTGATGCACGTTCCGTTCAATACGATTTATCTATAAATTCTGAAGTCAGTGGTTATATCTATGCAAAAGTTATAGTTTATGCCTATGGTTTTGATATCATTACCGAAGAAATCAATTTCTGTACTCTTGGTTGGAAACAATTTTGTCCTATTTATCCAGGTACTATGGAAGTCGATTCTATTGAATATATATCCAAGCATTATGTTGATATGATTCCAGGTATCGCATATACCTTCCCAGAT
This sequence comes from Wenyingozyma nitratophila, assembly GCA_030567875.1. NCBI lineage: Eukaryota > Fungi > Ascomycota > Pichiomycetes > Pichiales > Pichiaceae > Wenyingozyma > Wenyingozyma nitratophila. The sequence continues at coordinate 355,585 of JAJLSW010000006.1, forward strand.
TTAGATGCATTGGCTAGAGTCATTGTTCACGATGGTAATGGTACTCAATTGGCTTGTATTCAAGCCAGTTTTAGTAATGGTAAAACCGTCTCTCATATCGGTGCTAAATGGGCTACTGCAGTTGTTGCAGGTATTGGTTTATTGGTATCTGCACTCTTATCAGCTTTTGGTAATTCCAATTCTGCTTCTCATATCTCTGCAAATGCCATTTTATTGTTCAACTATTTTCAAAGTGTCGTTATTATTTCAATGTTACACGTTAGAGAACTGCCACCAATTGCAAGTGCTTGGTCTGAAAATTTGGCTTGGTCAATGGGTCTTATTAGAATCGAATTTATGCAAAAGATTTTCAGATGGTATGTTCAAGCCACCGGTGGTACTCCATCTCAATTATTGACTACTCAAACTGTAACTGTATTGGTTCAAAGAGGTTTTGATATGACCGTTTCTTTGATAAATAAGACTAGTTTCACCAGAAATTTATTCGAATATTTATTCCCAAGTATCTTTGAAAGTGATCTCTTAACCTATGATGGTTACTATAACGATCATATGAAACGTGATTCTAGTGATGATTTATACAATTTACAAGGTGACGAATATTTAAAAGTCCTTAGAGGTATAGATAGAGTTGGTTATCAGGCTAATATTGAACCAACAAGTATTGTATGTACTGGTTTCACATTCTTTGTTTTATTCGGTTATGTTTTGATTGGGTTATTTTACACTTTTAAATATACCCTTTTATTGTTTGCCCATAAGAGATCAAATGTTGATGATAAGACTAATCCAAATAGAAAAAGAGGATTTTTATCAAAATTAAGTCACAATAATAAAAACTCAGACAATGCTTCATTGATCAAAGGTATTTTCCAAAGATATATCTATATCGGATTCACACAATTAACCATCTTGTCACTTTGGGAATTCACAAAAAATGATTCACCTGCCGTTATCGTTCTTGCCGTTTTAATCTTAATTGCTAGTTTATCAATCATGTCATGGACCTGTTACAGAACTTTGAAATTCGGTTATACATCCATTCAATTACACAATAATCCAGCAGCTATTTTATACGGTGATCCTCATGTCTTAAACAAATATGGTTTCTTTTACACCATGTTTAACGCAAAGAAATTTTGGTTTGGTTCAGTTATCCTTGTAGTTACATTTGTCAAGGCTTTATTTGTTGGTTTAGCACAAAAATCTGGTCAAACTCAAGCTTTGTGTATTTTCCTTATAGATTTGGCTTATGTTATTTATCTTGGTATTGAAATGCCATACCTTGATAAACCAACCAATATCTTGAATTTGACTACTCAAATTGTCATTACCTTGAATTCATTTTTCTTTTTATTTTTCAGTGAATTATTTGAACAGGCAACTTCAGTCGGTTCAGTTATGGGATTAATCTTCTTCATTTTAAATGCCGCTTATTCATTGGCATTATTGATTGTTATCTTGGTATATTCAGGTATTGCTATATTCTCTAAGAATCCAGATGCTAGATTTGCACCAGCTAAAGATGATAGAACTTCTTTCCAAAATATCAACAATCCAGATAATCTTAATACCACAAGAGAAAATTCTAACAATGGTAATGTTCCTGAAGGTGCAGAAGAATTAATTGCATTGGGTAATATTGCCAAGGACCATCAATCTGATTGGGCTAATGAGATGTATAAATTAAAAGAGATTGTCGATAATGAAAATTCCAACGGTGGATCATCGGGTTCATATACAAAGGAATCTGATGAGCCATTACAATTGACAAAGGAAGAAGAACTTTCATTTGGTTCCAAATTGATAAGTAAGTTGAAATCAAATGGTAAATCTTTATTGAGAAAGAAGAGTACGCATAGCACAAATGTATTGGGTAATACTACAAGTGGCTCACATGATTTGAGTGATTTATCCAACAGAGACACATTGGGTTCTTTAGACAATTTCAATGAAGCTCCTCAACATCAAAGAACAGAATCCAATACCCCTATGAATCGTCATAGAAATCAACCAAGTGAAACAAATCAATCGATAATTACAGGCTCAAATTCCTTGCATAATAATAACGTTGAAACACCCGTTGATGCCGTAAATATGTTTGGTAATAATCAATCCAGGAGATACGATTATATCTGATTTGATCGATGTATATTGTAAGTTATTTTTAATCAATTTACATTTATCGATGAAAAGAATTCTGTTTCAATTACGCTTGCTTGTGGGGTTTGATTTATGTGTTTAATTTTGTTTTTCATTTTTTTATTTATTTTATCCGTGTACCGTTTTAGTATTTTTAGTTTTAATCAACTATAAGTTCATTTCCCAGAAGTAGTAGTCATAGTAGTAGATGGTATATTACAGATTTGCAACCCTGCTGGTCAACGAGGCAAGGCTCCCCTCCCACTCCATTCCACTCCACACAGCCCTGTAAACCCTGCCCTGCACTGCCCTCCACACGACGACGACTACGACGACTACGACTACTCAGCCGATCGACGCGTCGGCACAAACCCCAGCAGCCCAACAAAAGTTCCCAACACCTCCTTCCCGCGGCTGTGCAGTAAAAATTTCTGAGGCAAGTCTCACCACTTTAACCACTTTAACCACTTTGCCCCTGCCCTTAACTATGGCAAAAAAATCTTTAGTCTCAGGCAGGTGCGATATTGGGCTTGGGCCTGATGTCTGTGGATCTGCAATATATATTCATCTGTTGGCAATTTTGCATTCTCTGTTTATAATATTCTTGATTGTTTCTTTAATATCTTCATCTCATTCTTGATCTTGGAAACCTGACTGTATCTTCGGAATAACAATTGAAATCCCTTAGAACTCACTTCACATATCCAATCTTATCTATAAGTACTTTTTTAGCCCTTTTAGATAACTATCTTTTTTATAATAAAAAAAAATTGACTTTCCTCCTGTCAATTTTATTTTTATTTATTCATTTATTTATTTTTCAATCAGTTTGTGTGTGTTTGATTTCTTGCTTAGCGGAAATTAATAACCAACAAGTCTAGATATTAGATATTAGATATTAGATATCCCGGATCGTCTATTCAACTCAAGAAGCCAAAATGGATTTAGATCTAGTCGATATCACTTCTGCCAATGCCGTTGCCGCTGGTACCAACAAAACCACAAGAAGAATTGTTGCCGGTGGTATTGGCGGTAAATTAATGGGTACCAAATCCATGACTACCGTTACAGCTGAAGAATTATCAAGAGATTCAGTTGGTGAAATTCTTGCCAAAGATAAAGCTCTTAGAGAAAAGTTCTTAAAGGAAAAACATATCAGTGAACAACCTTGGACTTTACAAAATTGGTATCAACATATTAATTGGCTTAACGTTATATTAGTTGTTTCTGTTCCATTAACCGGTGTTATTTCTGCTTTTTATGTGAAATTATCACTAAATGTCTTCATATTGGCTTTAGTCCTCTATGGATTTGGTGGTATTTCAATTACTGCTGGTTATCATAGATTATGGGCTCATAGAGCTTATTCCGCTAGAGATCCAATTAAGATCTTTTTTGCCCTCTTTGGTGCTTCTTCAGTTGAAGGTTCTATTAAATGGTGGGCTCATTCTCATAGAGTTCATCATAGATATACCGATACCAATAGAGATCCATATGATGCAAGAAAGGGTTTCTGGTATTCCCATCTTGGTTGGATGTTAACAGTTCCAAATCCAAGATATAAAGCAAGAGCTGATATCTCTGATTTAACCGAAGATTGGATCGTTAGAGTTCAACATAGACATTACTTATTCCTTATGTTATTCATGGCTTTTATCTTCCCAGGTATTGTTGCTCACTTTTTATTCAACGATTTTTGGGGTGGTTTTGTATATGCCGGTATCTTAAGAGCTACATGTATTCAACAAGCTACATTCTGTGTCAATTCTTTAGCACATTGGATTGGTTCTCAACCATTTGATGATAAAAGAACTCCAAGAGATCATTTCCTTACTGCTATTGTTACCTTTGGTGAAGGTTATCATAATTTCCATCATGAATTCCCAAGTGACTATAGAAATGCACTTAAATGGTACCAATATGATCCAACTAAACATGTCATTTACCTTTCTTCTAAAGTTGGTTTGGCTTATGATTTAAAGAGATTCTCTCAAAATGCTATTAATCAAGGTTTATTACAACAAGAACAGAAAAAAATCGATAAAGTAAGAGCCCAAATCAACTGGGGTCCTCAATTAAATGAATTACCAGTATGGGATAAAGATGTATTTTTTGAAAAATCAAAAGAACAAAAGGGTTTGGTTATTATTTCTGGTATTGTTCATGATTGTTCCGAATTTTTAACTGAACATCCTGGTGGACAAGCTTTATTAAGAACTTCTTATGGTAAAGATGCTACCGTTGCATTTAACGGTGGTGTTTATGCCCATTCTAATGCTGCTCATAACTTGTTGGCAACTATGAGAATCGCCGTTATCAGAGATTCTGGCGCTTCAAACAACACTTATGAAAATCAATTGTTCTATTTAGCCAACAAAGTCAAGTCTGATCTTGAAAGTTGATTCAATAGAAAAATAAAAATAAAACAACAAAGGTATTTTCCGTATATATATTACCATCCCTATCCGATGCAACATCCATCCAAAACATGACAAACTTTTTCACTCCTTCTCCCGTTTTCTTGAGTTGTGAGTCAAAACCTTTTTTTTTTTATTATTCTTTTTCTACAGCGATGTCATCGTTAATCACACCATAGTTTCATATATTGAATTGGTTCAATCATTTATTTATTCATTTTAACTTATCTCTAGTTTACTGGTTACAGATTTTATAGTCTCATTTTTTCTTTTTTGACTTTTTATATGTGTTTGTACTTTTGCGTTTTTCCTCTCTTTGATTTCCTATTATTCAGTAAGAAATCAATTCACCATTATATAGTATTGAAAAACAAATAAAACGATAAGATCACATTATAAGATATTCATACACATATGTATGTATACTAATTGTAAATACACAAGTAATTGAAAAGTGAAAGGTAAAAGTTATATCTGTGGAGAGAAACATCTATATTGCTGCTGCTCACAAGAAATTGGTGCCGCTCTCCGGCTTTTTTTTGTTTGCCAAATTTCGAGGTGCGTAGATTTGGCAGATTATGAGACACAACGGAAATGATCTGCAGTGGGTGTGGGTTATGGCTATTACCGACCCAGCGTATTTGTTGGTTTGGTTAGGTTGTGGTTGTACTAATTATATACAGGTTTTTTGCTACTATAGATCGGTTATATCTTAGGTGAATATAGATATAAGATGGCCAAGCCTAGACTTATAATACTCGTACGTCATGGGGAGTCACAGGGAAATAAAGATAAGAGTGTGAATAGGTATATACCTAATCATAAAGTCCCATTGACTGAAAAGGGGCATGAACAAGCTTTAAAAGCTGGACAGAAGTTAAGAGAGATATTGGATCCCGAGAAGGATAGTGTTATGTTTTATACATCTCCTTATTTGAGAACAAGACAAACGTTAGAAGGTTTAATCGAAGGTATGGGGGAAGATTTCAAGATTAAATATAAAATTAATGAAGAACCAAGGATGAGAGAACAAGATTTTGGTAATTTTCAAAGTGACAGTGATAAGATGGAAGAGATTTGGTTAGAAAGGGCTGATTATGGACATTTTTTCTATAGGATACCATATGGAGAAAGTGCAGCCGATGTTTATGATAGAGTTGCTGGATTTAATGAGACTCTATTTAGACAATTTAATACTGATAAATTCCCCAGTGTTTTAGTATTGGTTACACATGGGATTTGGGCAAGGGTATTTTTAATGAAATGGTTTAGATGGAGTGTTGAAGAGTTTGAAGATTTAACAAATATCCCTCACTGTAAATTTATTACGATGGAGAGAGAGAATGTTGAAGATCCAGATACATGTGAATTTACAAAATTAAAGTATAAATTAACTACGCATTTGACAACTTGGGCTGATCTTGAAGAGAAATTGGTTAAAGTTGAAGGGAATGATGAAGAAGGTGAGAAGGTTCAAGCTGTCGAATGTGCAAATATCAATAAACATAAGAATATAGTGACTCCCAATCTGGATAACCCTCCTGCTATAATCGATAAGTCTTCAAATATCAATGAAGATGAGTTTTTAAAATTGGAGAAGGATCTGATGATTAAAAAGAATTATATGAACAGGGAGAAAAAGGAAGATAAGATAGTAAGGTAGAATACAATACACTAGACCCCAACATCGCATAATGGTACTATTTGATATAAGGTGCCATGGTAAAAAGCAGAGAGAGATATAGATCAAAAAATTCACACCATAAAAGATATATATATATATTTATAAATAAATTTGCATAGATTAGAGTGAATCGCATTCGAACAGTTATCGTGGATCTTTAATTATTTTGTAATACACTTTTGTTGTCTTGAGGAGGCTAAAATACTTAGCAGAGACTGTTGACTTTCCAATATTACATATAGCCTAATGAAATAGGCTTTATCTTTCAGATTTACGATTACGATAGGAAACGGTATAAAGAGAGTAGGAAGTGCACATTATTGGTACACCTCTCTGTAAGTGGCCCATCCCATCCTATTCTTCCTTATCTCTATCTTATTAATCTAAACATCTCATCAACTCCCTTCCCTTGATAAGATAGTTCATTAATAGTATATATACTATAAACACTATATTACTAGAGATACCAGCCACACAAGCACACCCACACCACACCGCAGCTGTCCTGTCCCGCCACACCACACCACACTCACCACACTCACCAGCCCCACCCGGACCACAGCCGTGAGACTCTACCGCGCTAAGAGAACCCGAAGAGACGAAGAGAAGAGCTGACCTGATTCCTCCCTGCATACGTCAGTGAATGAATGAATGGCTACTACTTTATAAATACTGCCATTTTCCAATTTAGTTTACTTATATTTTACTTTTATCCTCTATAGTTCATTGTTGGTTATCATCAAGTATACATACTTTTTCCTATAACCCTTTTATATCACACCACATCTCACAATGGTACGTTCTCCTCTCAATCTATTGAGATCCATAGGCAGTCAATTGGAATCATCTCACTTCTCCTCATATGCTCATTATCCTAATGATGAGAATGATGTTGAAGAAATTGAAAATTCCATAGCTCCACATTTAACCTCATCCTCTTCGGTATTTACTAACTCCAATTCCACTTTAAAGGCTTCTCAACGTAAATTTTTTGTTGGAGGTAACTTCAAAATGAATGGTTCTAAATCTTCCATTAAAGAAATCGTCGATAGATTAAACACTACCGAATTGGCTTCAAATGTTGACGTTGTCATCTCTCCACCTGCTGTTTACTTATCATACGCCAATGATTTAATCAAAAAGGACAATGTCTTTGTTGCCGCTCAAAATTGTTTCGATAAAGATTCCGGTGCTTATACCGGTGAAATTTCTCCATCTTCTTTAAAGGAAGATTTAGGAATTAACTGGGTCATCTTAGGTCACTCCGAAAGAAGATCAATCATCAAGGAATCCGATGAATTTATTGCTTCCAAAACCAAATTCGCCTTAGACAAAGGTTTAAAAGTTATCTTATGTATCGGTGAAACTTACGAAGAAAAACAGGCCGGTGAAACTTTAAACATCTGTAAGAGACAATTGAAACCAGTCATTGATTTAGTCAAAGATTGGACTGATATCGTTATCGCCTATGAACCAGTCTGGGCTATTGGTACCGGTTTAGCTGCCACTGCTCAAGATGCTCAAGATATCCACAAATCTATCAGAGATTACTTAGTCTCCGAATTAGGTTCCGAACAAGCTGAAAAGACTAGAATCCTTTATGGTGGTTCTGTCAACGGTAAGAATGCCGGTGAATTCAAAGACAAGGTCGATGTCGATGGTTTCTTAGTCGGTGGTGCTTCCCTTAAACCGGAATTCGTTACTATCATCAACTCTAGAATCTAGATTTATGTTTTTGTATAGTTTTCCCTCTATTAAAAAGAAATTTGACGATAATAATATTTTAATATAATATTAACCATTCCCTGTTTTTGTTTTGTTTTGAAATATATCTTTTTATCTATTTATTTGAAATTATTTGATTATAATATACACTATTGTTTCACCTGATTCTTGTAGTTCGAGTCTTTTGTTTTTGCATAAAAGTTTTAAACTCTTTTTTGTAGATCTATAATCATACCTTTACTTCTTCGTATAGCCATATCTTCACATTTCTTGATAGACCCACTTATGCAACAGGTTTTCATTATTCCTCTTGTACCATTGAACTCATCGATCAAAAGCAATGCAGAGATCACATATTCATAAGTATCCCTTGAACATTTCAATATGCCCGTACTTGTTGAATTTGAGAAGTATTTGCATACCAAAGCACTCGAACTACCACTTAGATCCAACCCAAATTCGCCAAATAACAATTGTAAACGGCTTCGTATCTCTGTTAGTATCCATTTTGGCGTTATCTTGTTGTTTGAAGGTTTATAAATCGATAATAAATCCTTTGGGCTTATTTCCTTTTCCTTTTCAACTTCTGATGTCTCAAAATCGTCATAATTAGGGTATACGATCTCAAAGAGTATATACCTTGATTTGAGTCTGACCATTTTGCATCACCTTTGTGTATAGTCTGCGGTGTATATGTTCAAATATATACTAATAACCCATTAGCAGCAGCCACTTGTGTCTACATCCCATATAATATATGCATAAAATGTACCAAATGTGAAAAACTCAAAAAACAGGGTAACATTGGCAGAAAATCGCGAGAAGTTGATGGATAGATATAGAGTGAGTGAGTGAGTGAGTGAGTGATAATTTAACACTGGTAATAAATAAGGCTAGCGATTCTTGTTGTCTGACTCATCTGATATTATCGAAGTCACAGATTGTTGTTTGGCATTTATATGGGTAGTCTTGTTCTCAAAAGATTTAACTCCAACATTGTCAATTATATAACTAGAACTGCAAAGATGTCTTCTACTAACAACACCGAATGGTCTGCTGCAAAAGTTCGTGCTACATTTTTAGACTATTTTATTAAACAAAAAGGACATACTTTTGTTTCTTCTTCCTCAGTTATCCCTCATGATGATCCAACCTTACTGTTCGCCAATGCTGGTATGAATCAATATAAACCTATCTTTTTAGGTACCGTTGATCCTTCTTCTCCATTTGCTACTTTAAAGAGAGCAACCAACTCTCAAAAATGTATTAGAGCCGGTGGTAAACATAATGATTTAGAAGATGTTGGTAAGGATTCTTACCATCATACTTTTTTTGAAATGTTGGGTAATTGGTCATTTGGTGACTATTTCAAAAAAGAAGCTATTGATTTCTCATGGGATCTCTTAACCAACGTATATGGTTTAAACAAAGATAGATTATACGTTACTTATTTTGGTGGTGATGAGAAATTAGGTTTAGAACCAGATCTCGAAGCTAAAAACTACTGGAAAGCCGTTGGTGTTGAAGATGATCATATCTTACCTGGTTCCGCTAAGGATAATTTCTGGGAAATGGGTGATCAAGGTCCATGTGGTCCTTGTTCTGAAATTCATTATGATAGAATTGGTGGTGGTAGAAATGCCGCTCATTTAGTCAATGAAGATGATCCAGATGTATTAGAAATCTGGAATAACGTTTTTATTCAATTCAACAGAGAATCTGATGGTACTTTGAAATCATTACCTGCCAAACATGTTGATACAGGTATGGGTTTCGAAAGATTGGTTTCAATTTTACAAGACGTTAGATCCAACTATGATACCGATGTTTTCCAACCTTTATTCCAAAAGATTCATGAAATTACAGGTGTTAGACCATACTCTGGTAAATTTGGTGATGATGATATCGATGGTATCGATACAGCTTATAGAGTTTTGGCTGATCATGTTCGTACTTTAACTTTTGCCCTTGCCGATGGTGGTGTTCCAAATAATGATGGTAGAGGTTATGTCTTAAGACGTATCTTGAGACGTGGTTCCAGATATGTTAAAAAATACATGAACTACCCAATTGGTAAATTCTTTTCTCAATTAGCTCCAACTTTGATCGAACAAGTTAAGGACATTTTCCCAGAAGTCAATCAGAATGTCGATTCTATCTTTGAAATCTTAAACGAAGAAGAAGCTTCATTTGCCAAGACTTTAGATCGTGGTGATAAATTATTCGAAAAATACGTTGTTATTGCTTCAAAGACCCCAGAACAGACTTTATCCGGTAGAGATGTATGGAGATTATATGATACTTATGGTTTCCCAGTTGATTTAACCAGATTAATGGCCGAAGAACGTGGTTTGAAGATCGATGAAGAAGGTTTCGAAAAAGCTAGATTAGCATCTAAAGAAGCCTCAAAGGGTACAGGTGCTGATAAGGGTAAAAAGGAATTATTGAAATTAGATGTTCATGCCTTGGGTCACTTAGATGCTACTGGTACTGTTCCAAAGACCGATGATTCCTACAAATATGGTTTTGATGATGTTGAAACCAAGGTTGTTGGTATTTATGCCGAAAAGGAATTCCATGAGTCTACCGAAGGTATTTCTAAAGATCAACAAATTGGTATCTTATTAGAGAAAACTCCATTCTATGCCGAACAAGGTGGTCAAGAATTTGATACCGGTAAGATTGTCATTGATGGCCAAACCGAATTCAATGTTGAAAATGTTCAAATATACGCTGGTTATGTATTACATACCGGTTATATCGTTGAAGGTGATTTGAAACTTAACGATGCCGTTATTGCTGGTTATGATGAATTACGTCGTTGGCCATTAAGAAACAACCATACAGGTACCCATATTTTAAACTTAGCCTTGAGAGATGTCCTTGGTGAACACGTTAATCAAAAGGGTTCATTGGTTGCAGCTGAAAAATTAAGATTCGATTTCTCCCATAAACAAGCCGTTACATTGGAAGAATTAACCAAAGTTGCACAAATTTGTGATGATAGTATCAAACAAAACTTACAAGTTTACTCTAAACCAGTTACTTTAGAAGTTGCTAAGGAAATCGATGGTTTAAGAGCCGTCTTTGGTGAAACTTATCCTGATCCAGTTAGAGTTGTTTCAATTGGTGTTCCAGTAGATGATTTATTAAAGACTCCAGATAACCATGATTGGTATAAATATTCCATTGAATTTTGTGGTGGTACCCATGTTAAACAAACCGGTGATATCAAAGAATTCGTTATTATTGAAGAAAGTGGTATTGCCAAGGGTATTAGACGTATTGTTGCCGTAACAGGTACCGATGCTCATGAAGTTCAAAGAGTTGCTGCTGAATTTGATAAAGAATTAGATACCATTGCCAAGATGTCATTTGGTGAAGCTAAGGAAAAGAAATTGAAGGAAACTACAGTTAAATTAGGTCAATTGGTTATTTCAGTTATTGCCAAGAATGAATTGAAGGAAAAATTTAACAAGATTGATAAAGCCGTTAAGGATGAACTCAAATTGAGACAAAAAGCCGATGCTAAAAAGACTTTAGATACAGTTAAAGATTATTTCCAAGACAATGAAAAATCCGAATTCTTGGTTGCCTATGTTCCAATTTCTGCCAATGCAAAGGCTATTACTGAAGCTATTAATTATATAAAGAAAGCGGATTCTTCTAAATCTGTTTACTTAATCACTGGTTTACCAACTGAAGAAAAAGTTGCTCAAGGTATTTACCTTTCTGATGAACATTTAGCCAAGGGATTAGTTGCTACTGATGTTGCATCTAAAGCTGCTGATTTCATCGGTGGTAAAGCCGGTGGTAAAGGTAATGTATGTCAAGGTATGGGTACTAAACCTTCTGGTATAAATGAAGCCATTGATGCTGTTTCTTCATTGTTGAGTGAAAAATTGACCATTTAAACTTCATTTCTTAGCTCCTTTCTTATATATAGTCTTTTGAATTTCGGCATATAACGTTAATAGTGCTTTAATAACTTTTAATATAATATCATATACGTTTAAATTGAAAATAAAAACAAGTAAATCGCCATAAATAAATAAACTCATAAACTCAAAACTAATAAATAATTAAATAATTAATCACATAATAAAGCGTTGCAAAGTGGTAAGTCAGTATTTAAAATCACTGGGTGAAACAGGTTCTCAGTCTGCTTTGATGGTAGCTACTTTCTTATTTGGCGACCATTTTTTATTCCAGACATCTACATCCTTCCTTCCGTTTTTTTTCAATATCAAATTTCTAAGCCAAAACGCAGGTTTTCTGCTGGATAATTTGCATTGCCCATGAAAGCATTCAATGTATCCTTGGGGTAATTTTTCAATTTCTTCTTCTTTCCTTTCATCGCTGACCTGAGGGCAATTAAAAAGATTATGTTGTTGTAATGACCCATCTTCATCCTTTGAACACCTCTTACAATATTTGGGAGAAAAAGGACATTGTTTTACCTTATGAGTTAAACACTTGCAATATTTACAATAATTTCGATAGACCCTGCTATTGATCTCGATCTTTATGGGGCTTGATCCATATGCGTCCTTGTGGATGAAGTTCTCAATTGGAGCAAATCCACAAGTTATATCTACCAAAAAGTAAGCAGATAACATTCTACCATCACCCACCTTGTTCTCTGTTACTGTTACTGCAGTTGGTGTAAAATCACCGGGATCTTTCATGATAATGGTTCCGTACCTACTAGCAATATTGGTCAATTCACCAAAGCTGAGGAAGTGACCTGCTTCGAGACTGGTTTTAAGAGAAAATACATTTCTATATTTATCCTGATCTTCTAGTCTTACCGAGTAATTGTCTGGGTTTTCATTAAGGTTGTAGAAATCCTTGAGGTCGACCAGTTGTTGTCTTACTTTTTCAGCTTTAAGAATCCTACCCATGATAGATACATCGGCATAATATGTTCCCTCCTTCTCGTAGATGGAGGAAGTTTGTTCCAAGCAATAAGATTTGTCTAATACATTCCCGCCGTTGAAAGGATCAGTGGACTCAAGTGCCTTGAACAAGGGAACTTTTGAGAATATGTTTGCGCTTGAGAGGAGGTCTTTATCTTTGTTAGAGATTATAAGTGAAATAACTCCTGTGCTCTTCTTTTTGCTGTTGGTCATCTGCTCGTTTAAAAATTTGTGGAAGGAAACCGGGTTGGCCTGTATCACACATGCTGCAACATTCAGTTTTGAATCTTTGGCCAATGTTTCTGCAAAGATCACCTTAAAAGATTTTTGAGGTAAGGAGTTCAAAGCACAGGTAGTTGCGCTAGTAGTTGTTCCACTCTTTGCTTCAGATTCTTTCAAATGCTTATTGGCTAATGACTGATCTTCCGTAGACGTAGAAGTTGTCTTGGTTGTGCTGTCTGTTTTAAGGGAGTCGCTCGAATTTTCAGAAGGAAATTTAAATTTGTAACGAGCAAGATGGGTTGGTGCAGGGGTAGAGAGGCTAGTTTCTGAAGGTGTTGCGATGGTGGATGTTGAATCCATTGATCTTTGTGATAAGTCCACCCTCATTTTATGTGGTGGTTGATAAAGGCAGAATCCAGTTGGAACAGGAAAAATACTTGATCTGTCACTGGTGGTAGTCTCATAATCATTTTCATCGTCACTATTACTCAAGATGACGGACCAAGAATCTGAAAAATCACTGTTAGGTGATTTAGAAGATCTGCATTTTATGCGCTTTTCTATAGTATTTGAAGCATCGTATCTAACGTTGAACATTGATCTTGGGGCGTAGAAATCATCGTCTATATCCGAAGTTGGGGTCGGGGTGGTGGCTGAGGAGCAGGATGTGACTGTTGGTGTTGGTGAAGTTGAGAATAGAGGTGGTGGGAATGCTTTTTTCATACTTGAGATGTATGGGATAGATTAATGAGTTTACAATATTGCTCAATTCAGGTCAATTGATACGTTATAACAGTAGCAATCAAATTCAGTGGAAATAATAGATATACGAAGAAGAAGAAGTACTTCTGACAAGGAAATTACAGGGAAAACGTTTGATTTGCGGCTTCTAGGCAAAGTATGCAGCGCATAGAAGAAATGAGAAGACAGGGGCACCTGATAAGGGAATTTACAGTTAGTTGCTTTATCGACGATAAGTCTCTTAATTCTTATACGTCATAAATTATTCATTTGTTTCACGTACTAATAGAGTTTGGAGTCTACTGTTATGATACACAAAATGTGCATTCAATATAGACTATTCATTATATAGTATAGACTATATACATTTCTTATACGTTATATATATATATATATATATGCATAATATATATATATATCTGTGGGGTGAGTGAGGGCTGTGTATATCTGTCATTTTCCAAACGGGCAATTGGCTGCTCGTCGCGGAAAGATAGTATTGGCTATAACTTTTCTGTTTTCAATTATATTTTTGATCCCCTTTACTCACTACATAGAGGTTTCTCATAAATTGCTGTGATATTGGTTACGGTGCTATATTGGTTACGGTGCGTGCCGATATCACAGCAGTAGTGATTGAGTTCCCCTCCATGGTTGTAGCCTGCTTGATGTGTTTCTTTTGTTTTGTGTGAGGTAAGATGCGTTCAGGCATATTTATAACCAAATAGAGGGGTCGAGAAACGGATTTTGTTGACTTTCATAGTTTCGTAAGTTTCTTTGATCTACTGGAACTTTGCATATCATTGGAGAATGATTTTGGCATTTCCTTGTGTATTTTCTTCAAGTTTTTAGAGGGCTTGGATTATACATTAGAGTTGGTTTCTCGAGATTAGTTGCTTTTGCAAACGCTGCGATGGGACGAGCGAGACTCTCCGTTAGACTTTTTGTTTGAGTTCTTCGGATGTAGTTTTCGTAGTTGTTTTTGGTATTTTACTTGTGTGTTTCTGCGAGAGTTTATTTGTAATCTTTTTGGCTTGCGTTACACTTTGGTTATATGTATCGTAGTTGTTTTTGGCATTTCCTTGTGTATTTTCTTCAAGTTGTTAAAGGGCTTGGATTATACATTAGAGTTGGTTTCTTGAGATCAGTTGCTTTTGCAAAGGGTGCGATAAGAGATGAGCGAAACTCACCATTGAGCTTTTGATTATAGTTCTTCGGGTGGAGTTATCGTAGTTGCTTTTGGCGTTTCCTTGTGTGTTTCTTCGAGCTTTGTCTGGTGCTTGTGTGACACTTTGGAAGTGGTTTGTTTTTGGAGATTGGTTGCTTTTCTTCGTAAAGGGTGCTAAGATACAAGCGAAGTCTTAGGTTGGATTGTCCTGCTTGTCTCAGTATCGTCTTGTGTATTTCCCCAAGATTTGTCCCCTTGGACTACACATCGTAATTAGATTAGTTGCTTATCTTCATAATGGAGTGCTATGAGTCTAGCAAAATTCATTTCTACTTTAGATCCGTTGAAGGTTTGTCCTTCTTTTTTTTTTTTGCAATCTTACTACTATTTAATATTTTTGGATGTATATTATTTAAGAACTAAGGTTGTTGTTTTTTTTCTAATCGTCTTGTTATGCATTGATGTAGACTACTACAGATTTGAAGGTAACAATTAAAGGTTTATGTCAATCCTAATCTTCCAGATATCCAAATGGTTGTAATTGATACAAATTACTGTCTTAAGGCTTTCCCTCATTTTTACCTTTCTATCATTTGTGATGAGAGTCTCTTGTGTATAGACTACTCTAAAAGGTGTTTGTTCTAATGACCTGGTTAATGGAAAGAATAATAACCCCATTCTTGGTTTCTTTATTCAGTTGATCATTGGTAGAGGATAGTCCCGAGCCCTCGCGCCGCATTCCTAGAAATTGACGTGCTAAGTAGCAAAAATTTTGATTTTTAACTTGCTGTAACGGCGTTAGTCGGGAGGTTCAAGCGTGTTGATCGTCGCTAATTATTATCTGCAGTTCGAGGTGTCCGGTTCGATTCCTGCGGTTGGCCGCCTACTACCACGAGTAATCTGGTGTGTCGCGGTCGGTAACGAACAGTAAGTCCACTGAAGGGGAGCAATCCAGCACAGTACACTGTCCGTGGTGAAGGCGCATCGGGTAACATCTTGCTGGTTTCTTTATGATAGGATAATAGTTGGTGTTGATCTTTGAGGTTGACCGATAATTTTTTTTTGTTTTTTACTTCTTACTACTACTACTAGCTAGCTAGTCTCTTTTATTCTTACTGACTGTGATGAAGATTTTTGCTCTATCTCTCTCTCTTCTGCATATTGTGGAAAGTTTTTAATTTTGATTAAGCAAAGTTTAAATAGCTAAGGAAAATACAGATTTCTAAATATTATGTAGTTGTAAGAAACGATAAAAGCTTCTGATGATGATGATGATGAATTGTGAAGAGGGTTAATGAATTTAAACTCTTTCGATGACAATGGCAGAGGCTCCACCACCACCGTTACAGATAGCAGCAACACCGATCTTACCACTTTCTTGTTTTAAGATAGTGGATAAAGTAACGACAATTCTAGCACCTGAACAACCTAATGGATGGCCAATGGCAACAGCACCACCGTAAACATTAATCTTGGCTGGGTCCAAGTTTAAGATCTTAGTATTAGCGGCACCAACAACTGAAAAGGCTTCGTTAAATTCAAAGAAATCAACTTGATCAATTGAAATACCAGCGTGTTTAAGGGCCTTTGGAACTGCTAAAGAAGGAGCAGTGGTGAAATCAATTGGAGCATGAGCAGCATCACCCCAACCAATAATCTTGGCAATTGGAGTTAAACCTAATTCTTTCAATTTCTTTTCAGATACTAAGATAACGGCAGCACCACCATCGTTGATTGGAGAAGCATTTGGGGCTGTGACGGTACCGTTATCCTTCTTGAAGACGGTTCTAGCAGAACGTAATTTGGATTCGTTCAGTTTACCAGTTTCTTCATCAACAGAGACAATAACATCTGGCTTACCTCTGAAACCTTTAACGGTAACTGGAGAAATTTCTTCTTTGAATTTACCATCGGCATGGGCTTTAGATGCCTTGTTATAAGAACCAATGGCGTAGTCATCTTGTTCTTCTCTTGAGATTGAGTGATCAGAAGCACACTTTTCAGCAGCAACACCCATGGCTTGACCATCGTAAGCATCGTTTAAACCATCTTTACTAATACCATCAATGATTGAGTTATCGCCAAATCTAAGACCACCTCTAGCAGCTGGCATATAGTATGGGGTATTGGTCATGGATTCAGCACCACCAGCAATAACAATATCAGCACAACCGGTTAAAATGGTTTGAGCACCAAAGATAATTGATTTCATACCAGAGGCACAGACCTTGTTAACGGTGGTTGCAACGATTGATTGATCTAAACCAGCTTTTAAAGCAACTTGTCTAGCTGGTGCTTGACCAACATTGGCTTGTAAAACGTTACCGAAGATGATTTCTTCGACATCAGTAGGCTTGATTTCTGGGACTTTGGCAAGGGCAGCTTTAACGGCATGAGCACCAAGGTCAACATAAGACAATGACGAAAGAGCACCTTGGAAAGAACCAATTGGGGTTCTGGCACCTGAAACAATATAGACGTATTCCTTAGACATGATTTTTTTTTGCGGATAGTTTTCAAAGATAACTATGTGTGACTATGGGTACAAAACTGTGAGAAGTGTCTGTAATTTATACCTTCTGTACAAACTGCGTACTGATGACAAATATTGCGTATGAAAACCACTGGTACTACTCCTCTTTGTGTTACGATCGCCAAACGAGCCAAACGAGAAACGAGAAACGAGGAAGTCAGTAAAATTTCGTTGAGCGGGGGTGTCTCGCGTTGGGTCGATTGGCGTCGAGAAGTCTGTGGGTCCGGCGACGCGTCTGTGTGTGACTGAGAAGGAATATATTGGGTGTATGTATATATATATATATGTATTACTGGTTATTGAATTGTTATACCGTATTTTCCCTAATTTTCATTAGTAGGGTTCATTACATCGACGCACGTCTTACTCTTACAGTTCCATTGCCTCGGCTTCATCTTCAAGGAAACCTTCACCGGCTATGGCGTCTTCTGCCTCGTCAAAATCTCTCATATCATCACTGTTAAAGCCTTCTAAATCGTCTTCGTCTAAGTCTTCCAATTGCGCACTATTACCCTGGGTTTTCTGGAATGCCTCTAATTGTTCAAGACTCCATACAGAAACACCTTCTTGATCTTTCGGATTTGCAGGTTGGGCCAAAGTCCTTAAAAAATGCTTGGCACTGGCAATAGCCATATCGGTTGATAAGTTTGCATCTGCATCGAGTAACGCTTGACCTATCCATTTAGGTAATTGGTTTTTCTTACGTGCAAATCTACGATCTGCCAATACCATGATACCATAATCATCTTTACCTCTCAAGACTCTTCCTAGACATTGAGCTGCATGTCTCATGGCATCGAAAGATAAGAAATCATTCTCTCTAATTTGATAATGATCTCTTAAGAATTCTAACCTTGCTTTCAATATACGAGATTCGGTATATTGGAAAGGAATACCAATCATTAATACCGTACGACCATAATGATGATCAAAATCAATACCTTCTGATACTTTACCACGAGCAACAGATAATAATACTGCACCTCTACCATTTGAGCAGGCTTTTCTATACGTCTCTAAGGCCAAAGATGTTTCTTGGGCATCTGGTGTCTCCACAAGGATTAATTTGTATTTCCAAACTTCATCAAGGATACCCATATTTTGCCACATGGAAATAATACTCTCCATATAAAGATACGATGGGAAGAAAACAACCATACCATCGGGTGTAATCTTACTGAATTCGATAAGCAAACTACCATAATTTCTGACGACACTTGGATCATTTCTGATTTCAAATCTTGATGAAATGGCAACTTGATCGGAACCCTTTGTAACAATCATTGGTAAAAATGAGCGACGTGCTAAAGTCATAGTGTATGACTCTTGAATAACAGTCTGGAAATTCAACATTTTTGGATACATATCTAATGGAGAAATGGTACCCGATGTAATAATAACAGATGAAAACTTTTCAAAGACGGGCTTCATAGCAATTGATGCATCTAAACACGTAAATCTCAATATAGGATTCGGAACAGTAGCATTTTCTGTTTCAAAAGGTTCCAAGATCAACATGAAACCTTGTTCATATGTAGCAACGAGCGTAGCAAAAGTGGCAATGTCTTTCAAAGCCATAAAATCTTCGATATCTTGCACTTCCAATGTCCTTACAAGTAATGACAATCTCTCGGAACAAAATCTCAGTGGTTTCCTATCGATATAGGTCAGCTGTTTCAAATGTTGCAAAAAAGACGTTGGTGTTTCTGAGATGACATGCAATACCTTCATTCTGGTTTTCAAATACTCTATGAATCTCTTGAGGAACGATATGAAATGTTCGGCTCTTCTTATACTACCTGGTATCGATTCATCTAGTACATCATTGGGGAGAACTGGGTTTGCCATGAACAATTCTTCTCCTCTATCAGCCAACTCCGATTCTCTTAATCCAGAGACTAACTTTTCATACTCATCCTGTAATTTCTTACTATCTGTGGCTTTCACCTCTTCTACTCTCCGACTTAAACTACTAGCACCTCTCGATGCTTTTTTCAACATATCATCGGTTAAATCTAAAGATAATGATTCTATACAAACATTATCAATATTGTGCGCTTCATCAAAGATCACTATACTATCTTTGGATAACTCCTTGGAAACTCTCTCTGAAATCTTTGGATCTAATAAATAATGATATGAGTAGATTATGATATTACAGAACGGTATCATACGACGGACTGTAAAATATGGACAGGTACCTTCAATTGCACATTGTTTCATTAAGGACTCGAATGAATAAACACCCGGTGGAATTAAATTGTGAGGATCTAAATCGTACAATTTCTCATGGAAGGAACATAAATCATTCGTTGAGGCTTCACCAGTCTCTATCTTGGCTTTGAGCTCACCATTTGTCATTCTTCTACATTTTTCATCCACCACTACACCTTTTCTTTCCTTTGATGCTACGGGGTGAAGACATAAATTCTTACGAGATGTCAAACCTAAACCTCTAAAATCTTCAACGTATCCTAACTCCTTGGATCTATATTCCATCAATTTCTGTAATTCGATCAATGCCTTTTCAATCTCTGACATGGTACGTGAACAATAAACAATCTTACGATGTTCTGGGTAATGCATTTGATAAGCTACCGTTAAAGATAGCAAAGAAACAGTTTTACCTGTTCCCGAGGGCATTTCCAATATACAATTTCCTCCTATATCCAGAGTACGTTTGATATCCGACATATAAGCATACTGCTCTGGATATATACGAGGATAAGGAAACAGCACTGGCAAATCGTCAATAAAGAATCTATATAACAGGTTAGTATCGAAGAAACTAGACACATATGTAATGTTTCGATTTGGATTTGTTGAAGGCAAAAACATGAGTCCATTACAAGAAAATGAGTCGTTTTAAACCAATTTCCATTCGTGGATACAAAGGTACATACTTCATTGTCGTTTGGTGATTGACTTCAGGGTCTCTTGAGTTATACACCTGGCAGAATGTCTTAGCAATGGTTTCAAATACTATGAATCAATCCCCAACCTAGTGCTATCTATGAAAAATTTCTAAGCAAGCTAATCTCGCTCTTCTATATTTTTTACCTGCGAGATTGAAACTGGGCAACTGCTTTAGTCTCTCGCTGACTGGGATCTTATAATATAATAATGTACAATTTTAACTAATCAATTACAGGTATATATATATGTATGTATGCAATGCTACTACTCTGCACCTTCACTGTCATTCTCGACATCTACTTCAAAACTGATCTCTTTGTCGGCATCGATATAGGAGTCACACATACACCAAATGGAGATTTTATGGTGACCAGCATCGGGGATGTTGAACGATAGATTAACCTTTTGCGATTCCTTGGCCACAGTCAACTTCTTGACAGTGTAAAGTTGTTTCTTGGAAGAATCACCTATGACTAGCCACCAATTTTCACTCTTATTGAATGGGAATCTTGGGGAGACAACACTCAAGTCGTCTGCTTCTTCGTCTCTTTGTATGGTAACGGAAATCGCTTTAGCCTGGTTTGCTACAATAGGTTCGGATAAATCAAGAGCGTACGATAATTCCAAATTAGGGTACTTATTGACGAATTCAGCCACGCTGGTCAATTGTCTCTCTGATAAACCACCCATTATATCATCCCTTTCATCGTCTTCTAAAGCCATGACATCATAAACCGTCTCGACATTTTTCTCTTTACATTTGTCTAAGATTTCATTGGTGAAGAATGGGATTTGTCTCAACGGATTACTGTTTTCCCATAATCCTTGTACCACCATTTGTGATAAATCCATAGCGCTCATAGCATTTAAGAAACCTTCACTCGATAAGATATCAACAGCTGCGTAGAGTAAGTTCAATACCTTTTCTAAGATGATTTTCAAATCACTTTGTAAATCGGAAGGCAAATTGAGTCTATTGAAATGTGCCTGTAATAAAATGAAAGATTTGAAAGATGGTGAACTATAGTCAACTGATGAAGCCTTGACTGGGATTCTGTTATAAACCTTCATAAGCAATTCATCCTCGTGTGCTCTTATTGGAATACTTTCGAACTCATATGCTGAAGTGATAACTTCCAAGAGTCTCTTGACTCTAGTCTTGTTATTCAATGACAGTGTAAAAGTTTGCATTGTAATGAAAGAAACGTTGTGGTAAGCAGCAATCATACATCCATTCAATGGAGTAACTTCGATCTTCTCGTCTTCCTCATCGTCGTTTTCTTCTTCGGAGATAGGCTCGTCTTCATCATCTTCGACATGCAATTCAATGATCTTACCTTCTTCAAGGTCTTTCAAAGTATCTTCAACCAACTCAGACAGATGTTCAGAAATTCCAACATCGGATGTGTCAGTGACACCATAGAAACTTGGGTTCATCTGTAATCTTCTGTAAAAATATGAGTAGGTTAACCAATCAACTGAGTCTTGTCTATTCTTGATAAGTCTCGTACTGATTTCATTGATGAATGCGTCATGCAAGAAAAGATTCAAATGACTCTCCAAAGGTAGGGATTCTGATAAGAATTTTTTGTAATATGCATTCTTGAAGGAATTGGTCAAGACTAATACTTTGGCTGTTCCATTTTCAATCTTAGCTAAGCCAACCATTTCCATCAGATCATCGATGGAATAATCAACATATCTATGCTCCCTACCTTCATACTCTTGGGTACTCAGAACAGTGACAAAATTAGCAGATGGGCAGAAATGACTAGTCTCCTTCGTGGCTACTAAACACGATAAAGCACCGGCATTAAATAGCCTCTCAACAATGACCCTATCACTAGGAATCATATTCTTGTAGTATAAACCGATACCGTCTTGTAAAACCTCTTTCAAGATAGAATCTTTAATCTTATTGATATAGGGACCGATAGATTCTATATCTGTTCTAAGCCAACTAGCGCCATCTTTAGCCATCAATTTGATGAACTCCGAAGAAATATCAACACAATGCTTTCTAGTTGGAACAAATACAATACTTGTATCTTCACCTTTATCTTCGTCTAATGAATTGATAGCGTTGTAAGTTGGCCTGATCATCGCCAAAATCAACGAAGGATTATGGTTGATCTCAAAAGATTGGAATTTTATTTCAATTGGATCAACTCTCTCCTTGGAATCGTAGTTGAAGATATTATTCTTGGAAACACCTAACCATTCACCAAAATCTCTTCCATTGGCTAAAGATGAGGACAATGCAACAATACGCAAGCCAGATTCCAGCTGAGCTCCAATGAATCTCATTCTTGAAAGAACAATTTCGTATGCTGTACCATTCTTACCACTTCCAACGGAATGAGCATCATCGGCAATTAGTAATTCAATTGATTGGATGTTCTTTCTTTGTTGCCATCTACGTGCAATCAGCTCAAATTGTTCAGGTGTTGCCAAAATCAAATGACTTGAAGCTAATAATTTAAGATCTGATGTGAGATCTCCAGTCAATTTGTTGATTGCTTTGCCTCCCCCTATCTTACCGTATTTCTTCTTCCATATTTTGAGTAAGCTGTCGATCTGTTCTTGAATTGGCGAAAGGTAAACGGCCCTTCCCTTTTCTAATTTCCAGTGACGTAATAATGCCAACTCGGCACAAACAGTCTTTCCAGTACCTTTAGAAGAGCAGACCAAAACGTTATGAGAATTATCACTATCATCTGCAGCATGGTACAAAGATGAAATTGCTTGGCTTTGAAATTTGTTGAAATTATCAAAATCAAAAGTATTGATAAACTCTTCTAATTTCAAATCTGAAGTAGGTGTAGGTTGTAAGTTGAGCAATGGTGTTGGAGCAGGGAACTTTCTTGGAGCTTTGACATTGGTCAACATGATTGGTACTCTCTTTTCACAGTGAAGCCATCTATCACTGATCAGAGAAACAAAATAGTTTGGCTGCAAAACTTCCGTTAATGGGACTGTGAAATCGACGAAATGTGGTTCATCAATGTACTCTTTTCTAACTACAAAGGTATTGCAGAATAGTATTGTTTCAGAGTCACAGTCTTCGACAACAAGGGTAAACGATTCAGAAAATCCATGGATTTCAATATCCCAATCCCACTTAGGTGTAACTACTAATTCGACTTGTAATAATGATGCACTGATCGGTTGAGAAGTGACATCTATCGATAGTTGAGGGAACTTTTGCAATATTTGATACCCCAATCTACCAAACTTGTCAGATTTGAATACTTGTGAAACTTCAGCTTCGTCCGTCAATTTGAGATAGTGGGTCCAAGGGATCATGGATCTTTCCGTTGTCGTGATTAGGTCTCTAGGAACATTTGGGAATTGTCTCAAAGGAGAATTCGTCATCCATAACTTCTTCTCAACCATCTTACACAAATTCAACAAATTTCTAGTTAAGATGGCCCAGCCTTTCTTCAAAGCCATTTCATACATAGCTCTGAATAAACGACCCGCAGACTGAACGACAAAAATCATATCTGACATCAACGCAACACCATCCAATTGTAAGTTCGAAATGGTAGCTTGTAATAGCACATTCACTTTAGCTAATGGATCTTCAGGAGATTCGTTGATTGGAATAGGAGCCTTGTCCATAAGTTTCACCATTTCTAGTTTCTCTTCTTGTCTAACGGAAATATATTTGAACTCACCAGATTGTGCAAAAAGTCTAAAGATATCAATTTCAGACATGTGAGGTTTCAAATGTCTATCATAAACTCTCATAGACTCATATGAGATATAAAAGTGCGATGCGATTACACCTAGATCCGTGGCAGATGCGCTCCCGGTAGCAGGATCATAAGCAGTTAATCCATTTTTGGATAGAATGGTCAAAGCCGAATGAGCCAGATCATCTCTCATATCAACTAGTTCTTTGTCATTATCATAATCGGGACCAACATGGTATAAATAACGATCCCTCAGCATTCTGACGTAAAGATATGTATAGGTTAACCATTTTACTGCGTCTTTTCTTGACTTTACAGTTCCTAATACAATTTCCGCATTCAAGTTATCGGCTAATTTGCCCATCAGTTGAGACTCGATGGGTAACTGCTGATTCAAAACAGCCAAGTAATATTTAACCTCGTCTTGGGTAGTAATGATGATACCTTCACCACTCTTATCATAACGAGGTCTACCAGCTCTTCCCAACATTTGCAATATATCTTGTGGTGATATTTGAACCCAAGTACCCTTTTCTGGTGAATATATCGTTGTTCCCTTAACAATAACCGTGTGAGCTGGTAAATTAACACCCCAAGCTAAAGTAGCAGTAGATACCAAGACTTTAATGTAACCTTGAGCAAATAAATCTTCTGAAGTAGATCTATCGTCTTTATTCATACCAGCATGATGAATGGCAAAGCCCATCGGTAATAATGATTTAAGACCAGGATGTTTTGCATTATCGGATTCTGACTTTAAGATCTCTTGAACACCAGTGGATAGTTTCACTACATCGTTCAGCTTCTCAGTTTCCAATAACTTTTCAACAATTTGTTTGGCTGTCTTTTCCGTCTCTTTTCTTGAATGGACGAATATAATAACTTGGTGGCCATTTCCAACACTCTCTAAGACTTTTTCATAACAAACGTCAATCATTGCTTGATATTTCTTCAGTGATTTCTTCTCTGTGATACCAATAAATTGTTGAGCTAAAGGACATGGTCTATAAGTAGCATCAAAATAAAATAAACCCTTCTTTGGATTAATTCTCAAAAATGAAGCAACATCTTTGTAGTTTGGTAAAGTAGCGGAAAGACCTACAAGTCTGACAGGTTCATCATTTGATACTTCATCATTTCTTAATGACCTTGATACAATACTCTCCAGTACAGGACCTCTTTCATCGTGTAAAAGATGGATTTCATCGATAATAATCAACTTGACTAGATTGACGTAAGATGTGTCACTCATCTTTCTGGTGATGACGTCCCATTTTTCTGGAGTGGTGACCAAGATTTGTGTGTTAGATATTTGATATTTGGTAAGATTCGAATCACCGGTCAATTCATTGACTTTGATATTGAATCGGCTGAGTCTTCTTTCGAATTCTCTAACTTGTTCTTGGACCAGGGCTTTTAGAGGTGCAATATACACAATTTTGAAATTCTGCAAATCTAATTCCCCAGTAGTTTCATCCCTATACTTTGAAATTGTTCTCAAGACTGTCAACATGGCAACATTGGTCTTACCAGCACCGGTAGGCGCACACATGAGCAGATTCTCGTCTTCGAGGAATGCGGTCGGATAAACCTTCGACTGAATTCTGTTAAGAGTCTTTGTTTCAGACGATGGGAATACAGGCTGGACCCATTCTGGTAATTCTGTTATTTGTATTAGTCTCTCGCCGTCACCGAAACTTGGTTGCTTTGGGGCAGGTATATGAATTTCCTCAAAACTCTTTCTCGTTCTTTTGAATGAACCCTTTGGCAATTGAAATTTCGATTGAGTCATCAAATGAGAACCTTGATCAAAAGAAAGATTATTCAAGTCAATATATTTAGGAACATGTTCACCTGATTCTCTTTTATCGGCTAATTTTAGTTTCTTTGATGGGTGTTCGAGGTCTTCGTTGAAGTTTGAACCTTGTAATGTACCTGTTACCTCGTAGACAAGATTGTCTAGTTTCTTTTCTGTCATTTCGTCTATTATCGATTGCTTGGCATCCTCATCATTATTCGCACTTGAAAGTTTGACACCATAATACACTTTGTAATAATTTTTCAGTAAAATAGTTACCAACTCTGAATTCTCAAAGTCAAATAACTCCAAGAGATCATTTTCAAAAGATCTTAAATCCGTCCTAGTTGTGATCAAGTCTTCTAATAAGGAGAATACATTTTTGGACATTTCACTGTGTCTATATGAGTCTAGATCTTTGAAGTTTTGAGCTATTTGCCTGGTGATCCAAAATTTGTCAATTGAGCCAATAGAAATAGAGGAATTGGAAGTGGAATCATGGGAGCCTAATTTAACTGTATCATCTGGTTGTTGATCCCTACTTGGAGGAGACTTCCTTTCATCTCCGGATTCGACTTCTTCCTCTTTATCATCTTCTTCGTCATCTTGTGCGTACTCCTCTTCTTCTTCTTCTGCGTCCTCTTCTTCTTGATCTTCGTCTTCTGAATTGATCACCACGGCGAATTCTTCGTCATCTTCATGGTTTTCGCTCCCTGCAGAATAATCTGTGATTTGTTTGGATAAGTCCAGTATAGTATGGAAATCACCGTCATTCAATTTCATTTCCAGAGTCTCTTCAACTTTTGATTTTTTGCTGATATCAGATAGTGAATCGTCTTTGAGGAATTCTAATAAAATATCTGCTAATGACAAAATAATATCATGAGATACATCGTCATCCAATTGCTTTGAACACCAAGTAAGAATCAAGTCATACACATCTCTATTCGAGTCTGTGGTAGGCATATAGGATACTGTCTCTAAATTTGCGATATCATTCGAAGAACTATGATACTTCTTTATTTTAGAAGTCTTACTCTTCTTTGCACCTTGGTGAAGTTCACTTTGAATGGCCCTCTCCGCTTTTTTAACCTCTTGCTCGGATAATTTTGAGGTTGAACTGATGGCACTTCCCATATCCGACATGGAGATCTTGCCTATGAGGGACTCAGGGTCGTAATTCTTGTCCTTGTCCTTCCTAGACATGGGAGCATCAAGAAGCCTTCTATCGTTCCTGGAGATGATATTTGACATCTCATCGTACTTATAGCCCTGGATGCCATTGTTGGAGTCTTTATTCGCCGTCATCTCTAGCTACAGAAGTGGTCTAGTTGCTGGCAGAGCGGCTGTGTAACACTGGATCCTGTGATTGTTGGCGTGTGTGTATATATATATATATATGTATGTATTTATATATATGCCATCCATGTAAATTAATGCATCAAGTTCTGAAAAACTTACAAAGATGATAATAATAAAAGCAAAAAAAAAGGAAACGCACCCGTGCATCTGAAATAAAAAATAAAAAGATAAAAAACGACTAGACGATAGACGATCGACGCTTCTAGATGATTCAAACGGACATAACACACCCCCACCTGTCGCGACCCCTCCTTTGCCCAATTGTGCGAACATTACTCCACTTCCCGGCGGATCTTTGTGGTCCTCTCGAGCACTTGGTAGGAGCACAGAGAAGCAGGTGAGGGATGGTGAGCTTGAAGGATGGGTGGGTGTGGTGATACTAATGGTTATACAAGAATTTTATCCTTTATATTTATTAATAAATATTGTTCCAAGACCTTTTGTATATTCCAATACATTTAAACTATCAATTGGTCTATTTAACTATGTTACGTTTTGCCTCTGCTGCTAGATGTGCCTCAAGGGCTGTTCCTAGATCTGGTTTATTCAGAACTATGGCCACTGCTGCTGAATCTGACGTATGTATTTATTTTTTTACCGCAAATTTATGGTCTTAGGAGACTTGATAATATTTAAATCGATATAATTGATATGGGTTTCATTCTATATCATGAATATGAGCATAGTAGATTGTTCCATAATGATTATATCAATTCAATTCAATCCATTTTGATCACCAGACGGATTTAAGAGGTAATACTTACTAACTCTTTTTTTTCTTTTCAAATGAATTATAGACCGTTACAATCGAATTACCAGAATCTTCATTCGAAACCTACAATATGGAAGCTCCAGAATTGACTTTTGAAACTGAAAAATCTACTTTATTACAAATGTATAAAGATATGATTGTTATCAGACGTATGGAAATGGCTGCTGATGCTTTGTATAAATCTAAAAAGATTAGAGGTTTTTGTCATTTATCTGTTGGTCAAGAAGCCATTGCTGTCGGTATTGAAAATGCCATTACTCCAGAAGATGATGTTATTACTTCTTATAGATGTCACGGTTTTACCTACATGAGAGGTTCTCCAGTTAAAGATGTTCTTGGTGAATTAATGGGTAGAAGATGTGGTGTTTCTTACGGTAAAGGTGGTTCCATGCATATGTTTACCAATGGTTTCTACGGTGGTAATGGTATTGTTGGTGCTCAAGTCCCATTAGGTGCTGGTTTAGCTTTTGCCCATGCATACAGAGATAACAAGAAGTGTACTTTTGCCTTGTATGGTGATGGTGCCGCTAATCAAGGTCAAGTCTTTGAATCTTTCAACATGGCTAAATTATGGAACTTACCATGTATCTTTGCCTGTGAAAATAATAAATACGGTATGGGTACATCTGCTTCAAGATCATCTGCTATGACTGAATATTATAAGAGAGGTCAATACATTCCAGGTTTAAAGATTAACGGTATGGATATCTTAGCCTGTTACCAAGCTTCAAAATTCGCTAAGGATTGGTGTGCCAATGGTAATGGTCCATTAGTTTTAGAATATGAAACTTATAGATATGGTGGTCACTCTATGTCTGATCCAGGTACCACATACAGAACTAGAGAAGAAGTTCAAAACATGAGATCAAGAAATGATCCAATTGCCGGTTTAAAAGCTCATTTATTAGAATTAGATATCGCTACCGAAGATGAAATTAAAGCTTATGATAAAGCCGCTAGAAAATACGTTGATGAACAAGTTAAAGAAGCTGAAAACTCTCCACCACCTGAAGCTAAGATGGATATTCTTTTCGAAGATGTTTACATCCCAGGTACCGAAATTCCAGTCTTAAGAGGTAGAATTAGAGACGATTCTTGGTCTTTTGCTAAGAAAGGTTTTGCTTACCGTTAAGGACTCAATCAACTAGATAATATATAAAAAAATTATATGTATCAATATCTTCCTTTATGTATACAAATTCAATGATACTATAAAATATGAATTAAATTAATTAGTATATTATGGCTTTTAAAAGTATTAACAATAATTGGGTGCATGTTTCAATTTTTTTCACCTAAATAAATGGTTACATATAAAGATTATACAAAATAAACAGAGGCAACTTGGATAATAGAAAAATAGATTGAGTAAATAATAACAACGATATAATAGTAATAGTAATAATAATAGTAATAGTAATAAATGATGGTAAAAGATATAAATAGAATAGAAGACCATCAATTTTAATGAAGGAAGGATAAATAAAAAGAAAAAAAATAATAATCAAACAAAAGCAATAGTGGAGAGAGAGAATTAGCTAGAGATAAAACTTCAAACGAATCTTTTAAATTTTTAATGCGATTCATTCGGCTTTGATTTCCAAGTAGTTTGGATCATCCTTATGTAAGTTGTATTCAGCAGTATCAACTGTTTCATAAGTGACAACTTCGTCATATTCGGAGGCAACGTCACCAGAAGGCTCAATAGTTTCAGGATCAACAATCTCAGTGAAGACAGGTTTGGTATCCTTTGGTTTTTCATCGACTGAATCGACCTCTTCATCACCATCTGCTTCAGTTTCAGCAGTGGTTAATGCATCAGTAACTGTTGATTGAACTGGTTCAACTGGTGTAGCAACTGGTGAAACTGGGATTTCTTTGGCAACTGCAATTGGAGTTGGTTCGGAAATTACTAGTTTCTCAGAAGCAGCTTTGTCAGCAGCACCTTTACTCTTGTAAATCTTACTGGTCAAGGAATTCGATCTGGACTTACTTGGTCTTTGGATTGTGCTTGATTTGGTCATTGAGTTAGATCTGGAAGCAGGTTTACTCGTAGAGTTAGATCTGGATCTAGACGTTGGCTTGACGGAATTCACAGTTAAAGAATTGGATCTTGAACTTGCTTCTTTCTTAGCTTGGTAAGCCTTCAATTGTTCAGAAACAGGAGTATTCATTCTCTTGATTTCTTCTGGTGACATGGAAGATAAAACATCTTCAACCATAGATCTTCTTCTAGTTGGAGTAACTGGAATTGGAGCTGGAGATGAGGAGTCTTCCTCAGTTATGGTAGCATCGGCATCTGGAGCGATTTCTTCTTCTTCCACAGCGGCAGGAGCAGCAGCAGATTCTTCTTCTTCTTCGGCTTCTGGGGTGAAAACTGGAGATTCTTCGGTGACTGGTTCAGCTTCAGAAATGCTATGGTTTGGTGATATCTCTTTGGAAACAGAGGCAACATCAGCGTGAGAGACTAATTCATGCTCTTCTTCTTCTTTTATTGGTTCAGAAAAGTCTGGTTTAGTTGGACTTGAAGAATATGGAGCTTCAGAGACTTCTGAAACTTCTTTTAATTCAGGAGTTTTAGGTATTTCAACACTGGAAGAAGGAGGTGTAGTAGAGGAAACACCCTTGGCAACAGAAGAACCTAAAGTAGTTGTAGCGTTTGTACCGGTAGATAATGCAGCGGCAGTGGTGGCACCTGCAATACCAACTGCACCAGCAGCGGCACCTAAGGCAGCAGCAGAGATACTCTTATCCTTGGCCTTCTTTTCGGCTTCTTCTAATTCCTTATCTAAACGAGCTTTTTGTTCTTTCAAAACCTTAAGCTTTTCAGATCTTTCGATTTCAGCTTGTAATCTGGCATGTTCTTCTTCAAATTCCTTTTGTTTCTTAGCTTCTAATTCTTCAGCTTCAATTTTGGCCTTTTTGGCCTTCTCTTCTTGTTCAGCTTTTTCCTTAACGAGTCTAGCCTCTTCTTCTTCTTTTGCCTTTTGAACTCTAATGGCTTCTTCTTCTTTTTCCTTTGCCAATCTAGCTTCTTCTTCTTCCTTAGCGATTCTTTCCTGTTCTTCTTTTTCTTCTTTTTCCTTTTGTAATCTAGCCTCTTCTTCTTCCTTGGCAATTCTTTCCTTTTCTTCTCTTTCTTCTTTTTCCTTTTGTAATCTTTCTTCTTCTTCTTGTTTTTCTAATTCGATTCTCTTTCTTTCTTCATCAGCTTCGAATTTAATTCTTTCTTGTTCTCTAGCGGCTTCGATTCTCATCTGTTGTTTTTCAGCTTCCCAAGCTTCGGCAGCTTTAGTGGCTTCTTCACGCTTAACAGATCTTTGTTGTAAACCTTCACCACTTAAAAAGACTAATTTCGTATTATGGGAGTCTAATTTGGACTTGATCAAACCAAGATGTTCTTCGTGCTTAGCAACGTTAGATTTAGTGTTCTCATATAATTTATTGATATTCTTGATCTTAAGGTTACTTTCTTTCTTCAATACTAACGCAGTCTTGATTTCGGCTTCCTTTTCAGCTTCTTCTTTAAGCAATTCATCGTATTTGGCTTGTTTGGTTTCGAGTTCAGTCTTGGCTTCTGCTAATTTACCTTCAAATTCATCGGCAGAGGCGGTTAATTCGGTACCTTTGGTATTCAATTCTTCAGCAGTGGTTGTTTCGACAACTTGTTGATCCTTGGCATCAGCAACAGCTTTAATCTTATCTTCTCTCAATTTATCTAATTTGATAACCAAGTTTTCCTTGTCCGTGATATGCTTTTCAGAAGCAGCGGTTTCTGCCTTTTCACCATTTTCGGCATCTTTGATGGTTAAGTCCTTGACGTTTTCAATATGCTTTTCGGCAGCAATTTTAGAGGCTTCCATTGATTGTTCAACCTTTTTGACAGCACTGGCGAATTTAGCTTCAATAGCAGCGGTTTCCTTGTCTACTTTACCTTTGAATTTGGATAATTCCTTGGAAAGCTTCGAGTTGTGAGTGCTGACGATAGTTGCTTCTTTAGCTGCTGCTGCTTGAATATCTCTCTTAATATTAGCATCAACTTGTTCATTGACTGATTTTAAGATTGGATTGACTCTCTTTCTGGCAATGGCCATGATTTGTTGTTCGGTCAATTGTAAGCCTGCACCCAAGTTGATGATTCTATCTGGATTCTCGACGGTGGATTTGAACATTGCTGCGTTAGCTAATGCTTTGTTTTCCTTATATCTTCCTAACAAATTTGGCTTTGTGGATAATTCTTCTTCGAGTGAGTCCTTGGCTGGAGTCAAGTCAATGGTCTCATCGGCTTCCTCTTCAGCGACTGGAGCTTCTTCGACAGGAACTTCTTCTTCAACTGGTGCTTCTTCTTCTTCAGCTGGAACCTCGGTGGCTTCCTCCTCTTCGGCTACTGCTGCTTCTTCGGTGATTGGTTCTTCTTCTTCGTCATCCCTTAAAAGGGTTTCGTCGGCGTCTTCGACAGGTTCTTCTTCTTCAACAACTTCATCCGAGGTTTTGGCTTCAGACAAAGGAGCTTCAGATGCAACGTCTGAGGTGGCAGGTTTTTCTTCTTCGACTTCTTCGACGGCTTCAGGTTCTGCCTCTTCAACTTGTACTGGAGTTGGTGCTGCAACAACCGGAGCTTGCTTTGGAGTGACTTTTGGAGGTGGACCAGTGGTCTTTGGTTTTCTTAGAGGAGTGTTTCTGAAAGGGGAGTACCAGCCTGAGCTTTCTTTATTAGAAGACGCAACTCTATGAATTTGAGTGACTTTTTTACCTGGACTTTGAATTTTGGGGGTTTTAGGGCCCAGTAAATATTGTATTTCAGGTGCTACGGAGGACATTATGATCTAAAGATGTAAATGTAGCAAGGGGAGCAACTTGGAATGATCAAAGGATGGTAAGAAAGGATGGATATAGCAATTAAGCAAGCAACTAATGAATGAGTAATGATAACTATGAATGTAAGTGAAAGATAAGTTGAAAATGTCAATAAAAAATCTTAAACACAGAAAAAAAGGAGCAGGGATTAAATGGTCCTATGCAAAATGATAAGAAATATAAAGATGAAATGGGGAAAGGGGGGATCGAATCTCAGGTGACACGCGAGTGAAATATGTGATTTAAAGTTATATCGATTGTCGATAGAAGGTGAAATATAAGACTTGAAGGGGCTTAAAAGGTATAAGGGAGGTCAATTGATGGAATTGAGGTGACTGCTTGTTGATAAGAGGAAGTATGAAGGAACCAAAGCCAGAAGCAAGCGGTAATCCACCTCAGCTTCCCACCCACTCCTTCCTTCCTCCTTTTCCTTCTGCTTAAGCTGTGGGCCCAAAGCGGCAACCAAGCTGAAACTTGGAATTTGCTGGAAAGAGTAATTGCCCCAATCGGGCAATTGCTGGCTCCTGATTGGAAGCGAGGGGGCTGGGTGTGGCTGGGGTGTGTGTGTGTGTGGTAGTGAAAAGTATATGTGGCTGGGGAGTAGGTAGCTTTTATATGTGGCTGTGCCAGTATGAGCTGAGCTTTTACGTGGCGTGTTATGTGGCGCATAGATAAATATCTGCGCTCTCACTCACCCCCTGGATCCACGCGTTTAGTCTGCTAATCTCCACTGCACCCTTGCACCAGAATCCATTGCACAAAGACGACTTACAGATAAGTGAGGCCAGCCCTGGGGGAGGGACCCAAAATAAGCCGATCAACCCTTCCCCGATAGGCCCCCTAATTGATCTTGTACCTATATATACATATATCACATATTATCTACTCCAAAATAGCACACACACACATACACACACCCTTTGGCATCAACTTCCCCGTTACTACCAAAAACCCACGCTGATCCCACTTTTCCCTGCTCTACATTTCAAATATACGATTTAATTCCGGGGTTTCTTTGTCCCTATATTTGAATAGCCAGTTTGAAACAAATAAATAAATGGCATATTCTTTCTCTTCATCAAGTACAAAAGCAAGCATGTCAAAGAGCCACATCTCCTCATTGATCAACACTTCCAGACTTGTCCATGACAAGTATGGGTTTTTCGTTCAAAAGGATACCGGTAGAAGAATCAAATTACACGGTATAAATTTGGATTCAAGTTCCAAGCAACCATTTAACCCATCAACAACCACATATATGCCCCCTGAGGACTGTTGGTTTTACTCTAATGCAGATCAAGTCTCATTTGTTGGTAGACCTTTCCCTTTAAAAGATGCTGCCAATCATTTCAGAAGAATTAAACTGTTGGGTTTCAATACGATAAGATATGTTGTTACTTGGGAAGCTTTAGAACATGAAGGTCCAGGAATATATGATCTCGATTTCATAAACTATACCGTTGAAATTATGAAGATAATTCACGAAGTTGGAGGGCTATATGTGTTTATAGACCCTCATCAAGATGTTTGGTCAAGATTTACAGGAGGCTCAGGAGCTCCATTTTGGACTTTACATGCCGCTGGTTTGGATCCAGAAAATTTCACTTCAACTCAGTCTGCATTGATCCATAATTGTTATCCACAACCTGCAGATTATCCAAAGATGGTTTGGGCTTCAAATTACAATAGACTGGCCACTCAAATAATGTTCACAATGTTCTTTTCAGGTAAAATGTTTTTCCCAAAATGTATTATAGATGGTGTGAATATCCAAGATTATTTGCAATCGCATTTCATCGATTCATTTGCGTATCTTATGTCAACTTTAAAATCGGCTTTGCCAAACCTTTTCAATACGATGATATTGGGTGTAGAATCCATGAATGAACCTAAGATGGGTCTCTATGGTTTGAAAAATTTGAGTGAATTCCCAAAGGAAGAAAATTTGAAGGTATATACAACTCCAACTGCATTCCAAGGAATGAAGTTAGGTATGGGTATCCCTCAAGAAGTAGATATGTACAGAATATCTATCTTTGGACCAAGAAAAGTTGGTTCACAATTAATCGACCCTCAAGGTGATATCACTTGGGCTCAAAGCCATAACAACCAAGATACACATTATGGTTTCCAAAGATCTTCTTCTTGGAAACTGGGCAATTGTATACTTGCTGAACATGGTATTTGGGATCCCTCGAATGAGTCTTTATTGAAGCCCGATTATTTTAGATTCGATCCATCCACAGGGAATGAATTGAATATTGATACCTTTTTAAACGGAAATTTCCTTGAATATTGGAAGGCTTTCAAAGACAAAATGAGATCAGTAGACACTGAAATGTACATCATTTTACAACCTCCTGTATTTGAAAAATTACCAGTCATCAAACATAATCCAGATTTGATAGATGAAAGAATTATTATTGCCCAGCATTACTACGATGGTATGTCATTGATGTTTAAAACATGGAATAGAAAATATAACGTTGATACTGTGGGAATAGTTAGAGGCAAGTATATCAACCCTATTTTTGGCCTCGTTTTTGGTGAAGCCAATATAAGAAAATCATTTAGAGATCAATTCATTGAGCTCAAGAAGGAAAGTTCAGAAGCTGTTGGTAGTTCTGTACCTTGTATATTTACAGAAACCGGTATGCCATATGATATGGATGATAAGAAAGCTTACGATGACGGTGATTATTCGTCTCAAGAAGCTGCAAATGATGCTTTGATGTATGCATTGGAAAGCTCAGTGACCGATTTTGCATACTGGTGTTATAACAGTGATAACAATCATGAATGGGGTGATAATTGGAACCTTGAAGATTTCTCAATCCATTCAAAAGATGATAGGGAAACTACAATTGATAAAGAGGCAAGAAAGTATCTGCTAAGTTCGAGTAGATACGGTGAGATGTCTGTCAAATCTGACCATAGTAGTCAAAAGACTTATAATGGATATAAGTCAATTGTCAATGAGAGTACAAAGGATATCTTCAATGGCGAAGATGATGATAAATATTCGGATCATTACGATTGGAGTGCAGGGGATTCTGTCAGTGAAGA
Source organism: Wenyingozyma nitratophila (assembly GCA_030567875.1). NCBI lineage: Eukaryota > Fungi > Ascomycota > Pichiomycetes > Pichiales > Pichiaceae > Wenyingozyma > Wenyingozyma nitratophila. The sequence goes on from JAJLSW010000006.1 coordinate 391,602, forward strand.
ATTCGAGTTGGAATTGAAAGTTAACAAGCTACTGAATGGAGTTAGGGTAAGAAGGGCAATTCAAAGACCATACCCTGTCTTGATCAATGGTATTATCACATTTTGTGAATTTGATTTGAAGAATTTGAAGTTTGAGTTGAAGATAGATACTTCTGTTCATGGAATCACAAATAGTAATGAACCAACGCTGATCTATCTGCCCGAGTTACATTTCCCCATGGGTTCATTCACCGTTGAGACGACGGCTGGAATTACAAAATATATGCACAATAGACTTTTCCAAGTCTTGGAATGGTATCATGACTCGAATATCGGTGAGATTTCATTGACCGTTGTTAATGAAGGTCAAGGCGAATTGGCCATTTCGTCATCAACTTCGGCGGGCTCTTCTTCATCCGATGGGTATTATAAGATGTGTTTAAAATTGTTCGCCTGCGAGTACTGTTGATTATTTATGGGTTCCAAAGGTTGGAATATGCGGTACTTTGCAGGCTTTTGGAAGATATCTTGCGTTTTGTGAATTTGCAACTTGTTTTCATTTGGAGTGAGATATGCTTTTTCATTTTAAGGGTTTTTCGTTTGATTTAGTTTAGTATTTATATATATGTTTTAAGGAAAGAGATATGATACTGGTATTTGGTTTATCAATTGGGAATAGTAAATGAGTTCCCATCAAGCATATATATGTATCTGTATATGAATATATGAATATGTATATTTGTTGGTATACTGTTAAATTGAAGTAATAAATAGTTGATGGCTCGGGAATAGTCTAAAAATCTAGAGTAAAGTTGTCTTCTTCTCTTACTCTTTTATTCCTTATCTCATCTTGGATCAAATCCTTTACGAATTTATCAAAGAGATCAACATATCCTTTCATCTTAGTCTGACTACTTGCATTTGGAACACCAGAACTTTCGAGATTCGCCTCTTCTTCGAACAATTCTTTCAAATTCGGAGCGGATAAAGGATCAAATTCTTCAACGCTTGGATCGAATGGTACACAGACATTACCTGTTCCTGGATGAATACAAAATGGAGATTTAAGTAAATGGTTCATCTGTCTTGAGACTTCCACATCTAATCTTGGATACATTGTTCTGAAAATGACTTCTCTCTTCCAGTCTGATAAGTTAAACGACTTGAGGTTCAACTCTTTGAAAGTCTTATCAACATCAACCCATTTATCAGCAGATGACCTATTGGGGTTTTGTTTCCATAGATTTCCCAATTCTTGGGTTAATTTATAATCTGGTAGACTACGTGCTAAATCTTCAACAGCCTTTTGGTCATCCCTCCATGGATCTTGTTCTCTTAATATTATATCAACGAATAATTCACGAATATATTGATAACTTCTCTCGACATGTGGGTGATAAGGTTTTCTAAGGTTCATGTTTCTCTTTTTATTTCCATTGGATTTGACGTTTAAAACATCAAGATATTCAACAATTGATCTTCTCTTTTGCTCATCTAAAATTCTTGCCCTATAGTCACTAATCCAACAATGGACACCTCTTCTACCTGAAAAAACCCAAATAAGATGCTCAAACCCAAAATCTTCACGTAATGCCTCGTCGACAATCTTAATAGCAACGTTAATAAATTTCCAGCATTTATTACAAATTTGTGTTTTAGAACAACAGGTTCTAACGTCATCGTAATCGGTTAAATCAATATCGAGTACAAACTCTTTCATCTTTGGTTTCATTACAGAACTACTAACTGTCTTTCTGATCTTTGGTGGGACGGGATACATGGCACCGATTTCGAATCTAGTTGGGTTCGCTTTTATCACGGTAGATTTGAACTCACTTGGTGAATTAAAAGAGTTATAACGGTGATATGCACCTGATTTATACTCAAATGCAAATTCACGCATGGTGAAGTCCTTCTGTGGGGCGGGAGAATGGTTCAACCAGAGAAAGATAGATTTAAAAGGGAGATAATTGCTGTAGTAGTGTAACATATCTGATGAAGATGGTTTGTAAGTCTTGCTTGGAGCAGCACCATTGACAGCTTGTTTGTTTTGTCTTGTTGATTCGGCACTCTTTTCAATGGCCTTATAGTCGATTTCTTCATTGTCATCAAATAAGTTTTGAAGGCCCTCTTCTTTAAGTCCTGGAATGGTGGTGGCCTTATTCATCGTTGCGTTTGATGGTATTAAGTTAATTTCTTTGAGTGGTGACGAATTACCAGATGTGTTCACCTTCACTTGAGAGGAGGGTTCAGGAGATGATTCTTGAAGTGGAGTAGACCCTGCTTCTATTGCTGGCATCTTATATATTTATACGCGACTTGTTTGTAGATTCGTGTGCCTTTGTTCAGTGTGTTTCATGATCGCTTTTGGGGAAGATGAAGATTGTAGACGCGTTAGATATATTTTTTTATTTATACACACACGGGCACGTTATAGTTTCTCAGATATTTCAATTTTCGCTTATGTCAGCATATTGCCCCCTACAACAATGATAAAGTTGTGTAGGTGTCTCTGCAATTTTTGGTGTTCTTTCAGAATGTTCTTGAGAGGCCGATGTTCATTGAGCAAGCAATTTATGGAATCCGGAAGATCCTCTTTCATGTTTAGCTTGGCTTCAGTTCGACCATACGGTTTTTCTTGGATGTATGGAAATTATGTTATTTCTCACTAAATGGAGAAAGAAAAATTAAATTTCCAGAGTTCAACATTGGAATATTGTCTTCCGTAGTGTTACAAAAAAATTAAAAAATGGCTAGATCTATGGATAACTTATCAATCAGTTGGATGACCTTGTATACTACATTTTCTACAGAAAGGGTGCTGTATGTTCTATATACGGGTTCGAGATACTATCCCCAGGTGATTGAAGTGTTCTGAAATAATTTGTTTTTCAAGTTCTTTCTTTGCATCAGCATTCCGCAAGGCTGAACAGACAGGCTATCTACAAGGTAGAATTACATGAACTTGCCACTATTCTGCGTAAACCTATTGCTGTAGTTACGATCGATATGAACGCTGTATATGTAGTATGTATATATGAGGAGTGAATCCCTGTGGGAGGCTGTTCAGGGGTGCAACCGGTAGGGGGGGGGGTGGCCACCTGCGGGGTTGGGGGTGCATCTCTCGAACGCTTAGACGAGATCGCTGCAGGGCTGGGGGTGTATCGCAGTGACGCTACTGTACAATGCAAACGATGATGATCGGTACATCTTGACATATACCGTCTTCTTGATTGGTTCTTTCTGCTTTCTGTTTATCATTCAACTGGCAAGCTTACTCTACCACCCTTGGATATCATTTGAGAGTCCTCGTTTATTTGTTATATACCTTACAGGCTAAATGAATGGGAGAGGGGGCAACCGATTGCGCGCAAAATTTCCGTGGCTTTAGTCGGATTTTGAGGTGATTCGATTGTAAAGGTTTTTCTCTCCTGTCTAGAATTAAAATTGTTTTTATTCGGAGGGATGAAAGAGCTCGAGTCCGATCTCTGCCCCTTTCTACACCGTATCTTATACATACTTACCCCCAAACGTTAGGCAATACGATTTACCTACCTACCTAGTCAACTCAGTCTAGATTCAAAGACTATTATCTAAAATTATCACTCGTGACTGATCTCTTAAACAAAACATCTACCATCAAATAATTACTAATCCGAATCAAATAGAAATAATAGTTTTAGCCGTTGCATAAGAAGTATTTCTCTCCACTGCTAAAAAAAGAAAAGAACCACCAAATCGATATGGGTAGAGTTGGTACAAGGAAATCTTCCTCTACTATATCGGAGAAGGATCCTGAGTATTCTGGATCCTTGAAGAATAAAAACTCAACTGCAAAAGCACAACCGACAAATTCGTTAGTTTTGAATGATGGTAATTTCTATAAGATTCAAAAAGTTAGACAAAGAAAGATCTTAAGTTGTATCCCTTGTCATCAAAGGAAAATCAAATGTTCAAGAGAAAAACCTGCCTGTGCCAACTGTCATAAACTTGCAGGCAAAAATTCGGCCAAGAGTCATGAGATTCTTTCCGCTTGTACATACTTTGTCAATGATAAAAAGAAGAATTTAAAGAAAAACGGTACTTCTCTTCCGAAAGAGGTAATAAATATTCATACAAAGGCAAAACACTTGAATAGCAATAAGGCAAATACATTAAAGAAGAACAAAAAGAAGCAACAACAACAGAAAGAACGGATCGTCGAATCAAATATAACTGAATCAAGTATTGAATCCGAAGGTGAAGTAGATTATTCGCCTTCCCCAGACAGTCCGAGTACATTTCCATCATCCTACTCCAACGACTATAATAACAATAATAACAATACAGGAGAAATCACGGAGATATGCGAGGACCGATCCAATTCCAATAAAATTGTAGATACGGCAGATCAAGATATACATATGACCGGAGATATAGGGGAGGCGGCTGAACAGCAGCCAGAGTCTAATCAAGAGGAGATAAAGGACGGCGATGAAGATGACAATGAAGAAGAAGAAGAAGATGATGATGATGAAGAGGAAGATGATGAAGAAGATGACTTAAACGAGGTTAATATTCAAATGTCAATGAACGGAGATCCGACAACATCAGGTCAACATCACCAAGAGCCATCTATGTCAAGGGAGGAGAGAATAAAGCTCAAGAGAGTTACAAAATATCTCAAACCATTTGAGGATTTACTGACATATATACCAACAAAGCAAAGATCAGACGAGTTAATGGTAAACTACATGAAGAGTATCAATCCCCTTCTACCACTAATTGACTTGGTATCTTTCAAGAAATGTTATGAAGATTTTTGGTACTGTGGATTATATTTGAAACATAACATAGAGAAATTATACTACTATTGCAACTATAATAACAGTCAAAATGATGAAGAAATCAATGATTTTTTGTATTGGTACAATAAATCAAACTTCTTATTGAATCCAAGTAATTTATTGGAGTTCTATCAAACTTTGTACGTTGTCTATTATGCAAGTGCTTCGTCTTTATGCTATCAACTACCGCCTTCTAATATGAATTTGACCAAGGATGAAATCAATCAGTATTATTCAGTCATCAAATCTTTCAACGGAAGGATGCTTGAGAACCCCAAAAAAATGACCTTGACTATCTTACAATTGAACATCCTTATACAATCGGTATCAAATCTAAAGAATGGAAGATCGCTAACGAACGTTGTCAAACTTCTTAGAATTTGCCAATTTTATCAACTCAATAGAGATCCAGTGATATATCATAATTTAAATGATCCAGATGTTGTACAATCAAGAAGAATTGTCTGGTGGCAGATTTTTTTATTAGATAATTTGGTCTCTTTCTTTTTGAACTTATCACCTTTGATAAGATTAAGTGAATTTGACACTTCCTTACCTGCAGAGTACTTGGATGGGAATTTAGTTTCTTTGAAATTGAATTGTACATCTTTGAGGAATACTAGTGTTGACGAAGAGGATAGTGATCATGAAATATACTCATATTATACATCCAATTTCTTCAACTATTGCATTTCATTCTTCAACTCGCAGCTACGATTCTCTATTGTGGTTAACAGTATAATCAACCTAACGAATGGATTGAATAGAGCCCTGAAATCGAAAGATATCAATGGGTTGAAGGATAAGATCAACGATTTATACATTTATTGCCACTCATCAAGACTGAACTTGGATAAGATCTTGCAGAACAAGCTCAAGAGTTTTAGCCATCAAGAAGAACTTACATTCATCAACTACTGTAATTTGATTATCCAATTATTACCAGATAAGGTACTGATAATGCTACAAAAGAAAATCTTAACAACCTCTTATGGTTCATTTTTCGACAGCAATGATCAAACTAGTGATCAAATGTATTCGAATACTAGTTTGAACTTGAATCTTACACTGAAAGGTGATTCAAAGGCAACGTATAATTACAAAGATTTAACCAACAATCTATTACCAAGCATATTACACTACTTAAACCTTTTCGTTCTACTATCAGACGATTCCATGTCCAATTTTAATTGGCACTTGAAGAATTTCATTCCCATCGACGAGTTGATTCTGTTAATGACTATTTTGGTAACAAACTTACAAAGCAATTCTATCAACAAGTTTAAGACACCTTCATCCAAATCATCGACGACAAACTCGCCAATCGATTCATCCGATCCTAATAACAACTATGGTTCCAGTTTTGAAGAAAGTATGACTCCCGAATCAATAGGCGATTTAAGCTTGAAGATTCACCTCATTGGTGAAACTATAAGAATCTTGCAGGTTAATTGGCAATATAAACTATCTAGTCTGAACAAACTTATTGGAATAGTTAGCGATATCTGGTCTCTGATCAAGTTGAAGTACCAAGTTGAACTCGACTTTGTTTTGAAATCATCTGAAAATAGCTACATTGTACCTCAGCCAACATTAACCTATGTAGATCCTTCAATGAACGAGAGTGATCACGCACCAACGGCCACTACGCAATCACATCAGGAAATACAAATTCATAGATCTCCATTATCTGAAGTTTCTTCGCCTCCAATTCAACAACATGCTGAGATCCAACAACAACTTCAACAGCAGCAACAACAACAACAACAGCAGCAGCAACAACAACAACAACAACCACACCAGTTCAACTCACTGTTAGCATCGGGGCAGACAGAAACTGTTTCCAATTCAGCTCAATCGAGTACCGTTTCATGTTCGGAGATTGCCCCCAGAACTATCAGGGCTGTTTCGTCTACGTATAGACAACCTTTCTTTATGAAATCTTCAAATGAGAGCAGTCTATACAAACTAACTAGTTCATCGGACGAGCAAAACGCCGAGAGTTTGAAGCAACAACTATCATCTTCGGTATCTAACATTCAAAATTCGATAAGTGACGTGGGTACCGATGCATCCGGTATAGCCAGTTCTACTGATCAAGCCACTAGACAACACCAACGCGACGTAGCTTTACAAATGTCGATGACGACCCAGTTGTTTGGCAATATAAGCACGTATAGATCGATAACATTGAGTAACGGTGGTGAAGTCACTTCGATTTTAGACTCAGATAATTATCCTGGATTGAACAGTCAACTTGATTTGAACATTTTGCCACAAAAGGCATATGTTTCCTTATCAAACAACAACAATTCTCAGACTCCAACCTCAAATCAAGATTATCAACAGCAATTTTCGGATAATGATACCAAGTTGAACACTCCATCCACGATCAAGTCTGTGGTTAATACCCCTTCCACTACAGCTAGCGGGTTGTCATCTATAACAATTGAGCAGACTATGAATAAGTTGATTATTGATATTCAAAAAGAATGTTTGGACGAATATGATGGACTGAAGGAGAAAGGAGGTAAGAATTTTGTTAAAAAGGAGGTTACTCACACAGATGAAGGAAACGGAGTGGGCGAAGAAGACGACGACGACAATGACAATGACAATGACGATGATGATGATGATGATGATGATGATGATGAAGATGACGGTGATGACGACGATGATGAAGGCGAGGGTGGTGATGACGGTGATGGCGACAATCATGGTCCAGGACACGGTCAAATAAAAGGCGACTCTCTTGATGATTTTGACGAGGATGAAGACATTGATGAGGATGGTTCAATCGAAGATGAAGGCCAACAAGGCTGGTACAATTTGGGTACCGGAGAGAAGGAAGATTTGAATAAAGACGATTTCCATTTTTATAAAAGCCTCAAAAATGATGTTACCAACTTATTCAAGATGACTATTGCTTAGGATTTGACATAACTAGTTGCCATGTAAATGCCATGTAATTGATTATCTGAATCTTGTTTACCAATTGGTATTACGATGATTTTGAGAACTTAAATATATTTTTTTTAAATTATTTTATTTTATTTATGTAATAGAAGGGCATTGAAAATATATGGTAAATATTATTACTAGGGTGTTTTTTTCGATATTGGTGGGCAAGTATATATATATTCATCTTTTCTGAACGAGCCCGTCAGTTTTTGTCTTCAGGATGTTTTTATTGGTGTGGTTATATTTTGATTTCATTTGGCTTCCATTTTTTTTATCTATTCAATCTTTTTTGGTGGATGAATAAATGGTATATACAAAGATCGTGGAACTTGTCAATGCTATAGAACCACAAGCAACAGATATCAAAATATTCAACATTGAAGTATATACCAAGTACAGTAGGACAGAAACTAATGAAACCAATTTCAAGTGTGATACCAAATAGTAAATTGTGTAACTCATAAGATAGAGGAAAATTGATAGTGAACCCATTGTAAATGATTTCCATTGCCATCTATGATCACCTGCATTTAATCTGAGGTATGTAGCAATAATAGAAGTTTCTCCAACAACAATGACCAATAGGATAAATGTCAATGATAAAAATCCATACATATAGTAAATTGATTCTGTTTCCATCCATAATGATTGGAATAAAAAGGCAATCTCAACGAATAAGATCCCAAATGGAAATAAACCAATTAAAATCAGTGAGATGATACTCCTATTATACAATGGTTGCTTAGGAATGGACTTGGAAACTAATGAAGGTGTGGTAGGTGGCTTGACAACAATTGGTGGTGCCTTAATACCTCTCTTTCTATATATACGATTGATCCAATACTGAACAATGTGGAACTTATTTGAAACATAACCACCAATCAAAGCAAATGGGATTTCCAACAATACATAAACAGAGATCAATACCATAACGGTACCAAATGGTAAAGCCAAACTTGATTCTCTGGCACCAATTATAATGTTCATGATTAACAATATGCTTAGAATAACACCGGTTAAGAAACTTCCGCTGAAAAAAGCTACTCTTCTCCAACTAACAGATGGGTCATAGGTAAAATTCTTGAAGAATTGAACACTGGCAAAACCAGCAACAAAACCAGCGTACACGAATAAACCAATGGAAGTTGATAATATCGTATTATCGGGACCATGAATACCACTTGAAAGTAGGATAACAACACCGATAAAAGTGATACACAATTGAATACCTGAGCCACCTAAAAAGGAAAGCCATATTGGATGAGGAGGTTGAATGAAAACATCACCGGCAACAAATTTCCAATTGGCTTCACTATTGTTCTGTGGATTAACATTCTTGCCACTACCATTATCAACAAGATTCTCTAGTTCCTTGTTTAATGGATCAATAGTACTGGCAGTTTTGAAATCAGATCTTAAGGTTCTAACAAATACGATTGCAACGAGTAAAGACAAGAAAGAAACAATGACTAATGAATTGATAATAGAGATCCAGTGTACCTTGAGGTCGTTACCAAAGGCAGTTGTTGGATTTCTAAACATATCCCATCTATTATACCACGATAAATCAAAATCTTCTCTCCAATAAACGGAGTAGGTGAAGGGGATCAAAAGTTTCTCTTTGGCTTCATGAGGAACACCAAAGTTTTGGAAATTTTTGGAAGCACCAGGACAATGATAATCGCTAACAGATTTTGGATATATTTCGAATCCTACAATTGTCTTTTTATTATCATCACCACCTTCTTTGTGCCACCTTACTACAATCATAACATGATTGTGAATATAACTGACACCATTTTCAACAAAACCCAATGGGAAACCAGCAATATAATATTTACTAGCAATTTCCTTGTAGTTCTTTGGGGTGATAAAAGTAGTAGAAGCTGGTAAATTATCGATCAACCATTCAACCATATAATTTTGTTGGATCAATTCGTCAAGCCTTTTGGTTCCAGAAATTGATACAATTCTATCACACAATCTTATACAAGGTTCATCTTTACCAAATTCTAAACGATAATCACTTTGCCAAATTCTATCACCTTTCAGAACTTCACCAAGGGATAGATGCACAGCATTAGACTTGTGAGTTGCGGGACAAACAAATGGTAAGTTATAATATGAGTACGGCAACTGAGTTTGTGAAGATTCAATTGTGTTCACCAACAGTTCAACTCTATCACCATGTTTGTAATAGTTGGGGGTCCAAGGCAACTTGAAATCCTTTAAAAAAGCAGCTGCCAAGTTTGATAGGATCAGAAAACTGAATAGCAAAGAAGCCTTTGAAGGAACCAAAGCCATTTTGTTTCGTGTACTTGTGGATTAAAAACGAACGTTCAACAAATATGCAACTAGAAGTAAATCTTACCCTTAGCTTTTAAGATTTGAAAGATATCAAAATTGACCAAATATTAATAACACAGAATACGAACTAGTAATAGGACACGACGACTCTGCAGATGTAAATCAAAGATGAGAAAAAACACGGGAACCTGATCTGGAGAAAGTAAAACTGGGGAGCCAGGAAAGGATCTTTGAAGGGTGGGTTGAATATGAGTATATGATTGCTGAACCAGGAGAAGTCAAGAAGTTTCGTAGAAGGTAAACACGCCCGTAAAATAGTGTTGATCGCTCTCAAGGCAGATTTCAGATTCCAGGTGCTCTCTGCTCTTCTTTCTTCACACGCCAACTCGTTTGTTTGTCTTTTCTGTGCGTCGCTGATCGATTGTCTGCTGCGCGTCGCGTCGAAGTCCCGTGTGCTGTGCTGCGACGCGACGATTAGCCAGGGGCACTACAGGCGGGGTTTGGTTCAGGGCACTACAAAGTCAATTAGGCGCCAGATATATATATCTATATATAGGATATACAAATCTTACTTATACTTGAGTAATATTACTTTATTCACATGGAAGAATACTGAGGCATGAGAACACCGTGGATTAATAGTAATACTATATCCAAGACTGCATGATCTCAACATTCATATTTTTTCGCATTTGTGTCAAAAATGACTTCTAGAATACTGCTGTCTGAAATGTCTTTATTCTCTTCAACATCCTTAAATACCTCATCAACCACTCTCAAGTCATCAACTACATTTCCCTGAAACTTGCACTCCAAAGTAGTTACGTTTCGTGCTCCATCGAAGGTCATAACTATGTGGTTTCGTTCAAGAGCACTTTGGATTATTTGTTGGTAATCAGCTAAGGATGGTTCTTCTATCTCTTCGGTAGTACCACCAAGTGTATTGTTCGATGTTTGAAGATCAGCGTTCAGTTCCAGTTTTGGAACCACGATACCAGCAAGCAGCTCATGATGCTCATTGATGTTCAAAAAACGAGCCAGAGCAAGTCTCTTCTCATCGATAACAGCATCATCCGCATAATGTAACCTCAAATGAAGATGATCAGCTGGCAAGTGATTCTCGTTATAAATATCTCTTAGGCGGTTCATCTGTTGATCATCAGCCTGTAATATAGATGCTACATTTGGGAGCCTGTAGCCCACAGGTATGTCTCTTCCATCAGAGCGCCTGGGATAGAGAATATAATCTGGGTTTTCAAAGTTATGCTCACGGATACGATTGTAGTCTACACACCACAACCTACCTATATCGACACCTAAATATTTGAACAACTGTTTCAAATTGTTTCCCGCATCGCCTGTGTCTTTCAGGGAAGGGGGATCATCATAATACCGAATCAAACGGTTTATGATATATGGACTAAGATTAGCAAAATTTCCAATGGTGATATTCTCTAAGCGCCTCGGGATCTTTATGCATTTTGAGTTTCTAAATATGAAGATTCTTGATTGCAAATTTTGCAAAGCCAGATTGTACTTTGTATAGTCTTGTATTTGGCGCCTGAGTAATTGAATCCGAGTTATACGGAAATGATGGAAAAGGTACGATTTCTTGCTTTTCATGCAACTAACAGCTGGCAGTCCATAATAAATCAGGACGGGATCCAACTCTTCGGGCCTTTTCGCTTGTATGATGAAGTCCATGTTTAGCAATCCACCGCCAGAGGTCACGAATGGATCCCATCGATATAAACGTCGACGATGGGCAAACGGGCGGCTGAAGTGTTCGATTTCGTTGTTGTGGTATATATGAAGCATTTTGAGGGTTAAAAGTGTTTTATGAAAGAGGACATCCAATGTGACTTTGTAGTAATAAGACGATCCATAAGTTGATCTTATATAAAATAAGTGAAGCAATATAGAGTAAGTATAGTAAGCCCTGTGCGAAGGGGCGCTGCGAATATTTGTCCCGAACAGGAAAGATTCTTGCCTATATTGTCCGAGATGCTGCTTGTTTTCGTGAACACGAGAACTCTTTCATCAAAAGCAAGGCTACATCTATATAATACTCACCTCAAACGGATTGTATAATACCATAATCGTGTCTATTCCTTTTTTTACAAAAATAAATATAACAAGTATGAACGAATTAGGGGACTCAAGCAAAAGTTTGTCAACCCTGTAAATCAGATAGCGGAAAAAATAGGTGATTCTTTGATGATAAAGTGTACAGCATGATATATGATAGCGCCAAAGGTCGTTAAAAATAATGGCTAGAAAGTGGAGAGAAAAACCACCCGAATTAATTTATTTTCGACCATTTCTATCGGTCACTACTTCAAGGAAGGTTTGCAACCATCTGGCTCTCGTCACTTCTTTCGTGTCACGAGGCTCTATATTGGTATTCCAATAATCAACAACATTTCCTTGAAACCGGTACCTTACAGTAGTAACGCCACGCACTTTGTCGTAAGCTGCTTTTCGCTTTTTATCAAGAGCGCTTCGAATTATTTGTCTACAATCAGCCGAATATGATTTATCTCCTTCTTTTCTTCGATCATCAATATGGCTGTTCATTTTTTGTTTATCAGGTTTTGATTCTTTTTGAATACCAGATTTTGATTGCATTTTTCGTACAGCCATATCAGCAACCCGCTCATGATGCTCATTGATGTTCAAAAAACGAGCCAGAGCAAGTCTCTTCTCATCGATAACAGCATCATCTGCATACTGTAACTTCAAATGAAGCTGATCAGCTGGCAAGTGATTCTCGTTATAAATATCTCTTAGGCGGTTCATCTGTTGATCATCAGCCTGTGATATAGCTGCTATATTTTGGAGCCTGTAGCCCACAGGTATGTCTCTTCCATCAGAGCGCCTGGGATAGAGAATATAATCTGGGTTTTCAAAGTTATGTGCACGGATACGATTGTAGTCGACTCTCCACAACCTACCTATATCGACACCTAAATATTTGAACAACTGTTTCAAATTGTTTCCCGCATCGCCTGTGTCTTTCAGGGAACGAGGATCATTATAATACCGGATCAAACGGCTTATGATCAATGGACTATAGCTGGTTAATTTTCCAACAGTGATATCATAATAATATGACGAGGGGTACTTGCATCTGGCATTTCTAAACAAGTATAATTTTGAATCGAAAGTGCGCAAAGCTTGATTGTATTTTGTATACTCTTGTATCTGGCGTTTAAGTAAACTAGCGGGGGTAATACCGAGATGAGCGTATAACCTCTTTTTCTTACTTGCAATAGAACCTTCAGGTGCAAGGTTATAATAAATCAGGATAGGATCCAATGAGGTATTGCTCTCAATTTCCATTATGTACTCCATAGTAATAAATTTAGCCAAATTACCACGCACCCCGGCGTTCTCATCTTGATCCCGGCAGGCAAGCGGACACCTAAAGTGGTCTCTGTCATGAACGTGGTATATATGAAGCATTCTAGTAATTGGATACTTAGGTTAAGAAGTTTCACCTACTGTGATCAGGCAACAACAAGAAAATACATAAGTTTATAAGTTAGGTTTAAGTTGAGCAACTTGAGTGAAAAAGCAAAAATGGTTTTAAAAGGCTGTGCCTAGGGATACCTAAATGTATATACATATTTTATACATATACGGTCTTTGGATTTGTTGTGTGTGTGGGGCAACTAACACATCCGTACACAGTAGAATTCACTTTTAGTGTTTACTACTAGATATATTATAATATATGCTCCTTAACTTGGGTGTTTTTTTTTATTTACATAGTACTAAATGTTCATGATTATGATGAATGACAGGGGGAACAAAAAAGTGTCAACTTTATCATAAGAAATAATAGTATGAACTAATTAGATGAAATGAAATGCTCACTGCCGTTCATATTTCATATTTCATATCTCATTGATCTACCAATTAGCATCTCTTATTTAGATCAAAGAAGATTTGCAGAAGCCTGGGTCTGGATATCTTTTTATTGGCCTTGAATTCCCTCAAAATATCTTCATTGAGCATCACCAGCTCATACAAATTTCCTTGAAGCTGGTATTTCATTGTAGTCACGTCACATGCTGTATCGTATATTGCAATTAAATGAATCGAGTCAATGGCTCTTCGGGATGTTTGTTGTTCACTAACTCCACCTAGGCGATCACCTAACCTTTCAAAATCTCTCTTCTTTTCGAATTCTACCCCATTCCTACTCATCTCTACATCGTTTTTTAGCTGTTGTGCAATACCTGTCACTAAGTTGTGATGCTCATTGATATTCAAGAACCGAATTATTGCTACTCTCAGCTCGTCGACAAGCATGAGATCTTGGAGTTTAAACTGTTGATCTTCTGGCAAGTAAATGTTTGTAAAAATGCAGCTCCTTCCTCTTAACTCTCCAATATTTTCCTGTAGTATACATTTTACATCTTCAAACTGCCACTCGGAAGGAGTTTCATTTCCATAGCATAGTCGGGGATAGAGGAGGCAAGTTGGGTTCTCAAAGTTATGTCTCCTAACACGATTGTAGTCTGCTCTCCATAACCTGCCTAAATCGACACCTAAATATTCCAACAGTTGTTTTTTATATGTCACACGAGAATCATTATAATATTGGATTAATTCGTCCATAATTGGCCTGGAAAGATTGACCGCATCGTCAATAGTGATATTTAAAAAGTGCATCGGGATATCTTCATAAAGTTTATTTCTAAACACAAATAATTTTGATTCGAAGGTTTGCGAAGCTCGATTGGAGTCTCTATATTCTTGTACTTGCTGATAGAATAAGTTGTCTGGGGTCACACCGAAATATATGTACAATCTGCTCCTTTTGTCGGTGATGGTACCGTCAGTTGGAAGGTTATAATACGCCAGGACACGATCGAGTTGATTGTTTCCTTCTGCCTGAATAATGAACCTCATACATATGTATCTTCCCCCGCTGATGACGAATGGCTGAGGTTGGCGTGGAGTAGTAAGCGTATGGCAGAAGTGGTCAGTCGGTGCCATTTTTGGGATGGGGTATGTTGAACAAGCAAAGGAGTTCACACAGACTTATAGGAATGGAAGAAGAAATTTTTTTGAATGGAGGTAGAAGCTGATTACTTGTAGAATAATTGGAGCAAGTAGAGTAAGTCGAGTAAGCCCAGAGCGAAAGAAGGCTACGCGGATGGTTGTCCCAAACCGGAAGTTCAATAAGGTTGCTGTTGATGAACATACCGTTTAATCGAAAAGACTGTGTTAGTATTGCGAGAAGACGTAATGCAAGTACCATTAAACAGTGTCAACGCACATACAACATATATAACTGTGTTAAAGCTATATATTGGAATGAGAAATCCCAAATAGGCAATATCCACTCCACAGTAACGAACATTTGAAACAGAAACAAACAGATGCCAAAAAATATTAGCGAAGGAAAGGAACGGGAGTGAATCTTAGGTACGGGGAAAGAAAGGTACATTGAGCTGAATATTTCTTTTATGGCGTTTTCCTTTGCACTTCTTGCTGATATATATACAGGAATAGATAATTTGTCTTCAGGAATACCATCTCAAAAACCCGCAGCAGTGGTTACAACATTCACAGTATGAGACGTCACAAATTTGATTCATCTTCAAATGACATTGACGTTTCAAACCGGTCGGACGAGTATGCTGACTCGTTGAATATAGACACTACTCATA
Source organism: Wenyingozyma nitratophila (assembly GCA_030567875.1). Taxonomy (NCBI): domain Eukaryota; kingdom Fungi; phylum Ascomycota; class Pichiomycetes; order Pichiales; family Pichiaceae; genus Wenyingozyma; species Wenyingozyma nitratophila. The sequence continues at coordinate 407,359 of JAJLSW010000006.1, forward strand.
CTAATCCCAAGACTACAAGAGTTAAAATCACATCAAAACACACGAGAAATATAGCAAAGAGCAATCCAGTACAATTATCTTCAAATGGTCTTCTGGAAGCAAATGCAATGAATGATTTCTCCAATAGCTTATACAAGAACTTCGCCTCTCCTCCCAGACAGGAATCACGTAGCAACAATACACTTATACCAACTATTCGCCATGTTTCTCCACCAAAAAAACTACTCTCCAGCGTTGAGTTCATGAGATCAAATACCGATTCTAACGGACTACCTACAAAATTGCCTCCACCTCCACCTCTTCCAACTCAATTCCATCCTACAGGACGTTCAAGCAATAAAGCCTTTCATAGCAGTCCCACTGCAAACTCAAGTTCAGGCTCAAACTCAAACTCTCCAAATACACAACGCTTGAGTACTTCACCTTCTGATTTTTCGAAAAAGCTTGGAAATTTCACTCGAAAATTCAAAAAGTCATCGAACGGAATGATAGATCAAAGGTTGATTGGCTCCCCAATACCACTTCAAGGCTTTAACTCTAACAATGAAAACAGAAATGCCACATTGAATTATAACTATCCTTCCGAGGCAAACAGTGATAGCCATTATGATGGTCTCAATAACAATGGATCTAGATCCATAGACGAGTTTACAATGATAGCCGATGAACCATCACCACCAATGCTTTCAAATAAAAAATCAAATACCTCAGCCTTATTAGCAAGACTTTGTTTGTTTTGCGAAGAGCCCTTGAAGAATGTCTTAGGAATGCTCGATGACTCAAGCACTGAACCGGAAGCTATATTTGAATTGCGATGTGGCTGTTACTCACATGAAAAATGCTTGTTGATTTCAATGGAATTCGCCGAAGACATCACGATAAATAACAAAGAGTCACATTTCCCACATTGTCCCAAATGTGGCAATGAAGTCAGAGCAATTCCAAACAATGAAAAAATCATGAATAACCTGATAGCTAAGAATCTTCTTCCTATGTCCACTCTTGCATCGACTTCTTCAAGACAAAACTCGACATCAAATTCCGGTAGCCTGCCGGGGTCATCTAATTCGTCGCCATCACTTCAGCAAAGACGACAAAAGAGAATCGATCTACTCACTATTGATTTAGGTAGATCTGGAAACACGAGTAATTCTTATGCACACCAGCAACAATCTATATTCCCACCTGACTCGTATCATTCGCACCACAAAAAGAAATCATCTAGAGGTTCGTCTATATCTGCTATATCGTCAATCATCTCTTCAGTGACGAGATCTCCTTTAACTTCAACTTCAACTAACTTCAATCTTGTTTCCCCTGATACTAATGATTTTGCAATGAATTTCCAAAGACAGAAATATATTACTGAGTTGTTGGATATAATCTCATTTTTGAGATTCACCTACGATGATTCTAATCCTGAGGATGGGGGAAGCGAAGATGATGAATTTGAAGATGATGATAAAGACGATCACCGTGAAGGAGCAGTCAGAATAGTAACTTCAGAAGAACAGAATAATGCTACAAATAAAGATATGGAAACTTTTGCTATCGATCTTCGTGTTATCAACTCATTTGGTATATTGAGATTGTTTGATAAGCTATTAGTCAGTAACAACTCAAAAAAATGGAGAGAAATTTACTGTTACTTGTTTAGCTCGATGATTCTTTTTGTTGATTTGGATACCAAGAGACTGAAATTGGTTCCTATCAATCATGGTTCCAAATTTTCAATCATATCACCCAAAGTCATAAGTTTCAGTAGTAATGCTTTCACGTCTACTGAAAACGTCTACTTATCGAGTAATACGTCTGAGACATTGGAAAAGTGGGGTATTGCACTGAACAACACTTTTACTGAATTACCTTACAAGATGATTACCTCAACAGTTAAAGATGACGAGTTTGATCATTTATTAATACAAGCGAATAAGCAAAGTGAATCTATGGGGAATCGCAAAAGAAATGAAACCACTCTATCACTCAAGATACCGGATGGTGTTGATCCAAGGTTGTACGAATCGACATTGATTGGCCTGGATCTCAAGAAGAAACCAGCTAGTATGATTTTTATTTTGAATCAAAGAAGCTCGTCATCGTATTCTCTTTTAACCATACAGAATATATTAAGATCTTTATTGTTGGTAAAGATTGATATCTTGATTATATTTACCTCAACTGAGAGTCTTAGTTTGAACTCGAAGATAATGGGAAAATCGGAGATCAAGAAGGGATTCAAAGATGACGAGTTGCACGCATTCTTGAAATCAATCGAAGACTATCATAACGAGTTAGCTGTTTCTACTCCGATGGTAGAAAGACGAGATTCACTACTATATACTCCAACTTCCCAAAAGACCATTTCTTTTGATTCTTGGGACGAGAAATCCACCAAGGGTTCATTGAATGAAGAGTTTGATGACGAGAACTCCTTGAAGATAAAGTCTGTTGTGACAAGATTTCTCAATATGAGCAAGGCTCCGTTAATCGACATAACATCAGTGGTATTATCTAGTTCTCCTGTGGTAAGCATCAAGGATTTACCAACTCTACAGAACATTTTGTTGGAGATTAGCTCCGCTCCACAAGTTTCAAGTTTTTACAATGGGGATAGAAAACATTTGACTTTGAGTAATGTACCCCAAGATACTAACAATACTGTTATTAACCTGACCACTTGGGAAGATGCCATGGAAGCCATTTGTAATACTATCGGTTTGGACTTTGACGATAGTGACTTTGAGAGTAGCAGTGATGATGAAGATTCCAGCGATGAAGATAACCATGATGAACCAAGGGACGAAGATTGCAAGGCAAATGAAGACGAGAAGGAAGTGGCTGATCCACTGGAAGAGAAAGTCGCTGATATAACACCAACGAGTCAAGCCAATACGCCTGTTGCTCCATTAAACATAGACATACATACCACATTAAATGAAATCGAGTCTGCTACGGTTACGAACGGCCGTAAAACTTCGAACTGGAAGGAAATTTACGATAACATTGAGAAGACCCTGGATGAGGCTCTAAATTTATCTGGTAAGGACAATTGATCCACTAATGACGACCGAATGACATACACTAATGAACATAAATAGATCTGCTATCTTATACTGAACCCTATATATAGATATAAATCAATTTAATACCGATGCAGTTAAATCTAATACAGCACTTAAATGTTGGCTATAAATGATATTTATGCGCCTTGAAATGAAACAAAAAAATTCCCAGCCCGCCGTTTGCCTCTCATTCTTTAGATTGTTCAGAGTTGACGCGTTATTTACCCTCTGGGTAATATATATACATAGCTAAACGTATTTGATACATCGAATCGTTACAACATCATCATATCACCTCTACTGTCAATCAATTAAGATGAAACCCACTTCAATCGTATCCAGTGTTGTATTAATTTTATCTGCAGTTCATACAGCAGAAGCTGTTGTTTCTACTAGAGTTTGTTTCTACCATTATTAATTCTTTCAAAACAATACCCAAGGGCATCATACCTTGGAGTGATAGCAGTATCATTAACTAATCTAATATCCGAATATCTTTGTTTAGTATAACACTGAGTTTACGTGTGATGGATGTATTCTAATCACCACAGCCGAGAGCTTGAGAGGAACTTTGAATACTGATACCTCCACAACATCCACTGCTACTACGACTTCTGCTATCTTGGTCGATGAAACTACTACTACATCAAATGCTTTGATATCAAGTATAACTTTGAGGACATCTACGTCTATAACTTCGAAAACTTCATCGTCTGCAACAAGTTCAAGTTCAAGTTCAACCTCATTTTTATCAACCGTATCAAAATCTAAAACCACCATTGCAACGACTGTCCCTACTTTGACCACACGCAGTACAGCTTCAACTACTAAAAATGCTGCAGTTGCAACAACCTCTTCCCCGCTCTCTTTGCCTTCATTATCTACCTCCAGTAATGCTGTTATATCCTATATCGCTACCAATGTAGGCGAGCCATATACCGTGACTTACTATATCAGCAAAACAACTGTCGATCTAATCATCGTTATTCATACAACTACTGTGACTTTTATCGATACGAGTGTTTATTACTCGACAGCTACGTACCATTACTCTTCACTCGTCTTTAGTCCAGCTGCGACAGTATCCACTCAAGTACCTCTTATCACACAAATTAATGGATATTATGGCAATTCGTCTTCAAGTTTGATGCTTATTAGTTATTCAACTTCGTCGATTTCATATTACTCAAACTGGGAAGAAAGATTTACAGATTCATTCAGCCATTATCTGACTAACTATTATATTGCTACTGTCACTAGTTTCTATGCTAGTGTTGGAACTATAGTAGCTGAAGACTTTTCCACGGTCACAGATTTCACTACAATTGAGTCAACATTCGTTCCTGAATATTTATCAACAATTTTTGAGTACACCACGGAGGGCTCTACCCACACAGTGATCTCACCAATACCTTCACTATCTCAGACTGCGGAATCCACCACCACTGAGCAACTTAGCGTGTCAACTAATTTTCAATTGACAGCAGCCCCCACAGTTGTAATCACCGTTCCTTCTTATATCTCAGGTATCACCACAGTTACTGAGACATTTACTTTGACAAGCGAGGCTTCTTCATGTTTGGTCTTTGCCAATGAATTCTCTACGACTTCCACGGAGACGACCCAAAATACTTCTGAGAATGTCGTCTCATCTGGCGGTGGTCTTAGATTGTACCACACTAATCTCTTTTCTATAGTTGCTTCTGTTGCTATTTCAATTACTCTGATTTTCTTCATTTGATATACACCAAGAGCTAATATATTGAGTAGCAAATAAATAAATAAATAAGATGTAGCGAATATATAAATAAAATATTCTTATCATAGCAAAAGCTAAATAATGAAGGATATACTCAATTGATCAGACATCATTAGCGACAAATTGAGCCTGTTCAAGAGTTGGCAGAAGCCAATCGCTTTTGAAGTCATAAGTAAACTCGAAACTATCGGTATGTCCCCCTGACGTTGGATTTGGCTCTGAATCATCAGATCCCAAAGATGGTAGACTTTTTACTGAGCTCTTAGCGTTTTTCCACGAGTTTAGCAAAGTGACTGCTGAAGCTGTTACGGAACCACTTGTGACAATATAAGTGACCCATGTCAATATTGCGGTGCTCAAAGCCGCCTTTTTAATTTGACAGTTTTTGGATAAGGCTATCAAGAGATTGCTTTGTAATTCGGAGACAGTTGTATTATCTGATAAGGAGGCAGATAATGAATTATTATTTATTACATCTAATTCACTTATCAAATTTGATAAGATATTAGGCAAGTCAGCAGAAGTGATATTAACGCTCTCAGACGATTCAAGAAGCTGTTCTAACGTAGTGAGGTTAAATATGGAAGGAGAATCATCATCAGTACTGATAGAGTTGAAAAAATTATCCAATATGACGGTACTAGTATCACCAGTTAGGTTGTATTGAGTCAGTAAACTTTCGACTGAGTCACAATTCCATGACCCATATCTAGATAGTGATATAATACTGCTAATTGACCATAGGCTTTGAGATACGACTTCTGATGAGACCAGTGATCCGATTGATAATAACTCGGAAGTACTGAAGGACGACAATAAAGAATTAGCGGTGATTGATGATTTGGTACCTTTTGAGATCAGTTTTGGGGTGAGATAATTGAAAGAGTTTGAAAAGATACTGAATGAAGAACTAGCCAACGAGATCGAGTTAGATTTCCAATGCGTATCAAGGTTTAATGCTGGCAGATCAATGGATACATCATCATCAGTGGTCTTTCTTTTGATTAAGAAAGAAACATCGGATATAGAGGAGGAGGAGGAAAGGACGGAATTATCTTGATAATAGGTGGACAGCGTATCAGTCATGGAGGACAACGTTCCTCTTTGACTTACTATTGTTGCAGATAAACCTAGTACGCAAGCGCTCAGGCCTGCCTGCAAATACCTTGTAGATGAAGAGGCTGAAGATAAAGTCACCATTGCTTTGATAGTGGCTTATTTTAATACCCTCAGAGAAACTGTCAGTCACCGACTCCATTGAAATGATACGTTGTGATGAGACTCATGTACTATATGAACTCACAACACCATGGTGTGTTGTAGAGATTCGAGCAAAATGGAAAATACCCGCTGCTCAAGTGCACGGCCTTTATAGATTCCCCATAATCACGTGAACTGAGAAAATCATGCAATGACTATTAGAAATGCTTTTTTAATAATGTCGGTGGCAGATTCTCTTTTTAGGTCCCCGAAACTGTCAAATCTTGGGGAAGTTTGATGGCATCACCTTTCAATAGCCAAAACTCATATATAATGTTTTGGTTACGAAAATTTTTTTAAACTACTTTTTATCCCTTTTATTTGATCCCTTTTTTTTATTCATTGTCAATTATAGTAGGCTAAAATCAGTTGAATATAATTCCACCTCATTCTCCAAATGCCTTCTCATTTCGATACAGTTCAATTACACGCTGGTCAAGAAGAACCAGATTCTGCTACCGGTGCCAGAGCTGTCCCAGTTTACGCTACCTCCTCTTATGTCTTCAGAGATTCTAAGCATGGTTCCGATTTATTCTCCTTAAGAGAACCAGGCTACATCTACTCAAGAATCATGAACCCTACCACCGATGCTTTTGAAAAAAGAGTTGCTGCTTTAGAAGGTGGTGCAGCAGCTTTGGCTGTATCTTCTGGTCAAGCTGCCCAATTGTTAGCAGTTGCTGGTTTAGCCCATGCCGGTGATAATATCGTTTCTACTTCTTACCTTTATGGTGGTACTTACAACCAATTCAAAGTTGCTTTCAAAAGATTTGGAATCGATGTCAGATTTGCCGATGGTGATAGTGTCGAAAGTATTGCCAAATTGATCGATGGTAATACCAAGGGTATCTACATAGAATCTATTGGTAACCCTAAATATAACATCCCAGATTTCGAAGGGATTGTTGCCTTAGCCCACAAAAACGGTGTCCCAGTTGTCTGTGATAACACTTTTGGTGCTGGTGGTTTCTATGTCAACCCATTCGATTACGGTGTTGATATCATTACTCACTCCGCTACTAAATGGATAAATGGTCACGGTAACACCATTGGTGGTGTTGTTGTCCAAAACAAGCCAGAGAAAACCACTTTCAGATTCAAAGATTACCCAGAAAAGTATCCACAATTCTCTCAACCAAGTGAAGGTTACCACGGTGCTATCTTGAACGAAGCATTTGGTGATTTAGCTTACATCTTACACGTTAGAGTCGAATTATTGAGAGATTTAGGTCCAACTTTGAACCCATTTGGTTCATTTTTAATGTTACAAGGTTTAGAAACTTTGTCCTTAAGAGCCGAAAGACAAGCTCAAAATGCTTTGAAATTGGCCACCCATTTATACACCTCTAAATACGTTTCATGGGTGTCATATCCAGGTTTAGACAACCATGAATACCATGCTAACGCTCAAAAGTACTTAAAGAATGGTTTTGGTGGTGTGTTATCCTTTGGTGTCAAGCCATTGAAGGGCAAGACTGAAGATCCATTCAAAGAAAGTGGACCAAGAGTTGTTGATTCTCTAAAGGTTTTCAGTAACTTGGCCAACGTTGGTGATTCCAAATCTCTGATCATTGCTCCTTGGTACACCACCCACGAGCAATTGAGCGATGAAGAGAAACTTAACTCTGGTGTCACCAAGGACTTAATCAGAGTCTCTGCTGGTACCGAGTTTATCGATGATTTAATCGCTGATTTAGATCAAGCCTTCGAATTAGTCTTTAAAGATGAATAGATGCTCAGCTTCATTTGTCAGTTAATGTCAGTAATATAATTACTCCCTTTGTAGTTATTTTAATGTTATCAATAGTTTACAGTTTGTAGAGGTATGATTTATTTACTTCAATAGAAAGTTATGTTAGTTAATGAAAAAGCTGCCTTGGAAAAGCGACGCCCCGCTAGGAGATTGATGCAAGAGGAACATCTCTACACCATCTCGTATTAGACCCTTTTTTTATGCCTCTTTCTTTTTCTTTAGAAAGATGTGCTTGCGTCAATTCTTCTTTTTAGTGCAGAGCGGAAAAACGTTCGAGTTTATCCGACTAACCAGTTGATTATCGTTTAGTATACAAATCTTTGTATTATAATCTATAAAAAAGGTAGACAAATATATAAACTCGTAAATATACAACAGATAAATAAATAGTTAAAATTAATGAATAAATGGATAAAGGAGTAGTGATATAAATTAGTAAGTGAATAATGATTGATTGAGGGAATGAATGAATGAATGGGATGGTTAAACACCAAATCACTAATTGAATAAATAGTTTGAAATAAATAAAGTCTATAAAAATATGAGTTGAATGTGACAGATGATCAATAGGTGAATGAATAAATAAATAAGTAATAAATAATCGAGTAGCGCAGAAGTGTACACCACTAAATAAATAGTCAATCCATTGAGTAAATGACTGATGATTAGGTTTTGAGTTTCAGTTTGAAAGAGTGTGAGATGAGTTGGGTAGGCCTGTTGAATGGCTCAGACCAGGATAGACTGTTCGATGACGGAGGATGGTGATACTAAAGTTGTCTCATTTGTATCCTCATTATCATCATCATCATCAGCAATTCTACCATTTTGGGTTCTTTTCTTTGATTTTTTATCATTAACGACAACATTAGCTGGTAGAGTTTCATTACCGTGTCTGAAACAGCAACGTCTACCATATCTACAACTTCCAAATTTGATCCAGTTTTCACAATCTTTGGTCTTAAAACTTGAGGATTTGGTGACTCTTTGAAGCTCTTCTAACCCGTGGGCATATTGACATTTGGATCCATAAGGACAGGAGCCGTTGCTTCTTTCAAACTGAGCACATAATTCAGTTTTGTATAATAGAGGATCCGTAACGACTCTATTTTTCTTTGAGTTTTTCTTCAACCCTTTCTTCTTATTTTTCTTGTTCAAGCTGTTTGGAGAATTTGTTGAATCTCTGTTATTATTCATATCAAGTGATGAATTGATATCATTAACAGATTTGTCGTACTGAACGTTAACGTTGTAATGTAAAATAACTTGGGGATTATTGTTGCTGTTGGAGTTCAAGTCAGAAGCTGATAAGTTATGATTGTTTAATTCAATATGATGAGAGTTTTGCTGTAACAAAGCAGCTAAGTTCAAGTTTTCAAAAGATTGTAATAACTCTGGAGGCAGTTGTTGGTGATGAGCTTGCTTCTGCTGATTCTGTTGTTGCTGGACGAGAGAGGGAACATATTCTTGATAATGTTTATTGTTAGGCAACGAGTTGAAAAGATTGTAGTTTGAGGAATTTTGATGATGATGATAATGATGATTATTGTTGTTGATTTCACTCGTCTTTTGAATCAGATAGTCATTCAATAGATGTGGGATTTGAGGTGCCGATGGGGAAGAAGGGACAGAAGTTGTAGCCGAAGAGCTAATAGTAGTGGAAGGGTTTGAATTTGCTGGAGAAATAGAAGTATTCATAGTTGATGGTGTTGAGACAGGAGAGGGAAAGGTGTGGCCGTTGGCAGAGGGGATTGAGTTAGCATTTGAAATAGCACTTGCATGTTGTTCTACACTCCATAAGTTAGGGATCAAATTCATAGCATACTTGTGATCCGGTTGCTCATTTGGAGACCAGCTTGAAGAACACATGACTAAAAGTTGAGTTAGTTGAATTAGTTGATGAGATGAATGAGTGAATTAAAATTATTTTTGGTTAAAAACGGTATGACAGAGGTGAAAATGAAATTGACAATGACAGAGATGGCGATACCAGAGATGAGAATCTGTTAAAAATTTTGACAATAAGTAGATAAATAAAATGTTATATTGATTAGGCAGTTAAAAACAAGGGATACGTTCTTACTGTGATGAAGAAATAAATAGATGGATCAATAACTGAGAGTGTCAATCCACGATAATATAATGGCTCGAGAGATAACTTAGTTTTCGGTGATTTAATTCAAAGGGAAAGGTATATTGACATAAGATAGAAATGATTAATCAAGATAACTATGAAATTAGAAAATCGTATTTGGGTTAATAATAGAATTAAATGAAATAATGAGAATAAAGGAGTTAAGGCAAATTCAGGGATGTGAAGACAAAAGAAGAGAGCTTGTACAAAATATTCGATAACCCTAACGATGTACAAATCGTAAAATGTTACAGGAAAAACTGGAAAAAGAAACAAAGTTCCTCGATGAGGGGCCCACTATGGCAACTTTTTTCACCGCGAGAGCGAGTCTCGGCAATTGGGAGGAACTTTATTTCCAGGCGACGATCTTCTTCATTTTCATTTACTGCTAGTCATTTAGTCGGGTAATCAATTACATTTGAGCAACAAAATACATATTTATATATACGAAGGTAAATAAATGAATGCATGAATCTATACAGATATAAAAATTTATTACAAATATACTACACATATATCATTTTCTGCATTGGCAAAATACGAGTTACACATCGAGTAGTGAGAGGATCAACTGGTAACAGCCTCAGTAAACACATCGATACCATATATAATCGTGGTGATAGGGCTATAGTAAGTCAACATCTCCCCGTGCCGCCGGCCAAATGAATGGCCAAAGGTCGGAGTGGTGGCATATTGTGTAGATACGCCATCATATTAGTCTGCTAAAAGCTACCCTTCCTCATCGACTGTTATAGTTGATAAAGAAAGGAAAAGACAAAAGGAGGTGGATAAGAAGGAATGAAGGAAGTAGAGGATGACATTCATTTAAACCCAACTTCCCCGACAATTTCGAGGCTAGATGGGGGAAAAACCAGTGATTTATTACCCGGCTCCCTCAATAAAGACACAGACCCCGCAACGCCAATCAGGCACACACCGCCAGCGAGCAGAAACTCACCCGGTTTAATTTTCGTAGCCCCAAGAGACACCCGTGCACAAACACAACATCGCAAACGGCTGCACATCGAATCTCTCTTCTCTCCAATTTTTCATAGAAATTTTCCAGAGTGAAAGACCATTGGCTAGAAAGTGAGAGACATTTGAGTCACAATTGAACAAGGCTCTATATTTTAAGCATTATTTATTTCTACTCTAGTGCACTTATTAGGCATATATAGTTTCAGACAAACTTTCTTTAGGCACACCCGATCAAGATGTCTGACTCCGATTCAGTATCAAATGTGCCAAAGCCTCCTAATTATTTAGAATTGGAGGCTTCAATCAAGTCTGATTCAACCTCACTTCAAGAGTTGACTGAAGTGTCATTGATTTTGTTGAGATCCTACAACAGTCAATCACTGAGCAAATCCGACAAAGCTGTTATCATCAGAAGTTTGAACTTGATCCTTGAAAAAAATAGTGATTTCTCTTCCAAATTTGCCAAATATCTTTTCAAAATCAGTTCCAGTTATTCTTCAATTAATGATACTACTTTATTGATTGAATGGAATACAAAGCTATTGCTGACTTCGGTTAGAACTCAAAATTGCTCCGACGAGACCTTGAAAGTATACTTGGGTGCTCTGATTCTCAATCTCGAGAATTTATCATGTTTGAACCAATTGAACGTCCATTCCATTTCAAGATTTGAGAGATTGAACAATATTATAATCAAAGATTTAGTCAAGTTCTCAAAGACAATTGTGAGCCTAGACGATAGTTTACTCGAAAAGATGTTGGATATCTTGCTCAACCCAACAGTTTCCAATTCAAACGGTAACTTAATTCTTTCAGGAATATTATTATCAACTATAGATGTTTCTGCGGAGATTAAGACCTCATTTTTAAAATCATATATCGATGTTTGTTATGCTAATCCAAAAGCCACACTTTACAACTACTCCTTGTCTATATTTAATAACAACTTTACTGCAAAGTTCTTGTCAGATGAAGAAATTGTTTCAATTTTGTCCTACTTGGAAAAAATGGTCTTGAAGAACTCAGAATTAGCATTTGATAAACTATCAGTTGAATTATTTCAGTCATTATCTTTGGTCAACTACAACTCGGTGGATTTAGTTTGCAAATCTCCAAAGTTTTTGACTCAGTTGATGACTGGTTTCAAATCAAGTAAGGAGTCTGTAAAAGTTGGCTCAATGAAAACTTTACGTTATATTTTCCTATCGAAATCAAATGATACCTCCGACGCATCTTTGAAGAAAATTATATCCGAAGCTTTCAAATTATTGGGTACTTCTACCACAACTCATGACGAAAAGCTAATAATATTGGCTTCATTAAGCACTATTGAGAAATCCGAAGTCTCTTCCAAGTCTATCTCAACTGGGTTGTTACCATTAATCAAGAGAGATTCAAACGAAGTCTATTTAACTGCACTGATAAATACTTACCTGAGATTCATAAATGACTCTTCTGATCCAATTTTCGAATTGGCTAAGAGCGAGTTATCAAGTAAAAACAAGAAACAAAATTTGAGGAAATGTTGGTTCAACTCAATTATCTTACAATTGCAAAGCCATAAAAATGATTCCAGTTTAGATAGCTTTTTCCCGATTTTGGATGCAGAGTGTTTTCAAGTTTTAGAAGAATGTACCAGCAGTCCTCTTCCTTCATTAGTCAATAAATTGATAACTGCTTCATACTCCTCTATTGTCTACCTCTTAACAATTTCCAAAACTATTCTCAAAGATGATACCAAATTGGCCGAATTATTAAATAAATCTGCATCCTCCCTCAATATCCTTACAAATTCTAAGATCTATACTAAATTCACCACATATGACGAGAATTATTGGTTTTCTCAAAGTGTCTATGAATTTTCAAAGAGTGGACTTACTTCTAGCTTGAAAGATGATTTAAGTGCTAAGGAATTTGGTTATTCTTTATTGTTTTTGAACTCATCAAATTTGATCACATCTTATAAAAATACTCGATTAAACATCGAATTGTTGAATAGATCTTATACTTCAAACTATGAATTTGTCTCAAAGTGTTTGGTAAGTGCTTTCAATGACTATTTATTGAACTCTTCCACAAGCGACTTAGCTCAACTGGATTTGAACCCAAACAACTTCAAGAAAGTTTTACTCATTTCTAGACTTTCTTCCATCAAAGATAAAGAGTTCTTATCTCGTTTGTTGATCGATTATCTCATTATTGCTCATCATACTTTAACACTTTCCAACGATAATAAAAACCAGAATCTTTGGATTTCAATGTGCATGCACTGTGGAATTGATCCAAACCAATTGGTTCTCACTAATGCTAAACAAATAGTCGACAGATTGTCAAATGTCTTATTGATAGCTGATAATCTTTCCCATTCGTCTGGTTATTATGATGCTACCGTTAATTCCATTTCTACAGTTGCATTCGTCAACCATGATGCCATCGTTCCATTGTTGTTGGAAATATTTGCAAATGACTTAAACCCTGAACATGTTACAAAGGATATTAATGACTTCAAATTACGCGTTTGGAAGGCTAAAGATGGCGAACTTATTGAAGAAGCGGATCCTAAAGCAAAGATTGATGATTTGGATAAGAATTCTAAAGACTATGAAACTTTGAAATGGGAAAAGAACGTTCGTAAGGATTTGGCAAATAAGAAGACCGGAAAGGCGAATGAAAAAGTCAAATTATCCAAAGAGGAGTTGATCAAGTTGAACGAAAAGCTAGAGCAACAATCTGCTATAAGATCTACTTTGAACGAAAATTACAATGCCTTACGCCGTTCACTGGAAATATCCTCTAAGCTAGCTTATAACGCCAAACTTTTCGATAATGGCTCTGATACTTGGTTTCCATTTGCAGTCAACTACATCTTCCAAATTTTCAACTCAAACGACTGTATGCAATTGGTCAAGAGTTTGGCCATCGATGCATTTATTTCTTTGAGTAATGTTCTTGATTTCTCATTTAGTCAATCTATCGCTATCAATACTTTAAGATTATTCAACGTTGTCGACGACAGCAATGATTATAAATTGAATGATTCTCAATCATTGAACTCAGTCTTATCTTCATTATTGTTTGGTTTGAAAATTGCCTCCGATAAGACTACGTTCAACTCCACCGTTTTGATCTACATTTTACCATTGTTGATCAAGGTTGCTGAATTAGGAAAATCTCACGTCTTAAAGACGAAGGGTAAAAGATCAGCTGTTATAATCAAGACTGAATTTGTTGACGAAGATCCAGAAGAAGAATTATTGACTCTTGTGTTAGAAATTTTATCTTCAAATGCTGAAACTTTCCAAAATGATAAGATTCAAAGAACCTCCGTCCTGGAAAATTTGTTGTCTTTGATGACCATTCCATCAAAGGCCAAGCTAGCAAAAGACTGTTTTATGTCTCTTATCCAAAACATATCAATCAATTTGTCAGATACAGACTTATTGTTAATTACCTCCAAATTGATTGATCCTGTGAAATTTGTCAGGACTGCTATTTTGGAAGCTTTAGATTCAGAATTCGACTTGGCGAACGATTATGAAAGTTTGAGTACTTCCATTCCTCCTGAGCTTTACATTGCTGTTTTTGATAATGAAGAAACCAATGCTCAGATAGCATCTACTATCTGGCAAGAATCTTTATTCGACCTTTCAAACGATCAACAGATGCCATACAAGTTATTCAAATACCTGGGTACAAAGGATAATGGTATCAGACTTTCCATAGCCAAGGCTTTGGCTTCTTCAGTCGAAGTTTTGAATAAATCAAATCCAGAGCTTGTCTCAACTATCTTGACCAGTTTATTAGATTTGTATAGTCTAAAGAGAAAGCCTCCCCCACCTATCCGTGATGCTTTCGGGTTAATCATGAAATCGTCTCTAGAACAGCCTGATACATGGGAAGAAAGATCAGGTGTTGCTTTAGCCATCGAATTAATGTGTGATCTATTCACTTCTGAAGTTGACGTCGAGTTACTTTTCAGATTTATGGTGTTAGATGAAAAGGCATTTGGTGATGCTGAATTCCATGTTCGTCAAGAGTTAACGAGTGCTGCATTGAAGATTGTCAACTTACAAGGTGGTAAATTTGTTGAAGTCTTAATCCCAATTTTTGAAGAAGGTTTAGCTGCTAAAGATGACGGAAGCAAAGAACAAGATCACATTAAAGAAAGTACAATCATCGTGTATGGTGCTTTAGCTCGTCACTTGAACTCATCTGACGAAAGATTAGAAAAGATTACAAAGAGACTATTGAAGACCTTAGATACCCCTTCAGAAGACGTTCAGTTTGCGATTTCCAACTGTCTTGCTCCTTTGGTCGCCAAGATTGATGATCATAAGAAGATCTCTGAATACTATGATGATTTGTTCAATAGATTATTTGCTGGTGCTAAATTAGCCCATAGACGTGGTGCCGCTTACGGTATTTCTGGTTTAGTCAAGGGTGGTGGTATCAGATCGCTAGTTGAAAACGATATTATCAGAAACTTGACTGATGCTTCAGACGACAAGAAAGATCCAAAGAAAAGAGAAGGTGTTTCATTTACTTTTGAGTGTCTTTCTCAAAGTTTAGGTGCATTATTCGAGCCATATGTTATTGAAATCTTACCTATTGTCTTGAAGAACTTAGGTGATCAAGTTCCTGAAGTTCGTGAAGCTACCGATTACTCTACAAGAACAATCATGAAACATACTACCAGTTATGGTATCAAGAAATTGATCCCATTGGCCATTGAAAATCTTGATGATATTTCATGGAGATCAAAGAAGGGTTCTGTAGATTTGTTAGGTTCCATGGCTTACCTTGATCCAACTCAATTATCTGCTAATTTACCCACTATTGTTCCTGAAATTGTCAAAGTCTTGAACGATTCTCATAAAGAGGTTCGTAAGGCTGCTGATCAAGCATTGAAAAGGTTCGGTGAAGTTATCAGAAATCCGGAGATTCAACTTCTTGTCCCAACCTTATTAAAAGCTATTGGTGATCCAACTAAATACACAACAGAAGCGTTGGATGAATTAATTAAAACTCAATTCGTCCATTATATTGACGGTCCTTCTTTAGCATTGATCATTCATGTTATCCATCGTGGTATGCACGATAGATCTGCATTGACCAAGCGTAAAGCATGTCAAATTGTTGGTAATATGTCTATTTTGGTCGATTCAAAAGATTTGATTCCTTATTTACCTCAGTTGATCGCTGAATTAGAGATTGCTATGGTTGATCCTGTCCCAACCACTAGAGCTACTGCTTCCCGTGCTCTTGGTTCATTAGTTGAGAAATTAGGTGAAGAAAGATTCCCTGACTTAATCCCACGTTTGTTGGCGACCTTACAAGATCAAAGTAAAGCTGGTGACCGTATCGGTTCTGCTCAAGCTTTGGCTGAAGTTATCAGTGGTCTTGGTCTCAGTAAATTGGATGAATTATTACCAACCATTTTGGCTGGTACCAGATCTAAACATTCATTTATTCGTGCTGGTTTCATGCCTTTGTTGTTGTTCTTACCTGTTTGTTTCGGCACTCAATTCTCTCCTTACTTAGCAAGTACAATTCCTCCAATTCTTAATGGTTTAGCTGATACTGATGAAGAAATCAGAGACACCGCTTTACGTTCAGGTAGACTTATTGTTAATAACTACGCCAAAAAGGCCGTCGATTTACTTTTACCGGAATTGGAGATTGGTTTATCAGATTCAAGTCCACGTATTCGTTTATCATCGGTTGAACTTACAGGTGAATTATTATTTAAGATCAGTGGTATATCTGGTAAACAAGAATTGACTGACGATTTGACTACTCTATCCAATAATGTCAACAAAGTCTTCGATGAAGTCTTGGGTGTTGAACGTCGTGACCGTATCTTGGCTTCATTATTCATGTGTCGTTCTGATACTACTGGTACAGTTCGTGTTGCCTCCATTAACATATGGAAGGCTCTTGTTGCTAACACTCCAAAGACCGTTAAAGAAATCTTACCAACTCTTACTCAAATTATCATTCGTCGTTTAGCTTCTTCTGATGAAACTCAAAGAACTATTGCTGCTCAAACATTGGGTGAAATGGTTCGTCGTGTTGGTGCTAATGCTTTAGCTCAATTGTTACCAACTTTGGAAGAATCTTTAGTCACTTCTGACTCCGATGCTAAGCAAGGTATCTGTATTGCTGCTCGTGAACTTATTGAATCCTCTTCTGCAGATGCCATTTTCGAGTATCAAGAGATCTTTGTCAATATTATCCGTGACGCTCTTGTTGATGCTAATCCAGCTGTCAGAGAAGCTGCTGCTTTGGCTTTTGATGTATTACAAGATGCTATTGGCAACACTGCTATCGATGAAGTCATCCCACAATTATTAGAAATGTTGGGTGGTAGCGAGGACAAGAGCTCCTCGGATAATGCTCTTTCTGCGTTGGAAGAAATTATGGCTACAAAAGCAGATGTAATTTTCCCAATATTGATTCCTTCATTATTGACACCTCCAATTAATGCTAAGGCTTTAGGTGCATTGGCCCAAGTTGCTGGTTCTGCGTTATACAAGAGATTATCCACTATCATAAACACGTTGATCGAGTCTGTCAATGCCTGCGATCCTCAATCAAAGGAGAAGACAGATTTGATCGACGCTTTAGAATCTGTTTTGCTATCAGTTGAATCTGATGAAGGTTGTCATCCATTGATGCAACAAATCTTGAGTACTATGAGACACGAAGATGCTGAAAGTGTTGCTATTATCTATGAAGTGTTACCTAAGTTCTTTGATGCTACAACTTTGGATTACTCAGTATACACCCAAGATCTTGTTGCTCAATGTATCTTGTCATTGGATGATACTGACAAGACCGTCGCCAAGAATGCATTTGACTCCTTGACTGTATTGATCAAGAGACAACCAAAGGACTCATTAGAAAGATTGGTGAGACCAGCTCAACAAACGTTATCTATGATTGGAAAGCCAAACGAAGATCTATACGTTTTCACCTTACCAAAGGGTCCAAACTGTATCTTACCGGTCTTTTTACATGGATTAATGTATGGTACCAGTGAGTTAAGAGAAATCTCTGCTAATGGTATTAGTGATATAATTGATCGTACTCCATCTGAAGGTCTTAAACCATTCATCACAGTTATCGTTGGTCCACTTATCAGAGTTATTGGTGAACGTTTCAGTAGTGATGTCAAGAGTGCGGTATTATTGGCCTTGAATAAGTTATTCAGCAAGATTCCTCAATTCTTACGTCCATTCATTCCTCAATTACAACGTACTTTTGTCAAGTCATTGAGTGATCCTCACAACGATGTCTTGAGATCAAGAGCTGCAAGAGCATTGGGTACTTTGATTGAATATCAACCTCGTGTTGATCCCCTTGTTACCGAATTGTTGACTGGTGCTAAGCAAGCTACAGGAGAAGAAAACTTAGGTGTCAAGACCGCTATGTTGAAGGCATTATTGGAAGTTGTCAGTAAGGCAGGTTCTAAAATGAGCGAAGCATCCAAGGATGGTGTCATGTCTTTGGTTGAACAAGAAATGTTCAGTACCGAGGTTGGTGTTGATACAGCTGTTGCCTATGCTAGATTAGTAGGTGCATTATC
The DNA here is from genome assembly GCA_030567875.1 of Wenyingozyma nitratophila. Lineage (NCBI taxonomy): Eukaryota > Fungi > Ascomycota > Pichiomycetes > Pichiales > Pichiaceae > Wenyingozyma > Wenyingozyma nitratophila. The sequence goes on from JAJLSW010000006.1 coordinate 425,887, forward strand.
AACTATCTTGAAGAAAGAAGAAGCCCTTAAGATGCTGAACAACAAGGTTCTTGATGCTGATATGGAAGATAGTAACTCTTCCAGATTTGCTATCTTGACTGTCAATGCATTCTTGAAAGACTCACCACAACATATCTTTGAATCAGGAATATTCTCTGAGATTTGTTCGTTCATCGTCTCTTCAGGTAAGTCAAAGATGCCATATGTTTCAGATAATGCTACTATTGCATCTGGTAAATTACTACTTTCTTTGGCAAAATTTGAGAGTTGCGTAGAAGAGAACAGAGAATCCGTTTCTGAAGTTGTCAAATCGCTTGCTGTTATGATGTGCGCTCCTGCTTCGAATTCATTAGACACTAGAAGATTAGCTTTAGTCGTCATCAGAACTGCATGCCGTTTTGCGTATGAGGAAGCCATCAAACCTGAGATTGATACTTTAGGTCCTGCTGTTTTCTCATGCGTTCGTGATCCAATCATTCCAATCAAATTAGCTGCAGAAAAGGCATTCTTAGCCATCTTCAATTTGGTTGAAGATGTGGAATCTCAGTACTTCCAACAGTGGATTGAGGGTAAACAAAACGAAGGTGCTGCCATTGATACAATCACCGGTACTACTTTACAGATCAGATCTGTTAGTGAGTATGTCAAGCGTGTTGCTTCTCGTCTTGCTAATCTCGAAAGGGAAAGAATCGAATCAGGTGGTGATGAAGAAACCATGTTCTCCGATAGATTTGAAGATGAAAGTGAGATTTGGGCTATTGGTGGTGTTGAATTAAGTAAGGAATAATTCAAGTAGAACCACTAGTTTATCTCGTTTCATTTTCATATTATTTGAACAGGGTTAAGTTGTACCTACAAAACAGAACTATAATCATTAATCAAATCAGAATGAAGACACTATTTTATATGGATTGTCCCTAACCAATCGTTCTGATGTACATAATGCACTATACACTTCTAAATAAAATAAGATAAAATAGAATAAAATAAATAGGATATCAAATCATACTATAATAATTATATTCACAGATATAGTATTTATCATATAAAGATATAAACGTTAATTAGTAGACTTCTTCTTGAAAAAGCTACTGACTTTCCTACCTCCTTTGGTAGTGGAGGTCATTGATAGATTCAGTTCACTACTATTAGTCGATGCTGAATCGATAGGTGAGAATTTTGAGATTGGAGACCCTAAATTTCCCGATCTTAAATCACTCAAACTGACATTTGCCAATGCTTCTTGTGTAGATGCGACATTGACTGTACCTGCATGTCCCATTGCTTGACTTCTCAAGTCATTTGAACCAGTTCTACGAATCACGTCGAATGTATTGGCATCATCGGTGGTTTTCGATTGAAGTCCCGTCGAGTTAACCTTCTGCAATTTCGAAAGTTCAAGAGACGACGCGGTATGCAATCTTTTGTTTCTTTCGTCTGATTCCTTCTTCTCCTTCAACAGCTTATGGAACTCCTTGGTTTGGTTTCTCAATTGAACGGCCATTTCCTTTGCATTTAAAGCACGAAGCATCAATTTCATATCGGTGTCTAAAGCACCTGCTTCTACCAAGAGATCAACAATTATATCTGAGCATGGAGGAGAACCGGGAGAACTCAATTCTTTAAATGTGGGCCATGTCTTACCTTTGGATTCCGCACTCTTACTCTTACCTGCAGAGTCAGTGACGGCACCATGTTTTGATCCAGGAAGAGGAATATCAGACGTAGAGGCAACCTTCTCCACCACCGGTGTTGGTTTAGTCTCCACCTCTGTGGCGTCACCAGCAGCATTTGCTTCATCCTGGCTGCTATTTGAATCGTACGAACTTTGGTTCACCGTGGCAATTGTGTTTTTCATAGCATCATTTTCACTCGACTCATTTTGTTCATCACTACTGAAGCCGCTATTGGCATCTACGATACTTTGTGAAAGTTGACTTCTTGGAACAGGAGCAGATGGTGTATGAACTGCACTATTACTGACTCTTGAACCCCTTCTACTACTTCTACTTGATCTTGTAGAATGGTTCTTTTGAAAAAAGTCTTCAGAGTCATTGGAGGCAAATGTAGCGATACTGTTTCTTATACGAGTTGGTAAAAGACTCACCGACTTACGACGATTATCTTCACTGAAAGTCATATTTGTGGATATTGAACCATGGGCAAAACTGTTGCCATCATCGGAGTGAGAGTAAGCTGAACTGGCAGCTTTACTTGCTCTTTTCAATAGGGTCAAATCTAATTGTCCGTCGTCAACTTTTGTCAAATAGCTAGTGTATTCATCAATGGCACTTATACCAAGATTATTCTCATCTTTACCCAACAGACCTGCAAGATCACTCGTGACTATATCAAACTTCAATTGGTTTGCCATTTTGACTAATTGAGATTCTTTCTTAGCCAAAATAGAATAGAATACCTCAGATAAAAGATCGTACAACAATGGAACCTCGTAGAACTTAGACATCATGAACACTTCGATAGCAGTTGGAACAACACGCCAGTTACTACCAACCTGTCCTGTATACAAAAATTCAGAGAATGCTTTGGTGGTAGTAGTAGAGAATGGTAAACACATTGAACGTGGAATAAACTTAGGGTCGAGTTTTAAATCTTCTGGGAAAATATCTGTTGTGATTTCTCTGGGGTCTACATTCTGCGATGTACTAGACGACGACTTTGAGGCATTAACAGCCCTTGGAGACTCGTCAGTTGACGAGGCAAAATTGGTTCCTGTTGGCGATTGGAACTCCGAATTCAACCTTGTCTCACTCGAGTTTGCAAATGAAGGAGGTATAATACCGGATGGCATTGGTGGTTGATCTGGCAATGATTTCAACAATAGAGTAATAGGAGGTGATATAGTCCCTTCTGTTGGAGCTAAGGGAGGTGATATGATCCTTGGTTGATTAAGAGGAGGGACTGACATGGTCATCTTGTTGAAACTAGGAGGTGTCATAGACAACAGGGAGCTAGTTGCACTATTAGATGAAGCCACAGAGGACCTTCTCAATATCGATCCATGCCTCGATTGAGAGGAGAATGGATTTGAGTTGTTCAATACAGCCGAATTACGTCTTGAGTTTGAAGCTAAATTTGGATTATTGGAAAAGTAATTTGTATTTGAATCCCTACGGGAATTTGTCAAACTCAAAGCAGAAGGAACCGAGCCACGTCTTGAAGATGGAATCGTTGGTGATAATAAACCAGTAGAACCTCTTCTTGAGTTAGAAACAGCTGTGTAATATGTGTTACTCGTCGCACTTCCCCTTCTTGCAGAAAAGACTTGAGTAGGTGCCGACGAAGATTGAGGTTGAGGAGATGACAGTCTCGAATTTGATTCACTATTATTATTATCTTGAAATGGTAATCTAAATTGTGGTTGTGAATCAGATGATGACTTAGAGGATGTAGTATCAGCTCTACTGTGTCCTGTAAAACTTCTATCCAATGGCTCACCAAACTCTTTTGAGTTAGATGCACTTAGTACAGGGTCCTGGCTTTTATTTTGCGAATGAGTCTTTGATTTCTCAAGTTCGGTATCATCTGTACGTTTGACCATATCTCTTTCAACTATAGCTCTAGAGTATGCCTTTGCTAACAATCTATCAAAACAAGGTCCCCATCTCTTTCTACATAGATTCATGGAGATTGGGACAAGATCACCTTCACTACTGACAAACTCGAAATCCGATATGGACGATTTTCTTTCAAAAGCGTCTTTACCCAAAGCGATTGCATAAGGTGGGAAAACAGCGGTGATCGGTGTTATGCTGACATTTGGTACAATATAATGTGAATAAGCGGCAAAGCTTGTAGAAGCCTTTTTAGACTTTGGAGGAAATGCAACGGATGATCTTGGGGTCTTGCTATCATTTGATTCTTCTGTTGATAGGCCCTCTGTATCCTCTTTGGAATCGACCTCAGTTTTAGAATTTTGAGAAAAAGATCCAAGTGCGTTGGTGAAAGGCAAAGAAACAGATAAATATAAGTTAAAAAATTGTACACTTGGAGGAGTCAGGGAAGTTTCATTGTTACCCAACAATATGATTTTATGGTGTGAACTCCAAACAAACCCTTTACAGAATCTATGAGACCACGTTGAATGTTGACAAAATGCTTGAACTCTTGACCATTTCAAAGTAGGTCTATTGTAGATAAACATCGATATATTTAAATCTCCTGGTAAGAAACCTGTCAAAATAATATTATCTCCAAAATAACCAGAAGAAGGGTAGTTGAGTTCAAATGGAACATTTCTCAAATCTCTTATACTTTGTTGTTTATTGGAACGAACTCTAATACCGGTACTATCCGATGCTAAAGGATACGCAATCAATGGTTGTTTCTTTGAATCAGATGGAGTCTTTAGATAGGCTAAAAGTGATTTTGCTGTGGTACCAGATCCTTCCAAAGGTGGGATTAACAATGCGGTGTTATTTGTTTCGTTGAAGCTTAAAGATGTGTCATCAGAATCCGAGGTAGATGCTTCTTGAAATCTATGCGATAGCCCGACAAACTGTTGATCTACAAGGTCAAATAAATTTGAGAAATGAACAAAAGAATCGTCTCTCTCTCTACCTCCTAGTACTAAGAACCCATAGTGACGGGATCTACCTACAAAATCCAAGTTTGGTAAGAATAAGAGTTTATGGTCGAATCTATGGCATCTTGCAGGTAATTCAGGTGCAACACAATGCCATTTTTGATCGTATAAATCGAATCTCCAAGCATCATTGACGACTTCCAACTGCCTTGTTTCGTTATTCCAAGAAATACCGCCATGGACGTATAGATAACTATCGTAAACCGACATTGCATGGAACATTCTTGGTACAGGACATTTAGTTCCTTTGTTTCGTAGATGAGTCCAATTTCTTTCTATTAAATTGAGTGAGAATACTTCATTTGAGATATAGTCATTAAAATCGACAGTTTCCAGGTCGAGATTAAGACCCTTGGCCTTCTCGAATAATTGTTGTTTGATGGTAGATAAAGTCACAGAATCTGGGATTTCCAATGGCAAAGTACAACCTCCATATACCATGATTCTAGATTGAAGAATCATCCAAGAAGCACCAGTTCTAACGTCAAGTCTCATTCTAGCATCTTTGGAATTGGTATTGGGTAGTTCCAATGAGTAACATTTACTTGAAGAAGGATCTAGGGGTGCCATCTTCAATTAAATGTGGATAATCCTTATACGAAGCAATCAAAAAACCCAGTATAGGCAATTAGATGCTAAGTTCAATAAAATGTGGAAGGTGTATTCAATGAATTGTGAGTGTACACTTTGTTGACTCTGTCTGACCCCTTTTCTTTCCTTCACTCTGTATGGCTTACGAAAGGGATGGATTGAGATTGAGCTGCATTGGCAATTTAGCTTCCTCTGCTTCTCTTTCTCTTTCTCTTTCTCTTTCTCTCTTCTTTCTCTCCTCTTCTCTCTTCTTAGCTGCGAGCGACACGTCTCTGACGGGGATAGGTCGATCGTCCACTTCCACCACAGCCACACCCACTTTTTTTCTTCTATTTCCTCACACGCCACGTTTGTCTCTCTTCTCGCTCTCTGTGTGGCGCGCGCCATTTTGGTGGAAGAAAAGTGCTGTTGGTGGTGGTGGTGGTGGTGCTGATGGCTGGCTGGCTACGTTTCGGTGCTATAGAAGTGTATACGGTATCTATAACTACAACTACTTATACCTATCTATATCAATCGTAACACACCATCTGTATAAAACTATTCAATATGGTATGTATACAATTTATTATTCAAAGTTGCCCTCCCCCTACCCCCTGGATAGTTCATCCATACTAACTCACTTCAATTTTTTTAGTTGCCATTATACCTATTGACCTCTATAAAGGGCCAAAACATCATGATCGAATTGAAGGACGGTGAAACCATCAATGGTAAACTTCTTGAATGTGATTCAAGAATGAACCTTACATTAACAGATGCCACTAGAATGGAAAGATCCGGTACCAATGCTATCCACCTCAAGGAAATTTATGTCCGTGGTTTACAGATTAAGCTTCTCAGAATGAACAATGACATCATAGATCATTACAAAGAACAGCAGCAGCAACAACAGCACGGTGATAACAGAAGAGATGGAAGAAGAGACAACAAGAGATACAATAATGACGGCAGAGGTAACCAAAGAGGTAACTTCAATAACCGTAATAACAACAATAATAACAATAATAATAATAATAATTACAATAATAACAATAATAATAATAATAATAACGACAGATATCAAAGAAACAACAACCCTAGACAGAGAAACAACAACTATCAAAAAAATAACAACCAAGATAGACAAAATTTCACTCAGTCTCCTACTCCTGTTGAAAATTAATGATTAAACTTATCGGGGGTTTTTATATTATAAAAACGATTAAAATCATCATTATTATGTACACTATTTATCATTAATAAATATATATATATATATTTTGAAAATATCTATAAAAAGGGACACCACCCTAAGAAAATGAGTGCTAAATTCTTTTCATCCGTAGCTTCTCTGATCAAATCACGAACAACTACTTCGGAGCTTAATTTCTTTGCCTCCAGTTTATTCAGTACACCATTAATAGCAATACTTGCCTCTGAACCTTCTTCATCACTGGAGGGTTTATTGATATGAATAATAGTAGAGCTTGGATCATTCTGAGGTTTGATAAGACTTATATCATCATCATCGTCATTGAAAAGTTGCTCTTGTAATCTTTTCCTTCTAATAGGTGAAATAGTCCATGAATATAATGGATCGTATTTGAGGACATCAAGAATACCACTTATGTATTGACTATTATCTCTTAGTACCTGGAAGGTCTTTTCACATGCTTTACTAAAAACACCATTAACACCCGTAATGCCTAAACCATCAACGATATCCCTTGTCAATCGGAATGGTATTAATTCAGGAATGGGTAATGCCTTACCTTGATCAAATGCAATTCCCAAATCAATATGAACTGGCTCACAAGTATGGAAGTCCAATAAGACATTATTATTATGCCTATCTCCGAGTCCCAAGATATGACCTACTATAGAATTCACAGCCATACCACGACTATAGTTTATTCTATTTGTAAGCCATAAATCAGGAGAAAAGAAATTGATAAGAAAGAATCTATGCATCATTGGATGAATCATGGATGTGATCTTTTGATATACTTTGATTCTTTCAAAAGTAGATTTGGTTTGAACTTGCTTCATCATTGCCCTCGCTTGATTTATGCTTAATTCATCACTGGAGTGCAATTCGTTCAAAATTTTATCCAATGACACAGTACCGGTTACAAATTCAATTACACCAGATCCAGTACCAAGTGGGACAACTTTATAAGTCCTTACACTCAAATTTCGACTCCTTGTCTCTTGATTCTTTTTCAATAGGATATTAACCTTTTCAAAAACTTGTTCCATAATTGCATCCTGTCTTAGGTCATCCCCACCTCCCTTAAAGAGAACTTTATGGATATGACCATTAGATAAGGTCATTTTCATAATCTTTGGAACACTTATCCCCGAAGCAGCTAAGGTGATATAATTATTGACTGAACTTATCACGGGAAGATTTTGAAAGGCGTATTCACATGTTTTATCAATGGGGATAGATACAGTAGGCATAACGGTCTGGGAATCTGGAATCTCTTTGAGCCATGCTCCCCCAGTTTTCACAATTTTTAAAGATATCTTCTCTTTGGTTCTGATCAGCTTCTCGTTTGCCAAGTCAACTGAGCATTCACACAATTTGGCTATCCTAGATATTATCAAACCTCCATCAGCTTTCCTTTTCCCAAAAGCTAAGACAACTTCATTCCACAAAGACTCTGCTGCCATAGACCTGTTGAGAGCTAATGCGTCATCACTCTTGTTACTCAATCTCAAAGAAAATAAAATGTACATAGAATGATACGGATGCGACACACACAAGTGTAATAACAAATCACTCAGTGTCCTTTGAAAGATTCTTTTATCCTTGGCTAACCTTGACATTAGCTGACTGACCCAGGGAATGAACTTATAAGTAGGAACTTTTGATAGTGATGCAGAATCAATTGAGGTATCTGAGTACTCCATCCACAATGCACAAAATCTATCAATTGCTGTCTCGTCATGGTTCTCATCTATACATAAAGTATTGATATAATGAGATATAGCTTGCTCTATACAGCTATTTTTATTCACCATGCAAATTTTCAACTCCTCCTTATCTCTCTTGAAACTAACGTCTAGCCTTTTATATACCCTACTGGCATTTTTCCTCTCTTCTTTAGAGTTTCTTTGATCTCTGACATAGTTTTCCAATTGGGTCATCTCTTTTTGCTTCTGTCTCAGCGATCTTTGAAGAGTATCGGCACTCCTATCGAAAACGCCCAATCTAATTTGATTATCACAGAATTCTGCAAACATGTAATAGATCTCGGAGTCCTTGGAAGTTCTTTTGTTGGATTTAGTCATCTTCTCCACGATTGGTTTAATATAGTTGTCCATTATATCCTCTGTAGTCATTTGACTTGATTCTGCACTCCATTTGGCAATAACAGCATTGACATAATGACTTGGAAGAGTATTTACCAACGTGGAACTCTTCTGGGAATTTTGAGAAATGTTATCGTCATCTTCAACAATTGATGACAACATGGCTACGGGAAGCGTAGATTGATCTTTTTGGTTCCAAATCGACGAAGCTAAATTGAAAGTAGAAAGCCTTTTGGCGATTTTATAGAAATCGTCGCTCTTTTCAATGTTCTTTTCAATAAAGCTATTCAAGTACACTGCTGAATTGACTTGCTTTTGATAATTCTTACTCAACCCAGCTAGTTCAGAGTATTTATTCAGCTCCGTAACAACGAGACAACGCTTCAAAGGCATACTCAAAGAACAAGAGTGATCAAGCTCCAAAACCGCCTTCCTGGCAAGAATTATATTTTCGTATCTGTTGAAATCCTCGTTTAGATACCATTTAACGCCATCATCTGTATACTCCTCAAGGTTGAAACTAGGATCCGATTCAGAAAATTGGATTACATTTTCGATATTAGAAACGGTCGCCAAAGTTCTAAACCACGAAAGTAACTTTTCCTTGAAATTCGATTCCTTGAAATTGCCAAAGTTATCGTAATTGGCTAACAAAGACGAGAAAGACTTATCGAATATGTCTCTGAAAAAATTTGACCTGTCTCCAAGATTGGTCATCGTCTCTACCCGGAAAGGGTTGTGTTCTCCCATTTGATGTATATCACTCAAAGCTTGATATATGACTTTATTCTCAGAGTTTAAATCGTTGGAAGAAGGCAAATCCCACTGATTCAGCTTCCAAGAAGTTTCATACTCTTGATCCTTTGTAGTTTTGCCTTCCGATGAACTACCTATAAACTCTCCCAGGACCTTGGAAACGCCAAGTTGTCCATCTGCCACAAAACCACCAAGCATTTCAGATGCATTTTTCCTGATGTCCAATCCCATAGAAAGAGCTGCATTGAGACCAGAAGTGTTAAATGTCATAACTTCTTCATAGTTTTGGTGCTTCAGTGCGTCCAATCCATGAGCAAGTACAGGATGTACCGGGAGGCCAAACATAAGGTCATCGACGTCTATATGAGAATACAAGTCGTATAAGAAGTCACTGTCCCTATGCCATAGCGAACCCCGTTGTACCCTGGTATCCGAATGATACTCTTCAAAAAAAAGTAAGCTTGTCTTTGGGCACCCAGCATGATATGCTGCTTGAGACATACGCATCTTATCGAATTTCCCGTAAACCGCCTCAAATTTTTTGGACAAGTTTAACGAGCCTACCCTTATAAGTAAGATGATTTCTAAAAACAGTCTGACCACTCTTGTAGGAAGACTTCCAAGGTCTGTAGAGAAAAAGCCCGTTATCAGTCGAACTATCGTCAGACTGCCTTTGGAATTGGTACTGATCATGTAGTACAGAACCAAATGTGGAAGCGCCTTATAGACAAATTGCTCATTTTTCGAAACATAATCCGCAAATAGAGCTAAAATAGGCGATTTCGATTTTATATCAGTGATCATCGAATAGAACATTCTTAGGAGCCATTCCTCTAGAGTTTTTGCAGCAGAGACAGATTCAAATTGCACAATGAATTGAGCGAGTGAGTCGTTGTAGAGAAAGTAAGCGCTATCCTCCGGTACATCGTTTAGTAGAGAGCATACTAAAGGATCAATAGCTAGAGCATGACCTTCAAACTCAGAAAATACTCCATATGACACGATTCCCTCTAGTGAGCCCACGCCCAAAGAGTCTTTCGTATAAACCAGTGATCCAATGATGGTATACATACTCGTCAAAGGAACTATATCAAAATTAAACTTCCTATTTTCTTCAATTATTCTCTTGAATAGCATATCTAATGAAGATACTTTTTGATTAAAGCCATCCTTGTATTCTTCGAAATCGTACACGTATTTGGATTCGCCATAACTGCTGATTTGTCCAGTTATAGAGTAGTGGTTCCCTAAAGCTCTGGCGATAAAGGCATTGAACGAAGTACTAAACTCTAAAGAAGAAACCTTGATAGAAAACAAGTAATCGATGGATTTCATACTCAATCGCAATGATTTGTATTCAACCAGTTGTGACGGCAGCATCAGATCAAACAATGATGAGATTAGTTTCACAACGTTTAACATATAGTCACTTGCACCATCAGATAGCCAATCAAGCACGTTTACTAAGAGTTGTACTGGGAGATGTACCTTGGATAGCTTCAAGTATTCTATGCCACAGTGAATGAGATCTATCAGAACACCCTGACCCAAAGTATCATTAGTGACTTCATTCAAGTAGGTCACAGTTTGTGAGTACCATTCTCTCTCTTTTTGACTCTCGTTCATGAGAATTAACTTATGAGTAGTCAGCACCCATAACTCCTGGGTTTGAATAGAGTATTGTTTATGTTCCGACATAGTTCTGGCCAAAATAGAATTTCTCCTCAACACTTCCAAAAGAATATATGAGGCATCTTCTGACAAAACTTGATCGTCTAAAAGCCGTACCATAGAATTCACGTACAAGCTCAAAACGTCGGTGGTCTCAATTCTAGCACGAGATATCTTGAGCAAAAACTTGAGCCTTTTCAAAACCATAAGCTTCCTTACTTGATGATTAGAGACAACTTCTTCAAGCGTAAGTAGAAGTCTTGAAGATAAAAAGAAAAATAACCCAGAGGGAAAATGTATGGTGGTATCCTGAGAAGACTTGAGAAGTAATTTCAGGATCTCTGTCAAGGCCACCGGATTTATCATGAGAAATAAAGAGTCATCAGATTCCAAACCTGGAGTCAAAGAAGTAATTGGTTTGAACTCATCACTGGTAGCACAGAGCTTGAATAACTCCAAGATAATCATAGCTTGATACCTATTTCCACAAGAGTCTAATTCAGCAGAAGTGAGATAAGTAGTTGATAAGCGATCCGTTATCAAATCGCCTCTATTAACTGCATACGCAATTGCCATTATCGTAGGAAAGCAAGCCAAAACTATAGAACTTGCACTCATTTTGATCCTAGATGAAATGGTATTGAGTATTGGACCAGGATACTTCGAAAATACCATAACAATAGCAGTTATTTGTTGGTAATTCGAACGTACGAAACTGGAGAGTGTGGGGTAAGCGAAGGAAGTAAAGGGCAGGTCTTTCAATGCAACAGAGCGGTGGATAAGTAGATGCTTTAGTAGTGACAAGTTATATGCTTCAAAAAGTTGCATCCGTGATTGATAGTTATTTGATGACGACAAGTGATTGAACGAATAACTGAAATACCTTTCAAAATGAGGATATGCGGAAAACTCCAACAAAGAGTATATGCATCTCAGGGTTAACTGATATGACTTAGATGCCAACTCCGACAAGCAGAGATTATATAGGGCGCTGTGTTCAACACATGCCTGCGGTTCCACGAGAAAATTGAGGGCATCTAGGTAAAGTTCATTAGCATGAAGAGATTCAGCAGTAATGGGCAGAAATTTGAGAAAGTAAACAACAAAACTTGGTCCCATCTCCTTCAAAATAGAGTAAGAGGGATATTTGAGATTCTTTTCGTCGAGTAGTTTAATATTTCTTTTAGGATTCAAATAGAGTGACAGCTGTAAAGACACCAATGCTTCAAGAGAAACTCGAGAATGTAGCAAATCGCTCTTATACAGATCAGCCAAGTAATCTAAAATGTCAACACAGTCAATATGAACCGGATTTGTATCGCTTTTCAACCAGGTGGGTGCAAATTGCCTCAAAAGATTAGATATCGTAACGATTGAGAGCTCAAAAACGTGCAACTCGTAAGCATCGAGCAAAGAAATCAACATACCCACCAAATCTTCCAAATCAGTTGGCAAAAGCTCTGTAATATTGTACTCTTCAAATAAACAGGATAACTCATACAAACAACTAAACTGTTTCACTGGAGAGTTGGTCTTTTTGATGAATGAAAGTACCTTATGGATGGATTTATTCACCGAATTCAACATTAAATCATTTGGCGAGTCAACGGCAATATAGTGTCTGAATAGGAATCTTGTTATCACTTGTAAATCAGTCTTTGCCGATTCACTAAAATTCATATTGAACGATCTGTATGGATCCAAAATCTTGCTCATCACTTCATCGTCCACATGCGAAAACTCAAATTCAAGTTTTGCATCGTTCATATCCTCAAAGCTTGCCAGATGAAGAAGATCCTCTACATTCATTTCAAAATACCTTTTCGTTTTGCAAAGAGAAACATCAGAAGTACGATTCAAAGTTTTCAGTACTGCTATGGTAGAAGCGGCCGACGACTTTGAATTGTTCTCTTTGTTAGAAGAGCAACTTAAGCTCTCTATTTCCGAAATCAATATATTGTCATAAACTCTCCTGAAAGATTCCAGAAGGTGCTCGTCATAATTATTAAGTTGGACATCGTCCAAATTAAAGCACAAAAGCCAGGAAAATAAAACCTCTTTTGAAGAAGAATTCGCAATCATCTTCAGATCGGTCATGTATTCCATTATTAGTTTTCTTCGCATATTAAGATCAATCCCCAATACCTCTGGGAGAATCGATGGGACATTTTTCAGCCATATGCGACTCTCTCCGACATACAACTGAAGCAATATATATTGTCTGGCATAAGCTTGCTCTTCCCATAACTTCAACAAAGGTAGGTTGAAATATTGAGCTCTGCCATCGTCACTGTATGCTTGAAATTCTCCTGGTTCGTACCCCGAGACCCATTTAATGAACGAGGATACATATCTTATATCCTCTGGCTCCTCAATATTCCGTAATTGGTCCCATTTAGAGAGTATCCAATTAGAGACCTTGTGACTAAAAAGTTTGACGCCTGAATTCGAATCACTAAGCAGAGTATTTTGTTTGTTTGATGTAAATGCGGAGTCGAAAAGCCTGATGGACTTAAATGAGAAGAACTTGCAGAGTTCAGCAACATTAAACCAAAATAATACAGACTCCTTGCAAAGAATAGAAGGACCATTGATTTCGGCCAAGTCCATCAATGTTTCAAATTGAGTTATAAGAGTCTTATCGATCCTAGACAGATCTAAAATTTTGGAATCTTTATCACATCCTAATCGCAAGATAACAGACAACAGAGAACATGTGAGCCTACACAGAGTTTCAAATTTGACCATCTCAAGAGAGTATCTCAGAATTCTTTGAATGGATGAGCTTTTAATTGCATAACTCATGTCATTTTGCTCTATCTGTGCGAGCATAGAGAATAACGTGAATAAAATTAGTAGAACCCAGCTGTCAATCGACTCATCCTGTGCTTCAAAGAGTTTGAGTAATCTTTCAATAAAGTAGTCGCTCTCTTTGATCAACTCATTTGTTATGCGATTCTGGGAAACGAGGTGGTGGTTGCATGTGGAGTCAGCAATGTGAAATAATAAAAGTTGCAAAGCTGTTACTGAAGTTATTACATTACCTGCACTGGATGACAGCGACATTAGAAATTCCAAACTTGAGTCAAAGCTACTCAAGTCACCAGAATCAACGTCACCATTTTCATAGCCATGGTGAACACGACGTCTTTTTTTTGCACGATGGGAAGGTAGTCGTATATCTTTATTTTGCCTTCCTGTGAAAGGAATAGAAGAGCCCAAATCTGAATCACGAGAGGCAATATCTCCAGTATTGGTATCCATATTAACATCTACATCAATTGATTCTATCTCACCTTTAGTAATCTTGCTATTTTTTGGATGAATAAGAGCTTTCATCTCGTAAAATTCTGTTAAAAGGTTGCATATACCCTGTCTCATTAACCATTTGTGAGGATCTGCATCTTTGTCCTTTCGACTGAAAAATCTGAGATCAAAGACTCCACCATTAACAGAATTTGGAAATTGGTTCATTTGGATTTCTCTTGTCGAGAGACTAAATTTCTCCGATCCAGAAGTGTCCAGCAGCCATCCTAATGTCTTATTGATCACGAGTTTTAAATCCTTCAATGTATTGGTCTGTGATCTACTTGAACCGTCGATTTTTTCTTGCCAATTATCTTGAAGTAAAATATCGGTATCGTTCAAGGTGCTGATACTATCAATTGAAGATACAGATGACTCTCTTTGATTACTTATGTCAATTTCACGTTCTTCATTTGATCTCAAACGGCCATTGGAATCAAAATTCCAATCGTCACCCATAACCTTAGGAAGCTTTGCCACATTGATGAATGGAGAAGAGATGTTTATGAACACTGCGATTTCATCCTTTAATACCTGATGTATTGAATCCAAATCAATGATAAACCTTGTACCTATAAGGTAAATCTGGTGGCACAGTTTGATGTCTGATAAGGAAGAAGTAACCAAGGCGCTATTGAGAATTCGAAATATGTATATCAAAGATTGACTATTTCTTCTGCTCAGATCTGTCATATGTTCTCTGAAATCACATATTATATCCAGAATCTCTTGAGTATATACCTTGTTTTTCAGTACAGCCAAAGTTGAAGTATATTGAGGTGACAAAAATGAATTGTAGATCTGAAACAATAAAATGAAGTATTTCTCATTACCTGAAAGTTCCATAGTCGAAATAGAGCCAAGTACTCTCAAAGTAAACTCAATAGTTCTAATATATTCAGTATTTTTGAGATGGTCTTTTAGACTCTGATTATTCAAAAGATCAAGCAACGAAAATATGAGATTATAACCTGTAGGCTCAATGATCGAATAAAGCGATTTGCCATGTTCGTATTTGTGCATGCAAGAGCCATCTCTTGCAAAGCCAAATATCGACTCAATTGAGCTGTTCTTGAACTTATGTACATAGTGAGGTAATGCGACTTGTACCAGTGTCTTGAAGAAAGATGATGAACGATGTAGCCTTGACTCACAAGAGCTCAACGAACTTGCAGATCCACTCGAAAATATCGTTATATCGTGCGATATACAGAAATGGAGAGACTCGATCAAAGCATAAAGTATCTTTGGAGTTAGCTGTTCCACAAAGATCTTGGAACTGAGATTTATATCATCGAGTCGGTTCAGTCCTTCAGTCCTTTCCCTTATCTTAGAAGATGATAGTAAGTCTGAACTCACGTGAAAATGAAAAAAGGCAAGGTTAGTAACTTATCTTTTAGTTGTAATGAATGACAATTAGTTTCTACTCACTTCGTATTTGTTCTATATCGAAACCAACCATTCTCTGGTGGCGCCAATTGAATAGTTTCAAGTGCTTATAGTGTATGATATCACTCGAATACTTTGCCTACTTTTGAAGTTACACCAACTTAATACAAAGAAACATGTTAAATAGATGTGATCTATCTCCACATGACGCGTCTATAGTCGGATTATCGACCTGAATTTTTTCTGTTAACTAAATTTTCTATTTTTTTACTGTATTTCTATAAGTTTTTTTTTGTAAACTGATATACTATTATGACATTATATATTTAAATAAAAGGGATGTAATTAAAACCTGTAAAAAGATGTGAAATTTTGACAAAGATATAAGATTTTTGAATTTATTTTATTTAAACAACAACACCAGAGTTAGAAGCAATACGTGGCCATAAATCAGCACATTCTTTACCGACTGGACCAGTGATAGCGGAACCTTTCATTTCACCCTTTGGGTTAACGATGACACCGGCATTATCTTCGAAGTATAAGAAAATACCATCTTTTCTTCTCCAAGCCTTGGATTGTCTGACAACGATAGCTGGCATGACTTTCTTTCTTAATTCTGGCTTACCTTTCTTGACGGTAGCCATAACCATATCACCAACAGCAGCGGCTGGTAATCTGTTTAATCTAGCACCAACACCTTTGACGGCCATGATGTATAAGTTTCTAGCACCACTGTTATCAGCACAGTTTAAAACGGCACCAACTGGTAAACCTAACTATATTAAAAAAGTAAACTGTTAGTAACTAAGGGACTCGATTTGATAGGGGGTTCAATTTTTCCAATAGTGAAATGAAAGTAGATCTGATAATGACGTCTTGAAAGTAAATGATATTGCACCTTTCTTGTTCTATTTGATTAATGAAGGGTCATCCCTCAAAAGCAAAAAAAATCATGGGTAAATAAATATATTACTTCGGAATCATGAGGTGTAAATATAGGACTGAGAGTGGGCTTGTAGTCTTCACCTCATACACTTTCAGTGTATCGATACAATTTGCTAATGGAGAGGATAAATATACTTTATAACATATGGGACATATTTAAAGGTCCTCATGGAGTGAAAACATTTTTCAAATTCAAATGACATAAAATTTATACTCAATAACTCGTTCAACTGATTCTTTTTCAGACTACATTTCGATATACTTTCATTTCATAGATATACGTATGGCTCTTTGTTTGATGATTGGTGAAATAATGTATTAAATCAATGATTAACTTGATATCCAAAGTTGCATATATTTCGATTGGTAAATTGATTGTGATATAGTTCAATAAAATAGATAGAGGGTACATACAGACATACGGAATTTGTTACCGGAAGCACCTGAACCAGACATTCTTGATATACTTTATTAATGTTAATTATTTATGTAACAAAAAGATGAAAGTAAATGTGCAAGGTAAATGTATAGTTAATTATACTGGTTAATATTTTTTTAGTTGTATGAAAACCAACTAGACCATCTCACTCTCTGCTCTCTTTGAAAATTTTCGCTTTCTCGCTCTGGGCCCAATGCGGTAATCAACAGTCACATCTCAGGACTCTTTGGGTAGCGTATGCGGTGTGGGGTGTGAATGTTTCCCGATTCGCAGACACAGCGCGCTCACCCGTGTGCTACTTTGGCAGAGTCTATCGTCCCACTAGCAACACGGGATCTTGTTGTGTTGGTATCAGTCGCGTGAGCTCTGCGGCGATCGTCCCTCTACTATATATAGTTTGGTATTAAAACGATTTATTCCCCATATATTAAAATCAAATTGGATAAACTACATAAATACATAAAAAGAACACACTTGGACGATCTCATGATTCAACTAAAATGGAAACGAATAGAAGAACACTAATAATGAAAATACAATCATGACAGTAATAATAAAAATAACAAAAATAACAAAAATAACAAAAATAATGATAAATAACACATGGCGTAGAAATGAAGGTTGAAAAAGATGAAAAAAGTATTTAACGCAATTAGTGGACGGAACTCGTTCTATATCGTTCAAGTAGAGGCAGTCTGGTCGTTTTCTTCTAGAAATGTTTGAAGATACTCTTGGACGTAGATTGCTGCTTTTTTATATCTCTTAGAAGAATATTTCTCGTAAACAGCCAAATGGTGCTCGTTATAGTTCAAACAACAGTTAAGAATATGATTATTCATTTCGATCAGTTGTGAATCGGTGTATCCGGAATAAAATATGTGTTTCTCACTCCATGGATCATCACGATTGAGTAATCTTCTGGCTAATAACATAGATCCCGCACTGACGAAAGATGATGGTGTTGTTACGAACTTTGAATCGACTAAAGCAACCTCTAAGAAATATTTTGACAAAGTTCTAACTTCGTTATCGTAATCGTCAGCCTTGGAAATATTTCTCAGGAAACTCATAGGACCAGGATAACATAAATCGAATTTAAGCACTCTGATCATGAACTTCTCGGCAGACATGAACTGTTCAGTTGAAAATTGGTTTCCTAGAACATAGCACATCTGTTTTATTGTTGGATAGTTGATCTCTTCGAATTTGGAGGCAATAAACAGCGCTACAGCACCACATAGCTGATATCTGGTAAGCGAGACATTCTCCTTCAGACACAAGAATCTATCCATTAAATTTATTGACAAGAATAAAGTCTCGGGCAACAGATTAAATCTCTGATGTATTTTAATGATCCAACTAACTAGTTCACTTCTATGTTGATATTCAATTTCAGGATGATTTGTTAGGCATTTTGTGCTTGGCAAATATTTCATCTCCAATTCATGTAAATAATTTATGATCTCGGGTCTATATTCGGATACCATGGTAATATCAAACAAATCTTCATCGTTTGGATCAAAATATTCGGAATTATATTTGGCAAAGATACTTGTCAATTCTTGTTCAATGGAATCATTGAATTCGGGTTGAAATTGAAATAAGAAATCGTTCCTATCTAGTTGAGATTCCTCTTCGGTTTCAATTAGTTTTTCGTACATATTATTTTCTTTTAAATCATGTTTTTCGTCGGTCACTATATCAATTTGTTTATTCTCCAATGCATCAGTATTCCCATAATCGTTTATAATTTCGTCGACTAGTACTCTGCTTGCAGAGCTATCTCTGGATAAATCTTTGTCTTCCTTAATATTGATTGTACTTATAGATGATGGCCTTAAATTATTAGTAATATTCTTATTGTAAGATAAGGACTTTCGTGGTTGATTGATCTCAGAGCTTGATAAAACCCCAAGAACTGTTCTCTCTCTTCTATTGTTAGTTAAAGCATTGCCGCTGTTATTCTTGTTGATTCCGGGTTTACTTATGTTGGCCTTCGATGTTAGGAGTGCATTTTCATCTCTATTGTTGTTTGTGTTGTTATTATCAATATGTTGAAGAGATCTACTACTGCTACCAACAACGTTATCCTTTGGGATAGTGAATCCTGCCATTGTCAAAAAATAAAAAACGACCTTAAAATATCAATTGAATTACCTGCACCCAATTGGCTATATCTTCTGATAAGTTGGAGTAACTTTTAAAGGACAAAAAATAGGTTTATTGAAGAAGACAACGTTTGTTTTGATATTTATTTACCTTACAAATTAAATTAAAAAACGCTTGATTTCTTTGTGTACCTTTTGACAGCCTATTAGAGAGGTGCGAGGTGTGTGCTCGCAACAACCGCCTTTGTTGTGCTGTCGCGTGCAGAGACATCGCCACGCATAGAGCGCGTTCGCGTCGAGCGTGGCGCAGCTAGCAGCCAGCAGCCAGCATAATTAGCATAATTAGCATAATTAGCGGTCAGAAGGTGGAAGAGGCTGTGGCTGTGCCCCTCGTTGAAGGCAGAAGGCGCAACCAAAAGAGTTTCTCTGAAACGAAAGGAAGTGAGAGAGATATATGTAGAGCTAAGTAGTATACTCACTGTCGTTCTTGTTAGAACAATAACATTTCCAATCAACCACTATATATTATTAACAGATCATACTCATAACGTGGTACAAGGCTGCCATTCATTCCTTTCAGCAGATCCATTGTCCCTCCATCAGCGCCCGCACAGTGCTCAATCACCAGATCAAGATCTTTATCTCCTGCCTGCCTTACTCATCTCATCTCATATCGCAGCTGATTCCTTTCTCATTTGCCGTCTCCGTCAATAGACTAAAACAGCAGTACTCACCCCACCCCCGTGCACCGCTGGCTTGAAACTCATTAAGACTGCTACCACTTACTACACTACTACTCTACACTAATCGATTAGATCATAGTTACATATACTCTCTGCTTTCCCGCATATTTTCCTGCTGATTTTAGGTGCAGTTTCTATTGTATCTATATTACAAATTATTGTTCCTAGCCTCTGGTATTTACTCCTTTGGGTTCAGGCATCTTTTTCTCCCTAGGGACTCAACTGTTAGACATTGACCCTTAACTTCCCAGTGCAGTTTTTCGTCGCCTTAACGCACTCCCGTCTCGTCAATCCCTTCCCCCCTTTTTTTTTGACCGTTTAAATATAGACACACGACTCATAACTATATTTTTGAGTTGTTTGTTCTATATTTGGATCTTTTTTGGCATTCTTCTCCTCGGATTCCTTATTACTACATCAACTGATACCAAGGATCCCGGAATAATTCATTTATTTTACCGTTTATCTTCTCAACTAATTTAAGGTTTTCCTCTGAGTGTTTTTCTTTTCATTCCAATCACCAAATCTGGAGGTATTTTTTTATCTATAGAGCCAATTTAACTCAATTTTTATTCAAGTCGAGATTTATCCTTTTGAGAAAAACACTTTTATTAGATAAATTGTTTCTATTTGTTTTGTTGGAATTAAGATTGGCCAAAGTTATTGAACTACTAACTCAATAGTTTCATTGTATAACTCTCGGTTGCATACGAATAAATTGCAATTTTCGTGTAACTTCTACCAATACTCTCACAGCCTGCAGCATTATTATTTTTTCCCATTTAAGGCATTGTTCATTACGGCACTTTGATTGATCATTCTCATTGTTAATTCGTTTTCTTCATTCTTCACTAAAATCAAGTATTGATCGGATATCTTCAATCGACTCATTGGTTACAATTAGCGTTCAATTTCCCTTTGATCATCTTTTCTTCTTATAAATTTATTTGGTAACAGTTACTTGTTTTCTTTTCAATCAAATTAACTTCTTGCTAGGCATTGCGCCATTTCAAATCAACTCTGTACAATATGTCTGATCAGCCATCATATTCCCCCTCAGACTTGAACTCCAAGCTGCAAGACATGTCCTTGTATAACAATAGGAGAGCAATAAATCCTGCTGTCCAAGCAAAACTACTTGCTTTCCAGGAGAAGAGAAAGCAGCAACTCTCACAACCACAACAGGACCAGCAGCAGCAGCAGCAGCAACAACCTCAATTACCACAATTGCCCCAACTCCCTCAAGTGCCTCCAGTGCCCCAAGTGCCTGAAGCATCACAACAACAAGAGCAACAATATCAACAGCACTATCAACGACAAGAAGAGCGAGAACATCAAGAACAGCAAGAACAGGAACAACAAGAACAACGTGGACAACTCGAAGATATACAAAGGACTCATCAACAGCAGCCGTACGAGTCTTCTCAGCAGTCATCAAATGCAAATTCTTTTATATCTGTGAACGACTTGCACCCTTTGAGTTCACCTTTTTCGGAATCGCCAGCAGTATCTAATGCAGCTACTCCTAAAGATGAGGATGACGTCGTTTTGAATACGCTGCCAGGAGAGGGAATTGTTAGACGTACTTCGTTCAGACTGCCCAAACAAGGTTCCACAAACTCGTTGCGTTCAACTTCAAGACACGGAGATTCCTCTACGAATTTGGACCAACCTGCTCAAACACAACCACAACCACAATCACAAACACCATCGCAATCGCAATCACAAACACCATCGCAATCGCAATCGCACAATCAATCCCACCAGCACTCGCCTTTATTTATCAACTCTTCAAGTTCTCCGGGTTCAAGCATCTCGAACACTCCTAGCTCTTCTTCTATATCTACACCACTGGAAATGCCACAGATGAAATTTGCCGTGGACGATTATTTAACTCCTACCTCTGGAAGTATACCCAATAAGCCATTTTCATCCCCTTCTACTCCATTGGCAAATCCACTTGATAGTAGTCATAAACAACTGAATAATTCATTTCCACTGAGGGCTAATTCTCCTGTTATTCCCTCTGTGTCGGCAGATATACCAAATTCGTCTACTCTTTCGTCACCAGCGGCCGTTTCATCCGGTGAAGGATTACCCAAGAGATCTACACTTTCGCAAAGAAGGGGTCTGAAGTTGGATATAAACTCATTGATCAATAATAATAATAATTCTATTACCCCTGAAAGACCTCCTCCATCTAAGTTTAATCCTTTGGCAAATCCAAATCCAATGGCACAAAAGAGAGGAGTCGCATCGAAGATGGATAAGTTAAGACAAAATGTGTTGCCTCAGAGAGGTGTCAATAACAGTGGTCTTACTGGTGCTACCGCCACAACCACCGCTGCCACTAATAATAGTCTTAATTTAAATCTAAATATGACCCCAGGTGGAATGTTTGCCAATTATTCCAAATATGTTGATATTAAATCAGGTTCGTTGAATTTCAAAGGTAAAGCTTCACTTCATTCCAAAGGTATTGATTTCACCAATGGATCTTCTTTCAGAATTTCTCATGATGATTTAGAATTTGTTGACGAATTAGGAAGGGGTAATTATGGTATTGTTTCCAAAGTATTACATAAACCTACTGGGATTATAATGGCTATGAAAGAAGTTAGATTGGAATTAGATGATTCTAAATTCAGACAGATTTTAATGGAATTGGAAGTGTTACACAATTGTAACTCTGATTGTATTGTTGATTTTTATGGTGCTTTCTTTGTTGAAGGTGCAGTTTACATGTGTATAGAATATATGCAAGGTGGATCGTTGGATAAAGTTTATTTTGATGGTATACCTGAAGAAGAATTGGCTTATGTTACTAAAAGAGTTGTAACTGGTTTACAAGAATTAAAGGATAAGCACAATATCATTCATAGAGATGTCAAACCAACCAATATTTTAGTAAATGAGATTGGTAAGGTTAAACTTTGTGATTTTGGAGTTTCTGGTAATTTAGTTGCCTCATTGGCAAGGACTAATATTGGATGTCAATCATATATGGCACCTGAAAGAATCAAATCGAATTCCCCAGATGCTGCAACTTATACAGTTGCCAGTGATGTTTGGTCGTTAGGTTTATCGCTTTTAGAGATTGCCAATGGATGTTATCCATATCCACCTGAGACATATGATAATATATTTTCTCAATTGAGTGCCATTGTTGATGGTGATCCACCAAGTTTACCCGATGGGAAATTTTCGAAAGAAGCACAAGATTTCGTAAGGCAGTGTTTGAACAAGATACCATCTAAGAGACCTCACTATGCTGAGTTATTGAAACATCCGTGGTTGGTGAAATACTCAGATGAAGATAGAGGTCAAACGTTGATGTGTGATTTAGTCAAGAGTCGTTCTGAAATTTTGAAGAATAATAAATTAGACAAAGTTAACAAAAAGGTTCCCGCTTTGCATAAGAAACAAATTAATAGCTAGATACGTATATCATATTATATAGTAATAATAATAATAACTTCATAATAATAGTAATAATAATCATAGTAATATAACCAATATATATAGACATAAAGAAAAAAAAATTGGTTTTATGAATTAAATCAATGAAGTATACGTTTATTGTATCAAAATTAAAAAAAACAAAAATGAAATGAATAAATACACCAAAAAATAAATGCCTCTTGCCAGAATTGAACTGGCGACCTTTGCATTACAAGTGCAACGCTCTACCACTAAGCTAAACAGGCGAGTGTCTTCTTAAATGACGAATTTGTTCCGCCATTCCGTGTATTAACACCTCACACCAGATTGGTATGAAGATTAGTTATCAGGGGGTACTAAGTCAATTGAATCACTTATCTATCTTTTACATTCCACGTTTCATCAAAGATGAAATTCGATACTGTATCGGAATCTTGTAAAATGAGCGATTTATTGATGTTATCCCTGGAATTCTCTCATGGAATTTACCAGTTATCTTTTTGCGATTTTCAAATGTTATAAATATTTCGTACGTGTTCACTTGATTCTTTAGAAATATGTAGGAATTTAAAATCGAACAATTTGGATGAAAATACCCAAAGATTGATAGTCACTATATTGCTGTTTATTATTTATTACTATTATTATTTATTACATCGTATATAGTTTTATCATTTCATTCGTTTTGATCCAGTGAATTAGAAGCATCGGTGGCATCTTCGATATTCATATTGTGATTTTCACCATTGTTGTTTGTTCCATTATTATTATTATTGTTACTATTGTTATTATTATTAGTATTATTAGTATTATTAGTATTATTGTTATGGGTGTCGGTATAATCCAATGGTGATATCGAACTACCATCATCGATACTTTGTCGTAGCTGCTGTAATTGCTCTTGTAATTGTACGATGAATTTTGAAGCCAGTTCAACGGTAGTTGCCTTTGATGGTACAATTACTTCATTTTTCAAAAAATCCGGAATTAATTTCTCCAAATCTTGAATTGCGATGTTCATTCTATTTCTTCTTCCTTGTTCTGCCAACTTATGGTTAACTTTCTTATCTGAAAAGGAACTTACCGATGATCTTCTTCTTCCCGACGAACCTTCGATTGAAATATCCAAATTACCGCCACCATTGTCATTATTATCCAATGAGAATTGTTGGGCACCTTGATTGAAGAAAGTATGATTGGAAGAAGGTAAAATGACGGGAGATGAACTGATTATCGATGAAGCCTTGGTATTGGACAGATGGTTTGGATTTGCCAATAAGTTATCCTTTGAAACGCTATTTGTAGGTTTTAAAAGAGGAGTTGAATCAACAGAATTTGGTCTCGAACTTCCCCTTGATTTAATACTTGAATTGGGAGAACCATTCAATGGGATCTTGGACATTAGTGCAGCTGGTGTAACTGGGTTCAGCGAATTTGTGATTTCTTGGTTGAATGTATTAGAAGGAGGAGGCATCATTTCTGACGAAGGCAGATTGTTGTTGTTGTTATTATTAGTATTGCTATTGGTACCTTGAGCAAAATTAGACGCAGATTCGGGAAGCATATCAAATACATTACTGGAGGTATTAGTATTCTGACTCTGTGTAGCCTGATTCTTGTTCTTCGAATATCTCCGATGATAACTCGAATGTCTAGCGATGATTATTGGGGATTGAACCGGTCTGCTATTTGGAGTTGTTGATCCATTGGCTTGCTGAGATTGACTGTTGTTCGAAGATGAACCAACGGAGGGATTTGTGGGTCCAAAAATAGGGGTTGTTATCGGCGTTTTTGTTCTTTTATAACTGGATCTTCTTGAACTTTGATCATCATGAGCCATATTGGGTGACATAGAAGTCGTAGTCGATGTGATTTGGGCAAATGGTGGTGGTGGAGGAGGAGGTGCACCAGGGGAAACGTTTGTACTACCATTATTTGAAGATTGTCCAAACTGATTCTGTTGACCTTCCATATTTTCGTTAGGATCTTGTGAAGATAATCTTTTGGTTCTCATGGTTGGGATTCTTGAAGACATGTATCCCAATGCAGGTGAACTCAAAGGAGAGAATCGATTATTCCCACTACCACTACCGCTGATGCTCGAGTTATGATGATTGCTGTTACTACCATTAAAATGATGCGATTTGTCAAGAGGCATTACCGCAGGCGATATTAAAGGTGTGAATATCTCTTTAGTGTTTATCACATCTGAATCCATCATCAGATCTTGGTTAAGCACTTTATCCAAAGAATGTGATTGATTTAAGTCTGATGATTGATAATTTGAAAAATGATTGTTTAAGTCATCACGATGATCTTTGAGAACAGAATCGAAATCGTTGAAAAAACCATTAATTTCATGAACGCTTACTTGATTTGTATGAGAATTTAAATTCGAAGTTGGTGCAATATTCTTACTATGTGGGGAGTCATTATCCATATCTCCAGTTATTGGAGTAAGACCAGTAGTGGAGTTATCAGTCAATGAATTTGAATAGTTTGAATGACTAACGTCATTTGATGGGAGATTACCGTCTTGGTGAACAGAGGATATGTTGTTATTAACTGCATGATTATTATTGGAACTATTGTTATCTATAAATTGGTTCAAGTCGTGAAGAACGGTAAAGTTATTCCAGATCTCGAAATTATCCAAATTGAAATTCTCCAAGTTTTGATGGATGGCATTATTCGGCGAGTTTATAGCACTGTTGACGTTTGAGCTGTTCTCTGGATTATGTGGGGTTACAGCTGAATTGCTATTGATTTCATTATTTTCGGTATCGGCACTGGTATTGGTATTGGTATTGGTATTGGTATTGGTATTGGCGTTGGTATTGGCAGATGCATTTTGAGATGTACTCTGGGAGGTTGTTTCCGATTTGAGGGCGATGTTGGTAATACTGTTGGGTGATAATAAAGAATCTGTCATCAACATATCTGATTGATGGTTCATGGTGTACCTTT
The DNA here is from genome assembly GCA_030567875.1 of Wenyingozyma nitratophila. Classification (NCBI taxonomy): domain Eukaryota; kingdom Fungi; phylum Ascomycota; class Pichiomycetes; order Pichiales; family Pichiaceae; genus Wenyingozyma; species Wenyingozyma nitratophila. The sequence continues at coordinate 452,149 of JAJLSW010000006.1, forward strand.
TGCGGGAACACTTGAATGGGGTGTCTGAATATTAAAAATATGTAGGAACGAAAAAGATGATATTATTAGCAATTTCTTTACTACAAGAGAAAAGTAATTTTTGTTTTGGGTATAAGAAAGGGCTAATGCGATAAATAGAGTGAATGAGTGGGATAGTGAAATTAATGGGGAGGGATTGGTATTGAAGTATATTATCAATAAGTAAGTTGAGTGTATGATATTGAAAGTAAGTATAATCAATGATATTGAAAGGGTTGAGTCCCGTTTCCCTTTGTAAGGTTTAATAAATTCTTGTCCTTGTGATTGAAAATGAATAAGCGTAGGGATCGGGGTGTGCCGTGGAGAAGGGCTATAGAGAAAGCAGATTTAGTGCAATAAAATTCCGTGTAATTGTTAATGGGTAACGGTTTCTGCCCCTGCAAATTATCATTTGACTCGTTAAAGTATGCTCTTGTGGGTTAATGCTTGAATTTAGTGGTTCAAATGTCAATTTTAATTGCGTCTCTACATTTCCCACGTGGGGGGCTGCCCGATTGGGAAGCGGCAGGGGCAGGGCGGTGCGGGATGGGTGGCGAGTGGCAAGTGAATACGTGGCGAGTGGCAAGTGTATCGGTGTGCGGGTGTGCGGGTGTGGGGAAGCGTGACAGTGACTGTGGCGGTAATAGTTATCGTAGCAGTAATAACGATAGTATAGTAATAGTAATAATAAATAACGCATATATATATATATATATAATGTAATCGGTGCCTAGAGGTTAGATATTTCCTTCCTTTCGTGCTAGTTTGTATGCATGCTCACTAGGGTAATGAATATATGGAGGTTTGTAGATTTGATTGTCCAATAAATTCTGATAATTACCTTCGGGTATATCTTTCTTCAATTGTAAATTTTGAAACACACATTTATTGAGTAATTTCTCTGCGCTTCTACAATTCTTAAATTCCATATTACCCTGGTTTAAACATTGGTAGTGCAATTGAAACTCTTTAAAACAATGGGTATTCAAATCTTGTATAACGGAGGCCGCACATCTCGTTACCCTTCTACCTTCTTTCATACATTTAATGGGCCCATTACGCCCATTTTCAGCTTGACACATCATAAAATCATCGTTGAAATCTTGACAACGTGCAGCTATGAAGAAACTTGCACTGTATAACGGTCCTGTCGTTGCTCCGATTTCCTTCACATGAGGGATATCACTTGGTAATTTCCCATTTTCAAAAACATACTCTGTATCTCTAATCTTATCGGTGACGGGATTATTAGTGATGGTTTCATAATTGGCACCCGAAGACATCCTGTGTGCTCTATGTGTTCTATATAACCTTTATAAGTTTACCACTACTGATCAACCAAGAGCAACAACTATCGGTGCACCAACACAAGAAGATCTAGATTCCTTTAAACCACAACTACTCCACTTTTTGGGTAATTTCCCTTTCTCTTTCCCAGTCCACGACCACCAACAATCGACGCGCCGATCGACGCTGGAAAAACCGAGCGAGATCTGAGATTTTTTGGCCGGCTGAGAATTTTCTGTTGTTGTGCCTGTTGTTTCTATGGCAGACAGATGTATGTATACATATATATGATCTACCACTGGGTTACATCGCCTGTCTCTACTAGGTTCAATCAATCACTACAATCGACCAAATTCGAGTTATATATATAAAGACATGTTTGGTGGAGGTTCTACAGGTGGATCCTTTGCATTTGGTAACACCAACAACTCCAACTCTACTCCTTCTTTAGGTGCAGCCCCCGGTGCAGGTGCAGGTAATACTGGTTTCTCATTTGGCAATAACGCAGGTAATGCTGCCACTACTGCCAATGGCTCTTCTGCCTCATTTGGATTTGGACAACAGAAACCAGCTGGCCCAGCTGCAACATCTGGTGGATTGTTCGGTCAAAGCAATACCGCTAATCCTAATACCTCAGCAGGTGGATTGTTTGCTCAAAAGCCAGCTGCTCCTACTTCAGGTGGATTGTTCGGGAATGCCAATGCCCCTGCCGCTCCAGCTGCTCCAGGTTTAAGTGGTGGATTGTTTGGTAACAAAACATCCGCCCCTACTTCAACGGGCTTGTTTGGTCAAAATAACGCTACCAATACCACTGCTGCTTCAGGGGGGTTATTTGGTAATAAACCAGCTGCTCCCGCTTCAACTGGACTTTTTGGCCAGAACAATACCACTACCAATTCAACTGCCACTGGTGGATTATTCAACCAAAATAACAATACAACAAGTGCAACATCTGGTGGTTTATTTGGTCAAAACAACAATACATCTAATGCTGCTTCAGGTGGCTTATTTGGTCAAAATAACAACACCTCAAGCGGTTTATTCGGCCAATCCAACAACCAACAACAATTGCAACAGCAACAACAACAACAACAACAGCAGCAGCAGCAGCAACAACAAAATTTCACCAGTTCTGGTCAACCTGCATTCGCATGGACTCAACAACCACAACAAAGCATATCTCAACAACAGCAACAACAGCAGCAGCAGCAACAACAACAACAATTCAACCCCCAACCATCATCTCAACAGCCTCAACAAAGTTATATTCCTACAATCAACGATCAATTGATCAAGATTCAAAACTCGTGGGACCCAAATTCAGCTCAATGTAAGATGAACACCTATTTTTACAACAAGATTCCTTCAAATGAACTTATTTCCAATTACCAAAGACCACAAGATGAATTACCTCAAGATTGGGAAAAGGCTATGAGTAATAGACCAACTAAATACAACTCTATACCTGTCAAGGCTAAAGGATTTGAAGACCTATTAAAGAGATCAAATACTCAAACCGATCATATCAAACAATCAAGACTTATCTTGAACCAAGTCAATGATAATTTGATCAAGCTTATCGAAAAGCATGATTTAGATACAATCTCAAGGTTATTGAATTGTAAATTGAAACAAAAGAACTTATCTAAGAAGTTGTTGAACATTTCGATAATCTTAAGTATCTTGAAGAGTAAAGGATACCCATTATCCAACGAAGAAGAGAAATTGGTTGCCGAATTAGAGCAATTGAACAAGAAGGTCGACAATCCTATTGGTTTAGCCAGATCTAACGAGTTATGGGCTAGATTATCCAATTTGAGAGAAAAGGCAAAGAATTTGTCAAAGCACCTCGAAGGTTTAGACGAGTTGCACAACATGACTAGTGAATTGGGTGATGCAAATGCCAACAGACAAAGTTCATCATCGGGACCAGGTCAAGCTCAAGCACAGGACGTTACACTCTTGAAACTTGCCAATGTACTAAAGAAGCAGCAACAGGGTATCCAGTACCTCTACGATCTCATAGAAACAGACAAAAAGACCCTGGAACAGCTCTTGGAGACCCAATGAGACCATCGACTCGAGCGACGCAAACGACGCAAAGGGCGAAAAAAAACACACACCTGAGTGGTCAGCCTTTTAGAGACTTCCCATTTGTAATGATTGTATAATTAATAGTTAAATACCTACTTTACCCCATCTCTTCTGTAATATTATACCATTATCCATATAAATTATCAACCATGTCTGCATTAGAACGAGAAATGCGCTCAATGTCCTTACAATCCACCTCGGGAAATCGTAGATCAGGCTCTAAGACACCTAAGAAATCTTCGGGCCTCAAGTCACCTAGAAGTGGGGTTACCTCCGATGATGAAGATGAATTGGATATAGATTTAAATTTTGGCAAACAATTGGATGAACTTTTGAATGAGAAGTTGAGCAGTGGATACTTAAACTCTGACAGTGGTAATGAAGATGATAAATTAAGCGATCGATCCATGTCTGTTAACAGCACGTTGAACTCAAGATCGGGGTCAAGGTTGGATTCAATTATGCTTCAAAGCTCAGATGTAGATGATGAAGAGGATTCTAATGGAAGAAACCGGATATTCACAGTTAATGATGTCATCACTACTTTGAATTTGCCTAGAACTCAGTTAAATAGTGCTTCGAGAGAGGTACTTTTCTACGAACTATACAAGATGATTGTTAGTAAACCTATGAGCAACTCAATGATTGTCAATGAAAGTGATCTTTTACAATTGATAAACTTCATAAGGACAAGCAGATCACATATCGAGTTTATTACCTCATTGAAAGCGTGTGTTGCGTATAGTTTGATCGATGTAGATGAAATTGCATCCACGGTGATTGAGAAACTGTTCCCACTCTTGTTGGAGAAGATTGTCGATCCTAATAATGAAGATGATCCAGACGACCAAGAGAAATTGAACAGACAAGTGATGGTCAAGTCAACATGTATCATATCTTATGTCAACTTATTGTTGGTAATAATGGATGGATCTGGTTGCTCGGGTGTGGAAGAGTTTGCAGATTTACTGATTGAATTAGCTGAAGGTTATCTTCCTGCTTCAAACAACTCGACTTATCACGAAGAATTGGTTATCAATTCATTAAGTGGAATTGGTATCGTGGTGACTTTAATCTATAAGAACAGACAAAATACACAATCCCTGGATAATTTTATTCAAGATAATCTTCCTCGATTCTTAGCATTCTTGGAACCCGATATCACAGCCAACATCCAAAAATCCGCCGCTAGATTGATTGCTCTATGTTATGAATTATTCGACTATCAAGACGAAGAGAATGGCGATTATGGAGAGGTAGATGATGAGGAAGATGATGACTCATTTGTGCCATACTACGATATAAATGAGGTGACTACAGCAATCAGTTCCTTGATCCGTCAATCGTCAAAGAAAGTATCGAAGAAAGATAAGAAGGAATCTAGATCTGTCATGAGAGAAGCCCTAAATACTGTCGAAAATTATTCTACGAAAGAATTGAGAACACAGTATAAGAAACAAATAACAAGACAAAAAAATGACGATGGTGAGTCCACGGTCGTGGTGTTGTCCAGGATCAAGCTGTCAAAGACAAGGACTTTTGCCGTGACTTCATGGTTTACCTATTTCCGTATCATGGTCCTGAAATGGGCGTATGGACCTGGGTTCCAGATTCATCTTTTCAACTCGAGAAGTATAGATCTGAAGGAATTGATCGTGAAACCCGAAAGATACATAACTGGATCCTATGGTAAATTTATACCTGATGATTTACAATTTGGTGGCGATGGTGATTACAACGATGATTTGTCCGGTACCTCGAAGAAAATATCGGGAAAGGCCAAGACCATCAAGATCAATGCTGCTAGGACTACAAAAGCCCGTCAAGAACTCGGGGAGACAGACGAATGACGTCTCCATATATATAATACATCTATACCACAAAACACTTGCATAATTCAACTAATTAAATACATTTTTTAACATTTTTAATTCATTTCCAGTCGCGCAAAATGAAATGTAAACAAAATAAATTGAAGCTCAGATCAGTCTCTATTAAGAGTATGCGTGGGTTAAAAATAAAGGTAAATAAACGTTTGAATATCCTCATTTAATTAACTTTATATAACAGTCATGGCAGAACAGAAGATACTCAATCAGCCTGTAGTGATAGACAACGGGTCTGGGATAATTAAGCCCGGTTTTGCAGGAGATGAGAAACCAAAGAGCCTGTTCTCAAACATTGTAGGAAGACCAAAATACTCCAGAGTTATGGCTTCTGTATCTGGTGAAACGACCAACACAAGCACATCCGTCTTAGCCAATGATAACATCAATACAACTAATCCATCGTCGGGTATGGGGAAGGGTCAAAGTCAAGAGAGGTATATCGGTTCCAAAGCCCAGGCGAATCGTGGACTATTGAAGTTGAAATATCCAATGGATCATGGAATAGTCAATAATTGGGATGATATGGAATTGGTATGGTCATATATGTTACAGAACGAGTTATTCATCCACCAAACATTGGATGACCATCCTATACTGATCACAGAAGCTGCTTTGAACCCTAAATCGAATAGAGACAAGATGTGTTCCATATGGTTTGAAGTTTTCAATTCCCCTGCGATGTATATAACCATACCATCTATATTGTCGCTGTATTCTTCGGGAAGAACTACAGGGGTAGTGATTGATTCCGGGGACGGCGTCACACAAATCGTACCTGTTTATAATGGATTTGCATTGCCCTCTTGTATCAAGAGAATAGATCTGGGAGGAAGAGACTTGACTCATGATTTGAGCCTACAGTTAAGAAAGGCCATTGGATTGAGTCTAACAACTTCAAGTGAGCTGGAGATTGTACGGAATATGAAAGAGCGTTGTTGTTACATTTCAAAGACAAAGATTGATCAAAATTACGGTGATTTGGATTACTATTACAATACATATAGAAGAGATGGATCAAAGGATAGTTTAAGTAGCGGTCAGAATAATAGCGATAATCAACTCGTGAAGTATAGGTTACCAGATGGTAAATTGATATCCATTGGAGCTAGGGAAAGATCCATAACTGGTGAGATCTTATTCAACCCAAGTCTGGCGGGTTTAGAGTATGATGGTGTTCATGACCTGTTGAACAACAGTATACTGAAAGCAGATATGGATTTGAGATCCGCTTTATATCAAAGTATAGTTTTATCGGGCGGTAATACCACCATGGGTGGGTTTGGTGATAGGCTACTCACGGAGTTGAAAGGGATGGTTGATTACAAAACAACAAAGCTTAAGATATACGCCACGCCCGATAGAAAGACGAGTAGTTTTGTTGGTGGGTCGATCTTAGCAAGTCTTAGTACTTTTAAAAAGATGTGGATAAGTAAAGACGATTATCATGAAAACCCAGATTTGGTCAATATTAAATATCTATAGATCACTATGTATGAAGGAAAGTTAATGTACTTATATACAGTAATATCTGTCACCAAAATCACCTAAACCAGGAATGACGAATTTCTTTGGATCTAGACCTTGATCAATGGCACCGGTAATGATTTTAACCTTTGGATATTTGTCTGAGAAGACTTCAATACCTTCTGGGGAGGCTAACAAGTTTAAGAATAAAATTCTATCTTCGGCAACACCATTTTCTAATAAGACATCAACGGCCATGGCGGCAGAACCACCAGATGCTAACATTGGATCCAATAAAAATACATATCTTTCAGCAATATCTTCTGGTAATTTGACGTAGAATAATTTTGGTAAAGCAGTTTCTTCATCTCTTTGAATTAAAATCTTACCGATTCTTACGGAACGACAACAGTCTCTTAAACCTTGTTCCATAGATTCACCAGCTCTGATGATGGAGACACCACAAATCTTACCTAAGAATCTAGTACCTTGGTATTCAATTCCGGTTGGAGTATAGATGGTATGTGGTTCAACTGGTAATTGGTTAAGACCCTCTTCGACTAAAAGTCTGATGATACGATCAGAGTAAAAGTTGAAGTCTCCACGCTTTGTGGTTTTATCACGGATGATACTGTATGAAATCGGTTAGTTAATCAGAAGGACTTGGGTAAAGTTTGGTTGGTATACATACGTGTAAAGACTCTTTAATTGGTTGGTTTGTGGTAGTAATACAACGTTGGATGGGACTTCAGACATCTTTGGTAGTGTGTTTTTTCAAATCTTGAAGATCAGCAATGGAAAGTGTATCAAAAAAAAAAAGATAGCCCAATTCCACCTATATGACCCAAAGCAGCATGAGCGGTCAACCAGACATTTAATCCCATGCCCGTCAAAGAAGTCTCACTCTCACTCCCGTGCGATAAAGAGAATATTTTTTCCCTGCATTTCTTTTTTCCCTTTCCGGCATACGGCTAAATGCTGCAACACTTGGGTGTGTTGTGGCGTACATCGTCCGTTTCTTACAGGTATCAATATTTCTATTACGGAGTTGTACAGGTACTCAGATAGTTGATATGGCCTATATCAGTAGGCCTCTAATAATAATAATAATAATAATACACAAAAAAAAATATATATAACCCATTATATGAAAGAATAAATAAAACTAAAAATTAACAAAGGATGGAAATAAAAATAAAAGATGAATAAATAGAATGGGAAAAAGCCGTAGAAAGAATAAGAAAACACAAAGTGTGGTTGTGGTCTGTAAAAGATTGCAACTATGTGCCCCTTCTTCTCTCTCTCTCTCTATCCATATCTCTCTATCTCCCTCATTTATCATCATCTTGGGTAACGGGTCCCAAATCTATACCTAAGATTTGATTGTTCGAATATCTATTGGTAGAACTTGCGAAGAACGCAGATGATGACGATGATGAACCGTCATTAAGTGACTTGTTTGAGATTATATTCATCTTTCTTCTCTTCGCTTGAGCCATTGGGGAGCCAGCAGTCACAGTCCTGTAAACGTCATCGTCAACATCAATGTTGTCAAATATGTGCTCCTCGCTGGAGTTCTCATTGAGAACATTACTGATGCTGTTGGTATTATGATTACTATTGATCTTCGATGCCGTTGGTGAAGTGTAAAAATCATCAAGATAACTTGGAGAGTTCCATAATCTCTTTGAAACAGATCCAGATTTGATAGAAACTGGCGATCTCAACGAGACGTTGATTGGTGTTCTGAATTTATTCTGAGGCTGTGATTGAGGGATCTGTAAATGATTTGAGTTCAAAGAGGACAAGCTTGATGTCATCGGCGTTGTGGAATACGAGTTGACCAAGGATGGGGTAGAAGATGATGGTTGATGTTGGCTTTGTTGTTGTTGTTGTTGCTGCTGCTGCTGTTGATGTTGGCTCTGTTGTTGGGATTGTTGCTGCTGCTGTGGTAAAAATGAATGATGAGCCTGAAGCTGTCTATGGGTAATTGTTGATTGTGGGTGTAGTTGACCTTGTTGAGGTTGTTGGCGATTAGATTGTGAATGCGATGTATGCGATTGGGGTTTGAGTGTCTTTGGCGTTATTGGTTCCAATAAGGATAGTGGACCCGGTCCATTTTCTCCGTTTTTAATTGGAGACAGGTCAAATGTAGATCTACTACTAAATGATGAGGTGAACTCAATATTTTTGGCACCATACATTAAACTAGGAGAGTCTTGCATCGAGAGTATATTGAATGAGTTAGGAGTCAACATAAATCGCTGCAAATCTGTTGCACCGGTTCTACTGATCACAGGGGTTGCCATGAGATCATTGGAATTGAAATTCTGGTTATAAATTTCAGTACCGTTGTTCACGTTACTCTTGAACACAACTCTTTCTCCGCTTGCCGAGGCGATCCACGAAGATGAAGGAGCATGTAACTCTGGAATATCACCCAATTGGCCATCACCAGTGGTGGCACCATTAACCATGGAGTTTTTGACGGGTAAGAGCGATGATAAGGCTTGGTTTAGCGGTGGTAAATTTTCTTGATTAACATCTGCCATATCATTCTCTACAGAGTACTCACTATCGTATGAATCTGTTCTCTTGTGGCGTAACTCGGAATGCTGAAGACCAATGGCTGTATTGGATCTGTTCAGGACAGGAGCTTCTAAAGTTGTAGCTTTAGACACAGTTGTCATGGAATTGAATTTTTTGGCGGTGATTGGAGTACCAGTATTACTAGTACCATTATGATTAAGTCTACTAGCATTGGAAGAAATACCATTGCTATGTTTCATCTTCAAAAATTGGTACTCAAACCCATCGACGATTTTCCAAAAATGACCTTTTCCATCCTTCGATCTTTCTGTCTTGGTGAAAGATTTGTTCAAGGACAAATTATGTCTAATGGAATTTTGCCAACCAACTTCTCCTTTTCTGTAGTATTTGAAAGTATCTGAGATCCAACCATAGATTTGTGCTAAAGTCAGTTTTCTTTCCTCGGATCTTAAGATAGCCATACCAATAAGACTTGCATATGAATATGGCGGTTTCTCATCCGATTCAAATATAATCTCTGGTAACTCATGAGGTTTGGGAATGTATATATCTTGAGGACCTTTAGCCTTCTTTGGTTTTCTAGATGATTGTGATGAAGCCGATTTCACTGCATTAAACTTTGGCGGTAGCGGTACATTGGACTTACTCAGGCTATTAGACGATTTGGTGTTTGTTGATTCTTCCTCATCTTCTTCTTCCGCATCTTCACTAGCGATGATCGGGACTTGAGGAGAAGAAAATGCAGGAGATAATAGATTATTTGTTTTAATACCACCGCTGGTTTTGGTACCAATCTTTGTGTATTGTACATCTATATGCTCTTCGGATCCATTCCTGAGAACCGAATGAGGAGGTGTATTCATTTCAGTAGACATTGTTGACAATTTACTGAATCTTGGAGATGCTGTCTGTATGGGAGAAGGTAGTAGAGAACCAGTTGCCATTGCTTGTCGATTGAAAAGTGTGATGTGCAATCTGATTTACTTTACTCCTTGATGTAGAAAGTGTTAGGAACAGACTTAGGGTTATATTTTTCAAGAAGCGTGCCTGTTGAAGTATATTGAATTGATCTGTTGTGTTATTCTTTGGGATATTGAATCACTGGCTTGTGGCACTATATCAGTTGATACTTTCAGAGTCTTCTTCTTTTTTTTCTTTGCTTTCTGATCCAGGGTGACGTTTTTTTCTATATTGCTTTGAATCAAAAAAGGGCAATTGAATTAGATTTAAAGCTCAAATTATTAACCTTATAAATAGTATTGCTTGCTTGAGGGGGGTAGGGGGGTATTTTCGTAAGGATAAGGATAAGAATCTATGTATTAATATGGTACTTCTGGAGCATAAAAAACGAAGGTTGCTTGTAACGCATGAAACAGCACGGCAGCGTATTAAAGTAAAAAAAAAAGGAACCCTAGATGAAGTAGGAAGGAGCAAGAGGTTACGAGCCGATCGCGTTTCACGACGCGGTTTGTGGTGTGATCTTCCTATTGAGGACACGCGCTTGTCCTCTTTCGGACTAATCGCGTGGGTGTGGCCGGCACAGCATTGTGTAAGGTGGTCCATTTAAAGTGTTGTACGTAGGTTTACTTAATTAGATAGGGGGCTGGGCTCAATGGCGATGTGGGTCCTGGGGGGCCTGGGTGTTGGGGTTGCTGACCAGGTTATGGAAGTCGTCCCCGACATCTGTAGACAACCAGACAGCTTGACTACTGATATCCTTCCACAGCTGGATATCATCATTAGCCGATCCCAAAACATGTTCGAAATCGTCAACATCTTCCAAGGAGTGTGTTACCAAAGAAGGTATCAACGAAGGAGAAAAGAACTGCTGGTTTGGGGAACCGCTGCTATGATCGGGCATCATAAAATGTTGTTGTTGTTGTTGTTGGTGGTGGTGTTGCTGTTGCTGCTGTTGATGTTGCTGATCCTGTGGGATATTGGAAGGGGACAAGTATTGCGCAGATCCTACAGAAGCGGGATATGGAGAGTGAACATTCGAGCCGACAAATCCACCGTAGCCCGTAAAAGCACTTTGGTGATCAGGAGCACTGAACGAGCGGAGGAAGGTGTTTGAATGATGATGCTGCTGCTGTTGTTGATGAGACTGTGGTTGGAGGTGTGGTTGATGCTGATGTTGATCTTGCTGCTGATGTTGATGTTGTTGCTGTTGTTGTTGTTGCCGTTGATGATGATGATGTTGTTGCTGCTGTTGTTGTTGCTGTTGTTGATGTTGCTGTTGCTGATGTTGTTGCTGTTGTTGTTGCTGCTGTTGTTGTTGTCTATACTGTACTTGTTGTGACTGCTGTTGCAGTTGGGGTTGGCTCTGCTGTTGAGATTGGGCTTGTTGGGCCTGTCTCTGTTGCATATGTTGACCGTAGTATTGAGCTTGTTGATCCTGCTGTAATTGACGTTGAAAATCAAATTGAGCACTGTTACTCTCTTCTTCCAACTTACGTTTCTTGTACTCAGTAGCAAGACTGGCTGCTGTAGTGGTAGTACTTTGCTTTTGATCAACTGTCTTATAGCCATCTTCTTCACGGATCTTTGTAATACCACCTGATGATGTGTTGTCCTTGAACTTGACATCTGACATATGAAAGCTTGGAGGATATAAGTTATCAGTGTGCTTCTTGATTAAATCAGACATGAAGTTGGAGAAATCTAGTAAGCCTAACAGTTTCAGTAACTGTTCACGTCTTAGGGCAGCGGGATGATTACCTAGATTTCTCATCTTGGTGAAAATCATCATTGCATGATCAATATGTTCCATAGTAGCCTCGTGTACACCAAAGGTGGCGTTGAATAATATCAAAGTGGCAGTAGACGTATATAGATACTCTCTATCCATGTAACCGAACAAGGCCACCATATTCTCAGGCATCAATGCCCACAATGATCTAATCGAGTTCATAGAAGCTTGAAAGGAGGCATTTAATAGCGTCAAAATCACTGGTGAATATTCACTCAAGTCCAAGAACTCATTTCTTTGAGGATTAGTAGATTTCAATTGTAACAATGTAAAATGGAACAGCAGTGGTCTAACGGCCAAATTGATACCTTGGAAGTACTCAGTCATCATATTAACTACTAATCTCGAGATCTTGATTTCAGGTTGTTGATAATCAACGCTGATATACTCTGGTAGTGTTTTCTTCCATTTCAATAGACTAACGACTAATTCATGCACTACAGGTAAGATATTTTTACCAGGTTGTTTTGTATACAACTTTCTAAGAATATCGGCATTGATCTTTGTGATCTTAACACAGTTCTTGATGAATTCTGCTTCTGGGAAAATATAGTTTTCACATCCGCTTGGTGGATTAGACATATCGAAATCATCAGGTAATTCGATTGAAATGTCTTCATCTGTTAAACTTAATGGTAAACCAGCCTTGGAGGCCAACATTCTATCGTACATATAAACAGTCCACCATAGACGTCTTCTATGTTCTAATTCGTATCTGTTCAATGAATCTTTACCGATGTCTACATGGAAACCTAACATCAAAGAGGCTCTCAGGGCGATTCCAAAGTAAAAATACGAAGCCACGGTACAATCAGCCACTTGTAAATAGAAAGCATATAGTAATAAGACTTCGATACCACCTTCTCTGGCACAATTATCGATGGCTCCACTAGAAAACAACCCAGTGAATAGTTCACTAGCTTCATTGAAGAATCCGGAACCAGGAAGTTTCGTACTTTGACGTTGATTGATACCATTTCCTTGAGTTTTCTGTTTATCCTTTGAGGATTTCTTTGGTATTTTTCCTCCATTGGCCCCTGTAGTACCGGTTTTGGTATTGAGTTTGAATCCATTCAAGTTGTTGGCTGTACCCAAATACATTTCACCGATAGCAAAGATCAACAGCAACTTACAGAAGAATATGGTTTCTAAAATTGATTCATTTTCAGTGTTTGACAAAGCTGTCTCAACGCCATAATCTGGTTTGAATGTATCGTCATTGAATATACGTCTTAGGTTTTCTTTCACGATACCTTCATTGAAGAAATAAAAGCAACCATCATTGTAGGAAATGAAAGTATCGACTAATAGCATTGCGTAACTGTAACTTGGTAGGGTGAAGTTTACATGCATACCAGGACGAGATTTGGTCTTACCCAACATAATCCTGTATGCATTTCCTTCTCTTTCTAACGCAGTTTCTCCGTTCAAATCAAGAGAATCTTTATTTTTACTGACTAAATCGTCTGATGTTCTTTCTATATCAAATATTGGCTTCGTCTCTTCAGTTGACATGCTTGTCGATGAGCTTCTGTTCTCGATGGCTCTATCTTCCGATTTTTTATTCATAGGGTTTAGCAACTTGTTAATCTCTAGACCGAATAAAGTCATTGAAGAGGCACCGATATAAAAGGATTCGCCTGTTCTTGAATGTATCATTCTACCGTATTTGTCCAAAAATGGTGGAATGATCTCACTTCCAGCGTCCTTTGACTTTTGAACGTCATCATTTTCTTCACTATTCGTAAGATATGCACTTATATTAGTAGAAGCCGGAACGTTTGATACATGAATATTCTCCCTTGCTACTTGATTGATATTTCTGGCATTGTCATTGCTGCGCTGTATTTCCTCAGGTGAAATAGGACGTGAAGCTGGCTCATTTTCCGGGCGATCGCTGCTGATACTACCCGACTTCTTGACGGAGTTTCTCAATATGGCATTTTCTATTTTAAGTTTGGATATTTCGTTGTGTAATTTATTCAAATATTTCATAGAGATCACAATCTTCTTGTCAGCTTCTATGTATTCACAGGTATAGTTACCAGCAATACATCTGTTACAAGGAGGACCACTACCATCACATTTGACATGTTTGCTACGACACTTTGCACAGGCAATATTTGATCTCTTCTTACCCGAGTCCTCGTTAGATAAAAGATCGGAAGGATCCTCAAGACTGTGTTCTTCCTTGATTTCGTTACTCATCCTAGGCTTATGATTCCAGGTTAGCAACAATCCACCAATTGTAAGCTATACAGTATCCACAAATAAAGTCGCTTGTCTACCCAATGGTTATCAATATCGCTCCACGTATTGAAATGAATGGAGAGAGGAAAGAAAAAAAAAGTCTTGGAGTCGCTAAAGATAAAAACAGAAGCCCTTAGCGTCGATAAGGAGGGACCAAAAATATATTTTTTCACTCTGTACTTTGGAGGACATTATTGTTTTTTCAATCTTACATGTTATATCTATAAACCGTAGGGTGATTACAGCTACAGTTGGCGGAATTAAAAAGATAAAAGAGATTATTATTCAAATAAGAGATACTTCACTAACACAAGAAGATGATAAAAGGAAAACTAAAAGGGACGGTAGAAAATAATCAATCTTAAAAAAAGATCAATCGATAAGGCTAAATATAAAAAAAGTAATAGAAAAAAGTAGCAGAACAAACAAGATCGAAGTTGAATAACAATGCAAATATCAAAAAACAGAAAACATTGACTGATTGAATATAAGATTCAAACTATTTAAGCTGAAGTTTCTTCAGTAGCTTTGTTTTTGTATTCTTCGTAAGCACCTAAAGCTTCTTCGAATTGGGTCTTGAATAATTCTGGGTCATCCAATAAGGCTAAGATTTGTTGGTTATCCATGTCTAATAACATACCAGTGATTTTACCAGCGGCTTCTGGGTCGTCAACTTTACCGGTAGCGATAATCTTTGGGTATAATTCTTCACCTAACATTCTCTTTTGTTGTTCAGGTGGGAATTGTGGTAAGATTGAAGCTAAAGAACCTTCTTCTTTACCTCTCTTTTGTTGAGGGGCTTGTTGTAAATGTGGTTGTTGTTGTTGAGGTCTGTTTTGGTATTGACGTTGGTTGATTCTACCATTACCTTGTGGGAAGTCGTTGAATACAGGTGGCATGTACATTGGGATTGGTTGACCGTTTGGACCAACTCTGTATTGAGGAGCACCAACTGGAACTTGACCTGGTCTTGGCATACCTTGTTGCATCATTAATTGAGGACCTGGGGCACCAGCAAATGGTGGGGCACCTGGACCACCTCTACCTTGTAAGAATGGACCGTTTTGACCGTAAAACATTTGTGGGACAAATTGGTTCATACCACCTTGAGCAGCAGCTTGTTGCATTCTCATCTGGTTTCTGACTTGCATTTGTTGGGATAATTGGTTGTGTCTAACTTCTTTTCTTTGAGCTAAGGCAACGTATAATGGCTTACCGGCAACAAGTCTTTGGTTCATTTCAGCGATAGCCTTGGTTGCTTCTTCTGGAGTGGTGTAACAAACAAAACCGAAACCCTTGGACTTACCAGCATCATCTAACATAATCTTAGCGGAAGAGATGGTACCGAATGGAGCGAATTCTTCTTCTAATTTAACATCATCAATGGAGTCATCAATGTTCTTGACGAATAAGTTAACACCTTGGTATTTGATTAATTTTTCTTGACGAGCAGATTCGTATTGATTCTTTAATTCTTCGTTTCTTTCTCTCTTCTTTTGAGCACGACCAACAAAGACTTGTTTACCTTCGACATCGGTTTCATTTAGGTCATCGACGGCCTTGGCAGCATCTTCGTGGTTTTCGAAATTAACGAAACCAAAACCCTTAGATTTACCTTCAACATCTTTCTTAAGGAAGACAGAGGTGATTGGACCAAATTTGGAGAAAAATTCCTTTAATTTTTCTTCTTCCCATTCTAATGGGAAGTTGTTGGCATAAACATTGGTATAGTTGGCAATTAATTCTTCGAATTTAGAAGCTAAAACCTTTCTTGGTAAATGTGGACCAACGAAAACTTCACGGTCGTTTAATAACATACCGTTAACGTTTTCAATGGCAGCTTGAGCAGCTTCAGCGGTTTCATAATGAACAAAACCGAAACCCTTGGAGTTACCGAATTCATCGGTGGCGATCTTACAAGATAAGATGTTACCGAAAGAGGAGAAGGTATCGTGTAAAGTCTTGTTGTCAATTTCTGGGTGTAAGTTCTTGATGAAAATGTTACCAGCACCGTTCTTTCTAACGGATGGGTTTCTTTGAGACCACATGATACGACATGGAACACCCTTGATTGGAGAGTAGTTCAATTGTTCTAAGGCCTTTTCACCATCAGCACGGTTTTGGAAGTTAACATAAGCGTAACCTAAAGAAGCCTTGGTGATACTGTCACGACAGACACGGATGGATGAAACAACACCGATTTGGGAGAAAATTTCGAATAAATCGGATTCAGTAACAGATGGTTCTAAATCACCAACGTATAAAGAAGCTAAGACTTCAGAAGTTTGTTGGGAACCGTTAGATTCAGTTGATTCTTGAACGGATTCAGCTGGAGCTTGATCTTGAACAGATAACTTTTCAATAGCTTCAGTTACTTGGTTGGTATCGACAGAAGACATTTTTTAATTGATGTTTTTTGAAGTTTTTTTTTTTATATTTTGAATTGGCCCTTTAGTTTTTTTTAATGAAAAAAAAATTTAATTCCTTTTATATCAACTTGATTGTGGTTTTCAAAAAAATAGATCTTTGAATAAAAACTAATCAAATTTACTTAGAAAGTTTTATGATTTTTTTATAGTTTTTTAAGTTTTTTTGATTTTTTTATAGCTTTTTATATAAGGATTCTTGAATAGAGATTCTTGAAGTAATCTGTTATAAAAGAAGTATGGAAAAAGATATATTTTGGGTGGTTTGACAACTGATCCTTTGAAATAACTCTTGTTTGTTACCGATTTACAAAATCTGCTTCCAATTTTTTTTTTTTTAAATTTTTTTCCTGTGAATCTTTTCGTGAGGCACGCAACGCTGAAAATGAGTTGCTGTCCAAAGGGGAAATTGTGTGCCGCAGTGGAAATGGCAGAATCGGGAATCGGGGGCCACGCGCAACACGAGACGGTGTTGGGGGCCGGGGAGGGACCGGAGAGCTGTCGGGAGAGGGACAGGGGAGGTGTCGGGGAGGTGTCGGAGAGCTGCCACACGGGGTACGGGCGGATAAGGCGCACATGCAGGGCAGTGCAGCGTTTTGGTGCTGCGACAGTGGGGGGTGTTGTGAGCGGAGGAGCAGATTTTATTTTATGTATCTCTTTCTCTCTCTTATGGCAAGTAGTGGAGCTGGTTTCCCTTCTTTTTGTTTTTGTTTTCTGGTAGCACAGATACTATCGTTTCTCCTTTTGGAATTGTTGGCTCTGGAGAATTTGCTTTACTCGGTCTATGACGCTCAGTTACCCCACATATAATACATTTGTATACAGACAAAAGTTGTAATATATACATATATATATATATATATATATGTCTCCCCCCTTCACTAATCATGCGCTATACAATGGCACATCTTGTATAATGGTGCTGTCTACCGTCATATAAGCTACTCGCCATGTTATACCTGCTTCTGATAGCTTGTATGTACACCTCATTGGTACACAGTTTACCACTCTACATCGAGAAATATGACACCGGCTCTTCTTCTGTTACAACCCACAATTCGGGGTTCCATCCTTTTGCGTTAGGCAACGGAGCTTTTAAAGATGACCTTATACAAGCTGCCAAATACTCCTCTATGGCATATTGTATTGATAGGGGTACCATTGATACCTGTGTTAACGTTGATAAGACCACTAAGATCAATTACATTTTCAAAGGTCACATCAGTGGAATTATAATGACTAATTATGAGACTAAGGAGATTATTGTTTCTTTCAAAGGTACCACTACAGAGCAAGAGTGGGCCATTGATTTTACTTACTCTCAAGTGAATTATGCTCCCTATGTCGTTTCAGCTAATGAGAATAAGCATGATTTCCACTGTGAAAATTGTAAGGTTCATCAGGGGTTTTATGAATCGTTAACGGTATTCGCTGAGAAAGGAATTCCAGTTATCTCCAAATTGACCCGTGAGCACCCTGACTTTGATCTATTAGTCACAGGACACTCTTTAGGTGGTGCATTGGCGGTGTTGGGTGCTATAGAGATTTATCTAATGGGACTGAAACCAAGACTTATCACACTAGGTGGACCTAAAGTTTCTGATCCAAAATTAGCTCACTGGTTAGACAAGACTTTTCAAAGCGATGAGCTATTGAAGGAGTTGACATCCAATTCCATTGGTTCTACTCCACCGGGCCAGTATACTCGTGTTACCCAGAAAGGGGACGTTGTTCCTTTGGTACCTCTAGAATCCATGGGATTTGAACACGCTGGTGTGGAAATTGAGATTTCTGGTGATGATTTAACCGTTTATGGGAAATACTCTAGTCAAAGAGAAGCACACCTTTTATCTGAAGCAATAGATGGTGCCCCAAAAGATGCCTCGGATGTTCAGCTTGAATACTATTTGAATCATGCACCATTGATTGAAGCTCATCAAAACTATTTCTTTACCGTTCCAGAATGCCATCTACATTGCATTGGAGCATAAACTCTCTATTTCTTGCTGAATATGCTGTTTTTTTTTGTAGCAATATACCGATTATTACCCCTAATTATTATAATTATCATTATTATATTATTAATAAACAGTATACTAGTAAAACATAAATGTATATATAGAATATATATACAAAAAAAATATATATCAAGAAAATAGATACGAAACGAAAAATCTACTACTCTTTTTTAACACCTTTATTTTGAGATTCAGTGACTCTAACGTACATATTCATAATGGTTTCACTGTTGACGTTGTCATTGGGCCAAGATTTGGTGGCGATATTCCACAATTGTTTCTTCAACTTTTCGGATTTCTTGGTGGTTGATACGAGATCAATTTGTCTACCAATCTTAAGTAAAGCAGACTTCAATTTAACAACCCATTCTTTCTTATCCATTCCATGACCTTTAGTTTCCCAAATCTTGAGGTATTTGTTGACAGGTTTCAATAATTCTCTTAATTCGTGATCATGGTTATTACTACCATTACCTGTAACTTCCTTAGACAAAGGAGTCTTTGGTTTTCTTTCACGTTTCTTCTTGTGACCATTGGCATCGACATCTGGGGTTTGCGATCTTGAACCAGCACTACCATTTGATTCGGCACTTGCGGTTTTTCTGGATCTTGAAGAAAGAGATGATGAACCACCATTTGTGGCGTTTCCGTTGGAATTTTCATCATCATCTTTACCCTTGATGAAACTGAGAAGATAATCTGTTCTTCTAACAAGATGAACGGCACCTGGGGTTCTCTTGTTGAATTTGTCCTTTTCTTCCTTTGATGCAGCAGCAGGTGGGGATTCTAAGAACATCATATTTTGCAGCCTCAAGAGCGGATCGTCACGAATTTGCAACCATGAACCATAACCGAACTTGTAAACACCAATTAATAACATTGTATCTTCTCTTTCAGTCCAGTTACATGTCCAACCATGGACAGGTTTGGGAGGTCTACTGAATTTGAATTTCATTGGATCATCGGCAGGGATAACCAATTTCAATACCTTCAAATCTTCAGGTCTTGTGATTATCTGTTCAGCATTAAGGTTTTTAACACCCTTGTATTCAAATAAAACAGCTTTCTTTTCTCTCTTCTTGGCCAAGTAATGATTCATCTTAGGAGTCTTATGAGGTGGTTCACCTTCCTTTGGTGGAGTTAATTTGGCTAATTCTTCCTTTTCTTCATTGGCATCCTTTTCTAATTTTTGCAAGATTTCTGATTTCTTTTCCTCTTCAAGAGAGATTAATCTCTTGGATAAAGCTCTCAGTTCGAGATAACAATCCTTGAGTATGTCGACGTTCTTGTTTGGTAAAGTAGCATCGGCAATCAATTCTTCCATTCTATCAGTCAAGTTACCAAACTTCAAAATAGCACGATAGATAGATCTGATTTCGGCTTCTGTTAAAGAATTCATATCCAAAGTCTTCTTCTTCGATGATCTTCCTCTTGATCTCTTTTCGTCTTCGTCTACGTCATCTTCATCGTCTTCATCTTTATACATCTCACCAGACTTTCTTGCGGCATTCTTTCTTCTACTGTACAATTCTAACTGTTCTTGCAAGAAAGCCTCTTCCTTTCTCTTTTCTTCATCTTCTTTGATTTTTTTTAATTCTTCTTGAGGAATAATATCATCCCAATCAACATCCGCTTTATAATCTGTAACTTCGAATTGTTTTAAGAATTCTTCACCACCAAGGTTACTTTCTCCTAAATCAGGGGCAGTGATATGATCTTCAGCGTGGTTCAAAGCGTCTTCTAAATCGAAGTCCTCTAATTTCTTTTGATTGTCATTATCTTTGAACATTGATCCAGCACCAAATTTCAAGATTTCACTCAATTCACCAGTTGAAGGATCGGTCTTCTTAGCACCCTTACGAGAAGAGTTATTATCAATAATACCTAAAGAAATAATAGCATATTCCAAAATCATCTTTCTTCTTGCTCTTTCTAAAATCTGTTCTTCAACAGTATCCTTAGAGACAAATCTATAAACCATGACATGATTCTTTTGACCAATTCTATGGGCTCTTGCCATTGCTTGTAAATCGGCTTGAGGATTCCAATCACTATCAAAGATGATAACCGTATCTGCAGTCATCAAATTGATACCTAGACCACCAGCTCTGGTACTTAATAAGAACACGAAATCCTTTGATCCATCTGCATTGAAATGATCAATGGCAACACGTCTCTTATGTGATGAAATGGTACCATCTAATCTTTGAAAGTTATGACCTTTCAATGATAAATAATCACCTATTATATCTAACATTCTAACCATTTGAGAGAAGATCAATACACGATGGCCATCACGAGATAATTTATTCAACAGTTGATCCAACAAAACCATCTTACCGGAGGACATGATCATACCTCTAAGGATATTTTCTCTTGCCAATTGATTACCTACTTTAGCCAACACTTGTTCTTCTGCATTGGCAAAGAGGTAAGGATGGTTAGATGCCTTTTTCAATTCTGCCATCACATTCAATAGAGAAATTTGAGAACCTTTCATACCTGAATTCAAAGCAGCATAGTTCTTAGTCAAGATATTTTTATAGTATTTTGTTTGGATATCTGATAACTCAACACGTAAAATTCTTTCAGTCTTACCAGGTAATGAGGTTTCTACATCTTTCTTCAATCTTCTTAAGATATAAGGTTTGATTTCACCTTGTAAGTTCTTGATATACTTTTCAGCTTCGGCATCGGCTGTATCAAAATCAATCTCATCTTCGATCAAGAATTTACCAGGCATAAGGAAATTACACAAAGCTGCTAATTCTTTAATATTATTTTGAAGTGGAGTACCTGTGATCAACAATCTATTTGCAATTTTGAAATCACGCAAACTTTCATAGAGAGAACTCTCGGCATTTTTAAGACGATGAGCTTCATCAACGGCCAAATACTGCCATTTGAATGCACCAAGATCGGCTCTATCCTTGAGAATGTACTCGTATGTTGTCAAGAGGATATTGAACTTTGGTTTGTTTTTAGCTGTGTAAAATTCATAGTCTTTAATTGTCTTTCTTGCTTTAGTATTACCCATATAATAGATGACATTTAAATCTGGTGACCATTTCTCAAAAGTCTCTTGCCATGCTGGGACGGTACTTAAAGGAACAACGACAAGATGAGGACCATTTTGTCTTCTTGCATATATTAACCATGATAAGAATGAGACTGTTTGAACGGTCTTACCAAGACCCATTTCATCTGCTAATATACCATTTTCATTTCTTGACCAAAGGAAAGCCATCCAATTCAAACCAGTCAATTGGAAATCCCTCAATTCACCATTTTTAATGAAAGCTGGTTGTAGCTTTAGTTTCTCGAATTTAGGTCTATTGGCACCAAATGCTTGGGATAAGTTTGGTAATATCTTGGAGTTTTGTCTATTCAAAAATGCTTGAACTTGAGAAGGTGAAATTTCTGCTATATCATCGGCAGATTCCCATGTACATTCATCATAGTTTAATCTCTTCCATTTGACGAAATATCTCAATTCTGAAACACCATCTTCAGATGTCGTACGATCACTATCGACGATCCTTTCAACATGTTTATATTCTTTCAAATTTTCTCTTCTTGCCTCTAATTCAAGATCCATCGATTCTAAATCTTCTCTGGTAACGTAGGGATCACGTCTAATTAGTCTATCATTTATTATGAATTGTTGGATATAATTATCGACTTTCTTGAAACCCTTTAAGCCTCTTTCTTTCAATGACATATAAGATTCCCATGTATTGTGCAAATGTGATGTTTCTTGCCATTTTATGAGGTATTCAAAGTCTTCTTTTGGATCTCCATTGGTTAATATGCTGTGTTTTCTCTTGAGCATGTCTGCATGCTTTTGTTTAGCTTCTTCAGGTGTAGTGGTCTCTTCTGTTTCATCCTCATCACTGCTACTATTAGTTCCTGCAGGTTCAAAGCCAATGACTCTATGATCCAAGACCAAATCGATTCCCTTTTCTTCCTCGTAGTAATAGTCTTCGGCAGCAGCGGTTGCATCTTCGTCGATATTTCCATCTTCATCGTATTCATAATATTGTTGCTTTTCGTTATCAGAAGCCAAGAACTCATCTTCATCTTCTTCATCGACATTATAATTGACAACTTTGGCACCATTTCGACTGGAGAATCTGACTTCAGAATATTGTGGTTCCTTTGAACTGGGCAATTTCTTTGTCTGATGCTTCTTCAGCTTGTGTTTCAATTTGGATGATTGTTTTCTCTTTTTAGAGCCAGAATATTCGAATTCTGCATCCGATCCTGATTCGGATTCATCGTGGTCACTATGTTGAACACCATTAATTTGATGATCATTATCACTAGCATCATCATCGTCATCATCATCGCCATCACCACCATAACCGTTGGAAGATTTCTTAGGTTTCTTTTCCTTTTTAACCTTCTTAGACTTCTTATTTGTCTTTTTAGAAGAGCTCATGTCATCACTATCATTTTCATTATCGGAATAATATAAGATACTGTCAACAGGTTTTGATCTGGCACGTCCAGAACGACGTAAGCCGTACAACTCTGGATTGTTTTCGAATTCGTCCTTGATAGTAGCCATGACTATTCAAAAGTAAGTGGGGAGGCTATATTTAAGTATCAAAGGTGAAAGGGATAACGGATTGAGTTGAAAAAAATGACTTAATTAAACCAATGGGAATAGTAGTTAAGGATGAGGACCTACAATGGAAAATATTCGATAGTGGAAAAGCCTGGGTAGGGGGAGAGAAAAAATGATGGTGAGTTTTTCTTTTTTGGAGGGGCCTTGGCTGTTTCTGGAAAGCGAGAAAAAGTGTTGTGATGGGCGGAATTGACATGTTGTGGGTGGGAGTGGGTGTAGGTGGTGGTGTGGGTGGCTATATATATGGCTATATAAATGTTGTGTGGGTGGCTATATATGGACAGGGGGGATGGGGTTGATGTTGATGATTATGTTGATGATGTTGATGACGAGGATTATAAAGATTATAAAGATGGCGAATGAATGAAAAGGAAAGATATGCGGTCATATTCTTTTGAAAGGCTCGTCACCTGTGTGGGGGTGTAATATGCCGTTATAAGTGCAGGTACTCGCCCCTTCCCCTACAATACTCACCTCATCGCCGGCCTTTGAACGAGGCGGGGCACACAGAATTACTCGCCTGGCCCTTGGCAGACTGACCAATAGGCTGTCTCCCTTCACAAGCGTGCTGAGTTTTTCCAGATTCACCGCGCAGATTCCTTCTTTCTGGGGCACAAATCTGTGTTCCGTAAAGTGAGCCCCCGTCAGATACGCGGCGATGGTGCGGTTGGGTGCGTGGCGCCCTATATTATTTCCTTCCCTTCCCTTCTCCTTCTCCTTCCTGCGGTTTGAGTCTCGCTCGCTCGCAAAACATGGCTGTGTAGCTCGCCGGGGTTCGGGCGCGGCATCCAGGAGCAAGAAGCGAGAAAAATGAGGCCAGGCTGATGGAGATAGGTAAAGGGAGATAGATAGATAGATAGATATACAAAGCAAGAGAGACATATATATGTTCATATATATATAATTGACTCGCACTCACCCAACAGACACACCCAATTGAAGAGGTTCGAAAGGCAATAGAACCATCCACACAATGACGAGTCAGCCAGATCTCACGAGTTCTAACCTGGATCTGCATGATAGGCTGATGTCGAGCCTTAAGAAGCATAATATCTCGCCACCAATTGAGCTGGTGGATAATGCTCATGAAACAAGGCACGACGGAGATGATGATGATAATAATGACAATGACGATGGCGATGGCGATGGCGAGGATGAAAGTGAGTACGAGGATGATGACTCACAATACACATACGCCACCGATTTGGTCGATCCTCTGAAAGAATGGGAGCAAAACGTGATACAGCTTAGGACTTTGCTGGATTTCGTGATACTGCCCCTGGTTGGTAAACTGATGGGTAGAAGATTTGCTCATTACATATGGGGAAGGCTTGCAAACATTATATTTTGAGTCTTGGTCTCTCTAATATACATACACATACACATACACATACATATACACACAATCTCTCTCTCCCTGGGAGTGTGTGCCATTTTTCTTCACATTATATATAAAACTCTTAGCTTTTGGTTATAGCATTAATAAATTTCTCTGTATTTAGTACGAATCTTTTGTCGAGCTGTTTGAACAATTTGTATAATTTATCGACTATTGAGACGTTTACCAACAACAGGAAACTAGATATCTGAGGTTCTAACATATTGTATTGCTCCGCGGTTTCCATGGTTTGTAATGCCTCGATCATAAAGATCATAGAAAGTTTCAACTGATGCAGTACAGAACGTAAGATCAACCTGTTATCTGGAAGGTATGAATCGGGACTATGGTTATTCGAAGTTAAAATGGTTCTATTGAGTTGAGATGGATTTGTCTCATGTGTAGACTGGGATGATATAGAAGGTGGTCTATTACCTCTAATTGACGTGCTTCTAGCCATATGGCCTCTGTTTCCGATATTATTGATATAAACAGATGAAGTTAACATCGTTAATATCCGACTGATAAATTCATTCATGCTCTTATCTTGTAATTTTTTACCCTTTGTTTCTTTCAACACTCGACTTAAACTCATACCAAGCTTCATTAATCTTTGACTATCGATCATTTGAACGTATATTATATTTTCAGAGTTAGCATTACCACTATTGTATTGGATTTTTTCATTCAAGATCTTGAATAATTCAACTCCGTTGCTATTACCTAACGTGTCGATAACTTCCTCGATTACTCGCACTTCGCCCATCATAAGCCTGATGGTATTCACCCATATAGTCGTCATAGTTGTGGTTGTATAATGTAGATTGTAATATTACAGGGGGAAGGAGTGAAAACTATGTATCAATATAAATTCAGATCTACTCGTATCTTAGCCGCTTTCAAGGAAATCAATGATATGCACTTCATATAAATTAAATTCCCCGTTCCTGTCTTGGGGAAATTTACCCGGATTACAACGCGAATGCAGTGTTGTGTCTCGCTGTGATGACAGCATATATGTTAGATATAAATATACATGTAGTATCTGCTCTATCAGTTTTATATTGTCTTTGTCATATATACTATCTATCTATCTATTTAGGTCTGGACATTGGACCCCAATTCTTTTCGGGGTTCTTTTGGAATCTTACAATCTTAACCTTTCTCAATTTTGCCAATTTCAAACTATGATCATTCAAATGGAAAAGCCATTCTATTTCATCCATATCCTTATTAGCTTCATCTTCATTCTTGAGACTTGTTAAATCTATACCTTTACCGATTTCATTGTTTGTCAAGATGGCGTGCCCTGGTGTGGCGGTATTCATCTTAGATACATCGATATTGATCTTTTCACACCATTTTTTACCGATAAACCAAACGACTTCCCATGGGGCATTTGTCTTCATACATGATGGAGCTGCATGGGTTAATGATGAGTCATAACCAAGGTTACCTAATGCTGCAGACATTAAATCGATTGAAATAGAGGCACACTTCAAGACTGATGCCATGGTAGTTAATGAGAAATAGAATGAAGTATTTGGACCTTGTAATTCTTGTTTGGCCATGGTTAACATACCTCTGATTCTTGGTAAGGTACCATATACTGAATCATCAGTGGATCTTGATTCAATCTCTAAGATCTTATCGATAAAATCAGGATTGTGTAAATCTCCTCCCCACATAGGGCCGGTTATATGATTTGTGAATCCACAGTAAGAACAATCTTGACCAACGTTGATAACCTTGGCTAAGCCATA
Source organism: Wenyingozyma nitratophila (assembly GCA_030567875.1). Lineage (NCBI taxonomy): Eukaryota > Fungi > Ascomycota > Pichiomycetes > Pichiales > Pichiaceae > Wenyingozyma > Wenyingozyma nitratophila. The sequence goes on from JAJLSW010000006.1 coordinate 478,665, forward strand.
TTTCTTACCATTCTTTCTTACTGAACCATCTGCATCTTGGTCAACGATTCTACCCAATGGCTGATCGTGATGTGATGAACATCCAGCACATGAAGTAGTAAGCATAGTCTTTGATGCAAGCTCTTTTACTTTGATAGGAGCCTTTTTAACCTTGATGAATAATCTAACGTAGAAATCAATCGATAAACTTAATTGTGGTTCAATAGTCTTACCGTATTTAGCAGCTGTATTGGCTATCAAATGCAAGACTAATCTCAATGCCGATTCATGAGTGGCATCACCCCATAAATTGGTACCTCCGTATAATGCAAAACATTTTTCAGGGTAAGAATTACCTGCTAAGACCATCAAATCTGTACATGTAACCAATAACATACCATCATCTTTGATACATTGAATGGCACCATCGATGAAAGGAGCGGCTGTACCATAAGGATCTAAATCGACAATATGGAAATCACGTCTCTTAGAACTCATGTATAAGATGGCATCACCTTCATTTGGGACAACTTTATCTTGAACGTTGTTGTATTCAACATTGGTTCTAATCGATTCGACTGCATCTTTACTCAAATCATTTGCTATGATCTTATCGACATGTGGAATTTCTTTACCATATCGTATAGCTCTTAAACCAGAAGCAGACAAGGCTTCGAGTATTCTGATATATGGTTTGACTTCTTCAATTTCAGTCTTTTGTTGTTGTTCTTGTTCTTTTTCTTCTACATTTTCTTGCTCTACTGGTTTTGGTGTTTCGTTTTCAGCTGTCTTGGCTTGTTTATTGTTGTTGGTTATGGATTCGTCAGTTACCCTATTAGCCTTTCTCTTTGCATCCTTTTCGGCTTTGGCAGCAAGGTCTAATTCTGTCCAGGCACGAATGGCATGAATACTTAAATCTCTGTTATACTGTTGAATAGGATTGTAAAAAACAGCATCTTCTGGGTATAAGATGGAAGCTGAACCTTCTCTCTTGATTTGAAACTTTGAAGTATCGATTTTGGGAACTTCTTCAGTCATTGTACTAAGTGATCTAAAACTATAAGTCTTCCCGCTCGTAAAATATCTATATACCTTTGACAATGAACCAAATTTCCTAATCAGCATCAATCTGCTATAAGTTTTTTTGTTTATTGTCTTTCCTTATCAGAACAACTTACCGGCCCATTGTATATATATATATAACAATCTGTGATGAAATCAAAAAAAAAATCATTTTTCTTCCTTTTTCTGAAAATTTTTGAAAATTTCACCGCCATATTCTTTATGTGTATATATTTCTCCCTTTTTTACACTAATTACTATTCTGCTTTTAAGTTGGACACTTTTTATTCGTTTCCTAGGTCATATATATGGCCAGCATATATAGTCAAGGAAACATGGGACTAGATTATGTAGTAAATATAAACGTATCTATGTAAGAGGATCTGTAAATTCGGAGAAAGAGAAGATGAAAGCAGATGTAGTTCGTTGCATAAGTATTTTAGATGAAGGCTTGATCGTTTTATCTTCTTGAGAATGATGCATTTGAATTTCTATTTGTTTTGGAGGGTATACAGTATGCCTGTGATTGTGATTGTGATTGCAAATGTGGAAGCGATTGTTGCGATTGTTGTTGATGGTATTGGAAATAAGCTGCATCATTTGAAGTAGATGATTTGGAACTAAGTGATGAGCCTTGAGCTCCGGAGTAAACGGTTGAGTTTGTATCGTAGCTATCATGTCTATTTGTTGGTGGAATGGTATCACTGACAGAGTTATTGTCACTTGTATAACTTTTCTTCTCGAGCAACGCTGGGGCCGTGACCTGCTGTTGTTGAGTCTGGGATTGGGCAGGTGGGACGAAACTTGAGGATAAGTTGTATTGCTGCTCATGTGACTGTTGGTTCAATAGCTGTTGCTCTATTTGCTGTTCCAACTCAAACTGGATCTGTTGCTGTTGTTGCTGCATCAACTCGAACCTTGGTTTCGACGAGATCTGCGAGTCAAACTCGGGAGCTTGGTTCAAAAAAGTTGGAATCTTGGGTAAATCCATAAACATTGGATCGTTAGAAATAGATCCATTGTGATTAGCCGTTGATTCCTTGCTGAAATCTTCTGTGCTGAAATCAAATTGAGTGTCGTGTTGACTCAAGAATTGGTCGAGTTGTGCTAGTTCTTGAAGATTGAAGTCGGGCATTTGAGTCGAATTCGAATTGTTTGATTTCTGCTCCTGATTCTCAGAGTCTTTTTGAAAGATAGATGGATCAAAAAAACCGAAAAAGTTCATATCATCACCAGCAGTATCCAGATCCTTCATATCTTGTTGCTCTTGCTCTTGCTCTCGCTCTTCTTGCTGCTTCTGTTGATGTTGTAGTTGTTGTAGTTGTTGCTGCTGATGTTGCTTTTGGTATTGTTGTTGTTGCAGTAACAGCAGAAGTTGCTGTTGTATTTGCTGCTGCTGTTGCTGTTGCTTCTGCTGTTGAATTTGAAGTTGTGACTGCTGTTTATTATGCTGTTGACTATCATCTTGTTTCTGGGGTTGCAGTTTCAGTTGTTGCTGCTGCTGCTGTTGTTGTTGTTGTTGTTGTTGCACGATATTATTGTTAACGAACATCCCGTTCAAATTCATGTTATTGAATGGAGGTTGGTCGAAATAAATAGACTCATGGTTCAAGTTCAATGGCAATGGTAAGGCAGAGTTTGCCCTTGAAGGTCTAGTTGGTAGGATCGACGATGATCTCGTACTTGGAGATGATTTTATAGGGGATAATGGAGTACCTGTGCCAACCATACCATGGGTGGTAACACTTTGCGATCTATTTCTTATGTATTGTTGATTCATTGAACTGATCGAACTGGTGGAGTTTCTAGCTGCGGTTGTTGGTACTGGGGCAATGGGATTCGTTAAACCTAAACCATTAAGTGAAGTAGAAGGTTGGTTGATCGAGGAAGTAGTCGAGCCTAATGAAACGATTGAATTTGATCTCTTGATAGATTTGATTCTCTTTGCTGCACCTGTTGAAGCTGCATAGGTGATGGTAGATCCACCGATATCCGATTCATCTTCACTGTTTATATTTATATTGAAATTTGTAATTGGGGTGGGCTCATTTAAAGGCGTTGTAGTAGCGTATGCAATGGGGGATTGTAAAATTGGGGTATGAGTTGCCGATTGAGATTGTAATACCGGTGTGAATACCGCTTTTGGTGTTGAAGCGGTATAAATCAAAGATACAGATGAATTGGATCTGTTTCTTTCCGTCGTTGGGACACTTGAACCTCCTCCATAAGCGGAGGGGAATTCTATGGGTTGGTTGTAATAATCGATGGGAGTTGTTGCGGAGCTACCACCTGATATCAAGGAGCTATATGTCTGATGAGAAGTAGTGGTAGCCAATTGAAGGGATAGATGGTTTGCATTTGATGAGTGTAGAGTAGGAGTCAAGTGGGTTGTTAGCGTATGAGAATCTGTCATAGTTAAAGGGTATTGATCTTGCAGCTGTTGTTGTTGGATGGAATTATTAATGTTATAATTATTGATATTACTATTATCTGCCAGAGATAAATTGACATTTTTCACATCGTTTGATGGACTTTTGTATTTTTCCTTCCTTGAGTAGAATTTTCTAATTGTTGATCTAGGTGCTGGAGAATGATTAGTATTAATATTATCAACCGAGTGAAATGGTAAGTATTGTTGATTATCTGTATTTTGGTAATCGTTTGATAAATTTGTTCCATTTTGCCATTGATTTTCAATTTCCGGTTCCTCTTTCTTAGCTTTTGAAGAGGAGAATAATTGAGGTGGGAAAATCTTCAATTTTCTTGAAGAAGATTCATCGTGATGATTATGATCCATCGATATAGATTTAAATTCTTCGGAGTTTCCAGATTGTGCAATAGAATCTTCTTTTTCTTCCTTTTTATCCTTTTCTTTCTCCTTTTCCTTGTCTTTATCTTTTTCCTTGTCCTTGACAGATTTATGCCTAAATAATCTTGTTACTCTATTACCAGCATTAGCCGTTGCGGTACTCGTTGTGCTAGAATCGGTTTTACCCACGGGGTTTAAGGAATTCATGAGGCGAGTTTGTTCATTTGCGGCATTCAAACTTAGGTTTAAATTTAAGTTATCCTTTGAATGAGGGGATACATCGACAAATACAAAATCCAACGGTACACCATCTTTATTCTTCTTTGGTTTAGTATGTAATTTTCTGAAACCTTCTTTGGTAAATTGATGGGCATTGCCTGATTCTGTTGCCAATTTTTTAGCATTTTGAATGATCTTTGACTGTTCTTCGACGTCATCGTTTTTATAAGTCTTTAATTTCCATCTTTTCTTGGTATGATTTGGTTCTTTTATTACCTGAGAAGGTTTTATTTTGACTTGTTTAATCGGTATGGTACTCATCTTTATATTTGTTGAATTTGAAGAAGAAGTCAATGAATTTGTAGTGGAATCCGAAGATATTGAACTAACTGAGTTAGTCTGGTTGTGTAAAGATGAAGAACTTTTCTTGAAGATATGTTTTGGAATAAATTGGCTCATGGCATTGATCGAATCCGAAGGGTATATAGCCATATTATTACCGGACTGTAGCGGGGGTGCTTCATTATTAATATTGGGCACTGGGTCAGATTTTGACCACTTCATATTGTTCTATATGCTAATCTACCAACTTGCAAGAGAAAAAAGGTTGTATATCGGTTAATACAGGTATAATTAAAGGTAATAAAATTATTGTGAATTATATTCTTAGTGAAAGAGTGAGCAATCTGATGCTGAGAAATGTGTGGTTCGTTTTGTAATAACGATCGAATTGGGTTAAAAGTAAGATAAGAGAGAGTGCGGGAAAGATTTATGGTAAAGCGGTGGTGGTAATGAAGGTGGTGGTGAAGATTAAAATGTAAAGAGGTTGAAGTATTAAAGGTATATGGGGAGTAGCAAGTGGAGGAGGGGATTAGAAGTTACGGGGGAGATTCGAAGAAGTAGATAGAAGGTTTAATAAAAAAAATAAAGCTAATGTCGGTGGAGATTGAAAAATGGAAAATGATACACTTTTCTCGGTAATAAACAGTCGGTAGCTCTCCACTCGCTGCAGGAGTCAGAGAGTGTGTGTGGGTGTGGGTGTGTGGGTGTGGTGTGGTGTGTGTGTGTGTATATATACCAATACATATATATATATATATATCTCTCTCTCTGCTTATACATACAGACAATAACTCATTTACCAATCATCTAGAGAGATGGATACATATTGGGCAAGAGAACAAGATAGCCCAGCCACAGCCTACCAGCGGCATTCTGGAGAAGAGAGCCAATGGTGAGAACGCCAGCCTCTCTCTGCGTGTGGATGGCTCGCTCTCTTCTCTTCTATCTTTCTTATCAGGGCTGCGAGCGAGAGTGGGAAGATAGCGGAGCTGTGAGTGCGTGTGTGTGAGAGAGAAAGAGAGAGAGAGAGAGTTACAGCAGGGCGCCCTTGCGACTCCGCGGTTACTGGGTGCTCTGCTCTGGAAATGGGTCAATTGAAGATGGTACGCCTTTCCATTTATACTTCCCTTGATTCGACCACCGGTGTGGGCGTGGGCCGATTGATAGTTACATGTGAATATATCCTCGTCCTGTGTACATGGGCTGAACAAACGGTTTTCCCTTTACATACTTGCATATCTGCATTTATCCCGATAAATGGTTGGGAGTCGTAATTATTCATATATATACCAAGTCTCATTCTATCCTACAATGGATGTTGTATATATATATATTGGTTGAAAAATGACCTGACCCCACCATAATCATCCGAATTGCTACATATCGAATAAACTTAAAAAATATGTAAATAGATACATTAAATTGCCTGATGATTAAATTAGGAATTTTTCGGGGACTTTTTTTTTGTAATCAAACGATCTCATTAATTAATTTAAATGAATGAGTGCATGGCTTGAAAACTTAATTCGATGGTTCCATCCATTTTTGCATCCGCATTTATTTACATTTCTTTTACTGCTTGTATTGGATGCTTACACTCCCAATTGGGTTAAGGTATATATATATATATATATATATATATAAGAATGGTTTACAACTTTTTGATCCATCGATTTATATATCTGTCAGTGGATGGTCTTATGTGCATACCAATAAATTGACACAGGGACTGGGCACGGATAGTGATCCTATGACGCTCGTGGAACAAATTGAGAAATCTGGAAAACCGTTGAGAAATGCGTGGTAGTGCACTTTCCAGGGCCTAAAACTCTCAAGACTCTCAAAGCCTGCAATTATTTGCCAGTACACCCACCCTACCCTACCCTACCCTGCTCTAATTTTTAGATTATATCCATGGCACGACTCGCCTCGCAGTGATCGGGTCCCGCATTTCTAGCCACCTACCCACTTCTTCTCCCACATTTCACTCGCCACCTCTTATTGGAGGGGCACGGCGGTGTAATGATATGTGCACGGGTGTGATATGTATATATATTTTTTCTATAGAGCCTGCGTTTAGTAGGACATTTTTCTTTTTGTATATGTGAATATCTGTCTGATATCCTCAACTTATTTCTTCTCTGGTTCAGATCGTTAGAAGCAGACAACTTGTATATAGACCCCTTTGAAATGCCCCCGAAACGGAGGACGGTTGTCCTGGATTTTGGGAATGACGATGAGTTCGAAGATGAGTTGCCACCAGCTCCATCGTTCGATTCTCAAGGCGATGATACAGATGATATAGTCAAAACAAATAAGAAGTTGGTATTCAAGAAGATCAGTAAAGAGACCGCAAAGAAGATCAAAGAGGTAGATGATACTGCTGATATTAAATTGGAGCTCATTACTGAAGACCGAGAACACGAGTTTTCTCATGTTGGTCTTGGTTATACACCTCAATTTAAGAAAGAAGAAAACAATGTTGATAACTCAGCATCTCTTTTGAGCCAATTGGCGGATCTAGAAAGAAGTGAAAAGATCAAGAGAGAACTAGAAGAACTAGATGGAGATGATACAAACTCCCAGTATAATTATTTGGAATCTGAATCGGACTATGTCGACTCCGAAGATGATGTGCAAGCAGATAGAGATTGGTATACACAGGATGAAGCAGTGGGTCATACTTTCAACGATGAACAATATAACGACGAAGAGACTGAAATTGATCATGAGTTCAAGAAAAAGCAGCAGACAAAGAAGAAGACCTTCCAATCAGAGTGGTTTGATGGGAAGTTGAAGCAGGCAAATGCTTTGAAAAGAGATAATAACGATGGATTTGATGAGTTTGATGAGATCAATGATTTCAACGAGGTTGATGAGAATGGTAGACAGATATTGGTGCATAGATTAACTCCACCGTTTATTGATTCTGAAACTGTGATGGCTAATAAAATCGAGATTTTCAACCCCGTTAAAGATCCTACTGGTGATATGTATACTTATTCCAAGAATGGATCGACTTTAGTTAACGAAAGAAGACAAAACAAAGAAAGAAATAAGACTGCCAAGGAAGTATCTGATGTTAAAGGTACAGTGATTGGAGAGATAGTAAACGATGAAAAACCTTTAACAGACGATGAAGGTGAACATAAGCAGAGTAAATTCGTAGATATCTTGCAGGATAACGAAAAGGACCAAACCCTTGAAAAGGAGAAACAGGTACCTATAATGTCAATCAAAGATCAGAGAAAGCAATTGCCTGCATTTCAAGTGCGTCGTCAAATTTTGAAAACCGTCAATGAAAATCAAGTTGTTATCGTGATTGGTGAAACCGGTTCTGGTAAGACTACGCAAATCTGTCAGTTCTTGTACGAAGAAGGATATCATAACCGTGGATTGATAGGTGTTACCCAACCTAGAAGAGTTGCTGCAATGAGTGTTGCAAAGCGTGTTAGTGAAGAGATGTCGGTCAAATTGGGTAATGAGGTTGGTTTCACCATTAGATTTGAGGATTTCACCAATGACTCAACTAAGATCAAGTTCATGACAGATGGTATATTATTGAGAGAATCGCTGGTCGATTCGGATCTCAATAAATACTCTTGTATCATCATCGATGAAGCGCATGAAAGATCTTTGAATACCGATATCCTATTAGGTTTCATGAAACAATTGCTTTCGAGGAGAAGAGATTTGAAAATTATTATCACCTCTGCTACCATGAATGCAGAGAAATTTTCGAAATTTTTTGGAAATGCACCAAATTTTACCATACCTGGTAGGACTTTCCCCGTGGATGTGATGTTTAGTAAAGTTCCATCTATGGATTATGTCGATAGTGCTATAAAGCAAGTCATGCGTGTTCATATTCAAAACAAAGATAAAAAAGGTGATATATTGGTGTTTATGACTGGTCAAGAAGATATCGAAACTACATGTGAATTGTTGGATAAAGAGCTTAGTGAATTACAAGAAAATGATGATACAATTGAACCCTTGGAGATTTTACCTATTTATTCAACACTACCCGAGGATTTACAGAGTAAGATTTTCAATAAATCTAATAAGAGGAAATGTGTCGTTGCTACAAATATAGCTGAGACTTCATTGACTATAGATGGTATATTGTTTGTCATTGATTGTGGGTTGTGTAAGTTAAAAGTTTATAATCCTCAATTGGGGATGGATAGTTTACAGATAGTCCCCATTTCATTGGCCCAAGCCAATCAAAGATCCGGTAGAGCTGGTAGAACGGCACCTGGTGTTGCATATCGATTATATACACAAACTGCATCCATTGAAGAAATGTTTCCTCAACCTATACCTGAGATTCAAAGAACTAATTTGATTAATATTCTATTGATCCTGAAGAAATTAGGAGTTAAAGATTTGACCAAATTCCCATTTTTAGATCCTCCTACTCTTAATTCGATAAATACCGCTCAATATGATTTATGGAGTTTGGGAGCTTTGAATAACTTTGGAGAGTTGTCTGAACTGGGTAATAAGATGTCCAACTTCCCCATCGAGCCCGTTTTGAGTAAGTTGTTGATCTTATCTACTCTAAAACAATTTTCATGTTCCCAGGAGATATTGACCATTATATCTATGCTTTCTATTCCATCGGTATTCCATAGACCAAACGATCCAAGTCAACAGAAGGAATCGGATAAATCAAGAGAAAAATTCTATATCGTTGAAAGTGATCATTTAACCCTGTTGAACGTTTATAACAACTTCATCAAGAATAAGATGAGTGAACGATGGTGTAATAAGAATTTCTTGAATTATAAGTCGTTGAGAAGGTGTAAAGAGATCAAAGACCAATTAGTACAGATCATGACATCGCAGAAAATCCCATTGGTATCAAGTGGGTTGAATTGGGATTTGATACGAAAATGTATATGTGCTAGTTTTTACAGCAATGGAGCTCAATTGAAGAAATATGGTGAGTATGTTAGTCTTCGTACTGGTTTACAGATGAGGCTACATCCTACTTCTTCCTTGTTTGGTATGGGTGATTTGCCCAAGTTTGCCATTTATCACGAGGTCATTTTGTTGGGTAAGAACAAACAGTATATGAATTATGTCACGTCGTGTGATTTGGATTGGCTTTGTGAATTTGGTCAGGTTTTTTACAGTTTGAAGACAACAGGTATGACTTCGATTGAGAATCAAAAATTGAAAGAATTTGAATTTGACAAGTTGATCGAGAGGGAGAAATTGGAGAAGGAAGTAAGTGAACGGAGTTCACAATTGAACGGTAAACTGAATGAGGAGAACGGTGGTGGTGGTGGTGGTAGTAGAAGTAAATTTGATATCAATAAAAAGAGAAGAAGGGTATTATAGTTTATAGATATTATAGATAGTTTTTTGTATTATTATTTATCTTATTCGTTAGTTCATTATATATACAGATAAGTTAAGTTACGTTTAGTTTTTTGATGGTAATATAACATTATCGATTAATCTTGTAGTTTGTGATAAATCAGTACCTTGGTTGGGGACTCTAATGGCAATTGAAAGTAAAGCTCCTTTTGATGGATCTATTTCGTCTTTTAGATACGATAAATCTTGTGGGTCATTTAATGATACATAGTCTATTTGATAATTTTGGGTTTTAACTTGATCCGATAAACCTGTTGTTATTTGGCTGACTAATGAATTGACATTATAGTTGTTATTTTGTAGGTATTCATTCAAGACATTTGACAATAACTTTTTGATGATAGAAGCAGTTAATCTATTTGTGTCGGATAAGTATGAGTTACGCGATGATAATGCTAAACCTGTTGATTCTCTGACAATTGGCATCACTTCAATATTAACATTTAATAACAAATCTTTGACCATTTGTTTGATAACTACAGCTTGTTGAGCATCTTTTTGGCCAAAATAAGCAGTATTTGGTAGTGTAACGTTGAATAACTTAGTTACCACTGTGGCGACACCTTTGAAAAACTGAGGTCTGGAATTACCTTCTAATTGTTCCGAGACACCTTTAACTTCTATAAAAGCACCTTTTTGTAAGCTTGGATCCAATACTATGCCACTTGGGTACATTTCGGATACCGTGGGGGCAAATACAGCGTTGACTCTCTTGTTGTTGAAGTTAACAGATTCTAACAGGTGTAAGTCATTTTCGAAATTGCGAGGATAAGAATCCAAGTCTTCATTTGGTGCGAATTGTGAAGGGTTGACAAAGATCGATACCAAAGTTATATCATTATCATTTAAGGATTGTTTGACTAATGATAAATGACCTTCGTGTAAAAACCCCATTGTTGGGATCAACCCTATCTTGAGATCTTGTTTGATACATCTCAAACTGAAGTCTCTCATAGACTTGACGGTATTGAAAATTGTGATACTGGATTTGGTCATCTTAGCGCAGCCTGAACCTTTCAAGTGGTGTTCCGAAAGAAGAAGAAAAAAAGAAGAAAAAAAGAAGAAAAAAAGAAGAAAGGTTAATGAACTAAATCTGATAAATGACTGACTTATAAATATATTTTTTTTTCTCTCTCTCTCTCTTTCATGTCAAAGATTGAAAGCCCGATCGACGCGGGGGAACGACGAGCATGTGTTTGTTTGGCTCTTTGGTGTGCTGTTTTTAGTCTACAGAGTCACTTTCTTCTGCTAATTGGTACTCCGGTAATTATCAAGTTACACAGGTTTCTTGTAAAAGAGCAACGAATTGATTGTATTATTATTATTATTAGCTATGTAAAACCCCTATATATATGAATGGCAGTTGAGTGGACTTCTTCAATACGTGTCTATTTGGAAAAACCGTATGCCATGAGCTGTCTGTCGTTTTTGTTGAAATTTTTCGACATACAAATAAGTCTATAAATTCTTATTATCCATGAGTCTTAACAAGTTTCTTAACAACATGGTGATTGTAACCTTACCGACATTCGGAACGTATAAAGATGCTTTATCCTTGATATCATCTTTGAAATTCTTTTCACTGGCAAAATTAATCGCCACGGCACCTCTCTTGACGAATTCTGTAGGAAATTGATAAGATTTGGAAGGTACACCGGTGATAATAACGTCTGATTTCAAAGAGCATTCCTTCAATGGTATTGTTGTATCCGATACGTTATGTTTCTTCAGATGTAATCCATCACCTCTTTCGTAAACTTGGATATTGTTCATATCTACCGAGTAAACTGTGGCACCATCGTTGGCCAATAGAGCAGCCAATGGTCTACCGACAATTTCGGATCTATTGATGATGGTAATGGTTTTACCGTATAATCTATCCCCATAGTTCAATAATGGGTTATATACACCCAAATGTTCTAAGATCTTGACGACAGCTAATGGGGTACATGGTAAGATGGATTTCTTATGCTTTGAATTTTGGTCATTGTCAAGGAATCTAATATTGTGATACATATTGGAGATATATTGGAAATTTAAACCTTCAACGTCCTTATCCATAGAGACACATTGTTGTAAATATTGATCTTGTCTATCTCCAAAAACTGGGAAGTATACCATTATACCATTGATATTTGAATTTTGATTGGCTTCATAGATCTTATTTTCTAAATCTTCCTTGTTAACTTCGATTAAATTGTACTTAAAACCAAGAGCATCACAGGTCTTCGAAGTCCAGTCGGCATAAACTCTAGCAGCAGGGTCATTGTTAGCTAAAAACCCGACTAAAGTTGGTTTCACTGGTAATTTTGAAGTTTGAGCTATGATTTCATCTGTGAACTTCTTGGATATTCCCGATGCAAGAACGGTTTTACACGCCGATAAAGCTTTTGACATATTCTGTGTTTTTTTTTTGGTATTTCTTAACGAGAGTGGGTGGTATTGGTTATATGGTAGATCTGAGTTGTTTAAGTGGATAGTCGTTAGAAGTATACGTATACGAGATATATATCAATTTTAAAAAAGGTGTCAAAACTAATCTGAAAAAAAATGTTGGAGAAAAACAAAATAGAGAAAGAAAAAAAAAAAGTGGTGAGAGTAATTAAAAAAGAGAAATTAAGTCAGAGTCATTTAGTCGAAGTTTATTTTGTCTGCGGTAAGTTTGTTTTGTTCTCCTTTTTGCAGTTACTAATACTTATTTATTGGAGAGATTATAGATTTGAACTAGATTTAATTACCACTCAAGGCACATAAAGCGGCACCAACACCGGAACCATCCTTGGCAATGTTGATATGGATTCTTCTTTCACCTTTGTTACCCAATTGAGTCATGGCTAAAGCATCTCTAATCATGGCTCTAAAACCGGGGTAGAATTCCACTACAGAACCATCAACACCGATATCGACTTCTTTATGATGGCCTTCTAAGGCACCAGTCTTGATTATAATAGCTGCTAATGGGATGGCCGATAAATAAGCTGCTCTTTTAGAGACGGCTCTAGTCAAGAGTTGAATTGCCAATCTTTCAGCTGGTATAGTTGGTAATCTTAAAGATTGATTCAAAGTCAATTCAGAAGCTTTCAAATCTGTAGAATCATCGATTTCCATCAATGATAATACTTCGGAATCTAAAGCCCATGGAGTTCTTAATCTATGTGGTAAATCGTCATAAGTTGTATATTGTTGAAATAATAATTTCTTGGAATGTAAATCAACGAGGATATGTCTTAAGATTTCACCTAAGAACATACCACTGACTCTTTTTTCAAATAAGTGATAACCTTTATTTGAAGTCAATTCATCTATAGCTTGATCATATTTTGTATTTGGTAAGACTTGTAATCTATTATCAAATGAACCCCATTCTGTATTGACAACCATATATTCAACACCTTTTGATGTTAAATCATCACGAACTTCCTTTGGTAATTTCTTGATATTTGACAATTTTTCAGGGTAAGCACCATTGGTACCGGTACCAAAGATAGCACCGATAAGAGTATCACCTTGTTGACCACCTGCAACGGCACCTGCAGAATAAGCTCTTGATAATAAAGTACCAACGGTATCATTAGCCAAGGCTTGAACTTTAACTGGGATATTTTGTTCATCAAGATGTTTTTGTAAAAGTGTTACAACGTCCTTATTAATACAATCTGGGATATCAAAACCTTTTGTCCATCTTATTAAAGCACCAGAATCTAAAGAGGTTTGATCAACTGGGAATGAAAAGGTAAAACCTAATTTTAATTGATCTTTAGAAGTTTCTTCCGTATCGATATCATGATGAGATTTAACAAAGATACCAATTTTAGATGCAAGATATTCGAATAAGTCATCGGCATTTTCGGTGGTCATTAAATCTAATGGGATTGGGTTTTTGGATTGAATCAATTTAAATTTGTGATCACCTGTTAAATCGACAGAACATACTCTGAAATTGGTTCCACCTAAATCGGCAGCTAATAGAATACCACTTTCGGTACCTGAAGGGATCTTGGTGACGTATGCTGGGATCATTGGTAAACCTAAGACATCATCGTTTGATTCCAAACCTTTGTTTGCCAATTCGATGAATAAATCGACACCCTTTTGAATGGTCTCTGCAGAGATTTCAAATTCTTGTTCTATTCTTTCTACTTCTTTTTGTAACGAAGTCATTGTTGAAATATGAATAAATTAATAAATAAACAAAAGAATAAACTGGTAATTGAAGTAAGAGGGATAAGATATATGAATATGAATATATATATATATATATATATAAGAATAAATAAATGGAACAATGCTCAGATGACGAACCAGAAAAACTAAGCAGGTTGCAGGGCAGATATTTTCCGAAGATCATCCATCTCTGCCTTGGTGAGGCCCAGCACCGGCGGATTTTCTTCTTCCTTGTGGAGAGCGAGTGCATCTTTAGGGCTATTGTGTGGAGTGAGCAGTACTCCGAGCGGAGTGTGCGTGGGTTGCTTGTGCTTGTAGGGTGGGCCCGTTTAGTCTGGTCTAGTTATGTGCTGTTTTTACTCGGGCGTGTGAGGGTGTACAATATGTGTGTTGTTGGGGTATGTTTATGGGGATATCTATGGGGGAGGGGGGGTTCTCGGCACCGTGCTGCACTTCAGGGTATTACTCTGGTTAAGACTGCGCTAAACTTAATACGTGGTTATATATATATATCAGTATATAAACATATTTCCTCTATATATCAGTAATTGTATACATGTAATGGTAACATTCTAATGGGAAATCTCGGCAGATGTGAAACAATTTGTCCAATACAACCGGAGCAGCAAGAGGGACAAACAGGAACAACTTACCAACGGTCGCGGGCACCAGTTATTCCACTGAGGCGCGTCGATCGGTAGAAAGTGGAGTTGTCTTTTTTGTGGGGCTGGGGGTGGCGTGACTGGCTTTATATTTATTTATATTTATATTTATATAAATACGTGTGAGCGTGGCTCGTGAGGGTGTGTGGGTATGCGCGTGCGTGGCTGGTGCAAGCGTGGTACCCCAGGACTAAAACGGTGTCACGAAAATGAGGGGAAAGGGCGAGTGGCATAGACAAAATCTGGGGTTTACTGGGTTTACTGGCATTGCATGAACTGACAACCCTGATCCAACCTCAATTGGTTTTGGGGTAAACTAAACCTCTTCATTTACTCCCTCTGTTTTCCCCTCTCCCTCCCGTATCTACCACTGATTAAACTTGTCTTCTATAGCATAGCATGGCATATACCTGTCTCGAACCTTAGATTTCAACTACCACAACATATTATTATCGAGTACTTGTTTGAACTTCACTCAACCCGTATTTCCCTCTTTGGTCAAATATAAACTTGGATTTTTTGAAATCAACTTTGTCACATTCAAAGTATATTCCTTTATACTTTGCCCCAGTTTCCAGTTTTTTAGTCATATCTCATTTTGTCTATTTGCGTGATTTTTTAAGTAGTATTTGCTGATTTTTCTTTATCTCTTTTGTTTTCTAATTTCTTGTGTGGTACTATTTTTATTTTTCCTTTCTTGAACCATTGATTTATTCCTTGTTTTATTTCTTCAAAGGTATACTGCCGGATCCAATTGCTTCCAATATATATATCTATCTGATGTCCATACACAAGAGATATATCTGTTCCTTTTGTGCCCGCTCTTTTTCAAGATCGGAACATAAATTGAGACATGAAAGATCACACACAAAGGAGAAACCTTTCAAGTGTAATATCTGTACAAATGGTTTTGTCAGAAGAGATCTATTGCAAAGGCATCTCAGAACCGTTCATAGGTTGAATTCAAATACTTTGAATGATCTCAATGATATAATTAACGTAGAAAACAGTACTCCCCTACAACAATCGCTGCCACAACAAGATCAATATGATCAACAACAACAACAACAACCGCCAAATCAATCCCCGCATCAAATAGAAACTCAGTTAACTTATCAAAATACTGACTCAAGATATACTCAACTACCACCTGTAATAGTATCGGATTTGACTGGCTCGAATAATGCATCTACATCAAGTTCGGCGCATTCACCTGCGATTCTATTCAAAAATGCTCCAAATCTTTCAATTGGTGGCGATAATACTTTAAGAAGTTCAATAAGTTTAGCCAAATTAATCAATAAATTCGACAACTTCAATATTAACCTAGATTATCCCATTGAAAATTATCTCTTAATATATTCAAACATCAAGATTGATTCTTTGAAACTTGTTAAGATATCAGATTTATTATTGATGGATGATGAATTACTGTTTGAAAATGAATTGATTTATATAATAATTTCATTGTCCTCAATTTATTCAAATAATCTTAAAGATTCTATAATAGCTTTCAACCTTTCTTGGACTTGTCTTATAAAAAAAATCAAAAATTCATCTATAAATTACAACTCGGGTGATAAATTTATCGAATTTATCGACAATTTATTGATCTTATCTTATATCTATATCAATTATTTTATCAACTATAGTTCAAATTATTTGATTGACAATCTAATTGTCAAGATTGATACTTTGTTCGAATACTTGAACAACATAATATCGACTCAAATAGTCTACTTACACAATAAGATTAACGCAAATGTAAATGCAAATGCAAACATCAATTCAAATCAATTAACGTCAATTGAAATAGATGATCATCTTTGGTCCGCCTATATCCTCTTGTCTCAATATTCTTTCATTTTTAATAAATCTCCTTCTTCATTACATCTCTTCCTTATAGATAAGCCTTTACCAACGGAAAAATCGCTGACATTGGCCACATTAATTAAAGATTTGAATCAAATCAACAATTCAAAAGTAATCATAAGTGAATTTAATACGGACTTGGTCATTTGTTCGTTGATAAATGAACTTCAAATTTTAAAATTTAACGAATCGACCAAAAATAAGGATAAACATAGTGTGAATTTGAATTACGATGGTATATTCAAAAATAATAAGAATTTTCTACACAATGCAATCATCTTGTCAAATAAAAACTTCAACTCAAATCTACAAATAAACTCAAAGGATATCGATAACTGCTCGATTATAATCAAAGATGAAGATGACGATCTATTGATAAACTTGTTAATCTCAAATAAAAAGAGATTATTGATCAATTGTCCCTTAAACTTCACAGATTTATTGTCCAATTATTTGATTCTTCCAACTACTCACTTCAATTGGATCTTGTTGTCCCTTACTTTGAAAGAGTTTTTGAACGATTTGGATATATTAACTCTCTTGAACTTTTCAGAGATTAATACATTTGAATTCGATCTTCCCAACTTCATTGGGGAGGATCGTCAATTGGTCGGTGAGAATATAACAAATTTCATCAATTGTAGATTGCCAAACCATTTCAAAATTAATAACAACCTTGGTATCACTTCTTTACCCATCTTATTCATTTCTTTGTCCTTTAACAACAATGCCGAATTCCTCCGTAGATACAAGCGCAAACTGAATCTGCCAAAGAATACGAGGTTATTGGTTGAACTTTTTATTTCAAACTACTTGATCATTTTCAGAATCTTGCTCAATTTGAAAAAAAAATTCTTTAAAGATATTGATTGGAATCAAAACCATAAGAAGAGGAAAAGTAATGACATGGATTTGGATCTCGACTCTAAGATCAAAAATCTTCATGATGATGTTATTGTAGACTATGACAATAATATCGCGTTAGTACAGGATGAAGAGGACGAGGACGGAGAATCAGCAGATTCCTTGGACGGTGAAGAAACGGCGGAGCCTGAAGATGGTGATGGGGGTATTGACACCGATGATGATAATGAAAGTTGTATATTAGCTGTATTGATCTACGTTTTGGATGAACTAGGTACAGATCAATTAGTCGAACAACCAACAAGGATAATCAAGAATGATAAACCATTCACCAGAAGTAATAGTATTTCGATTGGTGAGCTTAGTAATAACAATGAAAAGATCAAAAAATTGAAAGAGTTGGAACAGGTATCTAGAAAGGTACAATCGACAAAGTTCAAATCTCTCAAGGAGTTTTTATTGGATGATTATAAGTTTTACAAGATTGTGAAAAACATTGAAAAGTCGTTGATTACTTGGTTGGATATATTGAATTTTAAAGATCAGATCTTTTTAGACTCTTTGAAACGTTCTTTAACCTTTCTTATCTACTCAAAATTACACCTCAATAGTAAAGATACAACCCCCAAGGCAGCAGCTAGTAGTACTGGTACTAGTACTAGTGCAAATTTGTCAATTAGTCCTATCGTACCACCTCCTTTCCAATTTCCTCCATCCTCTCAACAGCATAGAAGATCCGTATTGGTACCTCCTTCCGTCTCAGTACCAACCACCTGGTACAATAGTACATATTCTGCTAATGATGCAAACTTGTTCAACTTACAACAAAGACATCACGATACATTCCATACTCAGAATTTAAACTTTCCGGTGTCAATCTCATCTCCTCCACCACTTCCTTTACTTCCCCCACAACCACAAAATCAACTCAATATATACAACATGAGTGCCTCGCCCAATAGATTATCACCACAGGCAAACAATAATTTGCAAATATCCTCCACCTCTCCTACAAGTTCAAGCTCCAACTATCAGCATTTTGTCCCCAGTAATAACCCTAATCCTAATAGTATCAACTCCAAGATTTCATTACCTCCGATCAAGCAAATTCAACAGTATGCATCCCCAAATCCTGCATCTAATAATAGGTTCAACGATTTGATACAAGCTACGTTGGCAGCAGAAGGTGGAGAGCTACTAAATAACCAGCCCAATGTCAACCTGCAACGAAACAGGTAATTCCTGGAGAAACAACAACACACCGAGCCTTGTTTTCTATGCAAGGGTCCAACGTCTATCGACGTTTGCTTTTTTATGTCTGCTTTCTTTTCTTTGTCCTGCCTCGTTGCAATCCCACTATCTCCATTTGAACAGGTATATATATTATTTGTAGTTCATGTATGCAGAGCTCTGTAGAGATCATCTAATATAGATAAAGCATTCAATTATATTTCGACAGACAGTAAAATAGCCTGGAATAGTGGCAATTGTGTGTGTTGTTTCTACTGAGAGGGTGTGAACTGTTTTTCTGTTTATTTTCAATTTTTTTATGCTCTATCTGTGTGGAGTAATTGGTACCAGCAGCAAATTATTATGAGTGACTTAAATCATTTAGTTGCTCATGAAAGTAACAAAAAAACCTCTATTTTATCAAGAGAGGAGATTGATAGGGCTATGCAAGATGATGATACATCACTTTTGAATAATATAAGCAGTAACCGAATTGAAGAGGACAATGATGGTGCGTCCTATAGGCACATCATATTAGACGATGAAGAAGATGAAGAATTTGATAATTTTGTTATGAAATACGGAGATATAAAAGTCCAGTATATTAAAAAACCAAAATTTAATACTTGGTATCTGTCAAGACCGTATGCTTTGAATTTCTTTTACAATGGAACTCTTTATCGTACCAAAGGTGAAAGAGGTGAATCCTCAAAAATCGAATTGTTTTTGGATTTGATGTACGTTGGTATAGTAGCAAAACTGGCTGCTAATGCAACAGAAAATGCTAGTGGGTTATCATTATTGAGATATGTCTTGTTGTTTTTTCCCGTCTGGCAAGTTTGGGCTGATATCAAGGATTTTATGAATTATTATTTCAACAATGATTTATCACAAAAGATTTATATGATTTGGATATTATGCTTGTTAACTGTGTATGTGAATGCGACTGATTATTTATTGGAAAGCAGACTAGATTTAAGTTCTGTGATAATCCCTTATATTCTTTGTAGATTGTCGTTGGCTATTTCATTACTGGTTTATTCGTTCTATATTCCTCAACATAGGGTTCAAAGTAGGGTTTATGGATCGTCGATTTTCATCACCTGTGGTCTTTGGATAATTGTTATATTTGTAAGAGTAAGGGCTAAAATTGCGCTTACTTTTGTTATACTGGCTTTGGAACATATTTTCCAATGGGTATCGTACCATCCCTTCCTCAAGAAAAAATTGAAATTGAAATATTCTACCGCTTTGAATATTGAACACGAAGTGGAAAGGTTTGGTGCATTCTATGTTATTGCTATTGGAGAGTTTCTATACAAGATTGTTGCCAATGAAGAATCTCTTGGAACGGGCTTATCAAGAAGAGTTGGAAGGGCATTGATGCTACTTTTAATTGCATTCAATCTTATGTGGCTATATTTCAACGGTGATGGATCGAAGAGAGCTATACATGCGGTAAGAAGAGATGCTGCAACGGCTCTATTATGGTTGGAGACTCACCCTTTTTTGATTGGCTCTTTGATCTTGTCTGCTGATGCTTCCGGGGATTTGTGTTCTTTTGAAGACGAATACACTGGGAAACCAATTTCCACCTCTGAAAAATTAAGATTTCTTTTCTTGAACAAGAGAGAAGAAAGCACGGAAGAAGAAGAGATTAATCGATATGCTTTAACTTTGATGTTCACTGGTGGACTATGTGTGGCTTTGATTTGTCTTGCGGTTCTAGCTTATTTGGATAAATCTTTAGATTCTCCAAATCTTCATTATATCTCCAAAAAATATAGAGTATTTCCCAGAATCCCTATTGCTATAATCATATTATGCCTGGCATTTGCAGAAATGGGAATCACCAAATTATTCGCAACAATTATGTGTCTTTTATTACTATTGACTATCTTTGAACTGTACATTGCCGCTTCAGTTTGCCCAGAGACTGAAACTAATCACGATTAAGAATATACCTTTGTTATTTATTTATCATTAATGTGATTTACCTAATTATATATTTATTTATTTATTTGCTTAATACTACGAAAGCTTCTCAATTCATTTACTCCCTTTTGTCCTTTTCTGTCTTGTGCGAAATAACTGAGAAACAAGAACCTATAATAAGCAATCCAGCAATGTACCCCAGGACCTCTTTCCCGTCGCCAAAATATCCAGTATCATATTCCAATAATCCCTTATAGTGACTGTGGAAGTGTTTCTGCTGTTGATTAGTAGCTGCGGCAGTAGATCGCTTCTTATTCTTGAGGTACCCACTGTTATTATGACTGAATAGACTATTGCTATGGTAATCTGCCTTTGTATTATTGAACCTCCTATCAATATCTATATTTTTCGCAAGGTGTTTGAAATAATCAAAATGAGGAACATCGTCATGTCTTGAATGGTCTCTCCATTGTCCGTTGAAATAATTACCCCCTTGTCGTTGATGATTGGGACGTTGATCGCTATACCCGTAATTAACTCTATTTCTCGATGTGTTCAAACCTGATCTTGTCGTATATGTACTGCTTTCTCCATAATATTTGTTTTGGAAATCTCTTCTCTCATTCGACCGATCTCCACTTGAACTGTCTCTTTCAAGATGTATTCTGTCATAAGATGCTCTCTTGTCCTTATCCTTCAAGATTTCATAACTTGCAACCAAGTCTATAAATCTCTCATTACAGTACTTTCTCTCTTCTTCGCTCATTTCACTTTTCGCAGAGTTTATTATATCGGGATGATATTTTTTACTCAACTCCCTGAATCTTTTCTTGATATCGGTATCATTGGCAGATCTTGAAACTCCCAAATTCTCATAATGGTTGGTACCAGTTCTGTGGTTTCTTGTACTATAATATAATTGGGGTATCATTACCGTCGTCGTATGTATGGGGAAAATCTTCCCCACTTTTCGAATCAGTGATCCATGTAGTCTGTACTGGAACGTATTCTTCGTGGTACAGACAAACATAGCTACTATTTTACCATTCAGATGAAGAATATAGGATCTTATGTATCTGAAGCGACTAACGAAAATCACCAATAAAATACGGCTCAATTACGTGAAACAGTGGAATGCATTCCTCACCGTTTCTTATTGTTAAGTTGCAAACGTCAATTTTCTCTTTGCTTCCTTTCGCTTAAAGTCCGATAAGATTTGAAAATTGGCAATTCTTGGTGCACTGTTTATCTGTAAGGCAGGAATCACTCCGTTTTTTCTTCTATTTCGTCTCGTTGGAGGAAAATATGAGTATTAAATCATGTCTTAGTCTCGGACTTCAGTTTCTGACGACTTAGAATGGTGAAATGTTTCTGATAATGTATGCGGCGGGATAAGAACCCCTATGCTTAACCTAGCTATCGGAGGATTTCCGAATTAGGAAAGCGAGATTGGTATCTCCCGACATGTCTGATCCCTTATATTTTTATCTTAAACTATTCCATCGTGATGCACCCTTATGAACAATTCAAAATGCCTATGAGTATAGTTCATATAGGAAGAAGAAACTAGTATTCGTAAACAAAATAGACATGGAGCTTCCCCAAAAGATAGTGATTGTAGGTGCCGGGGTATTTGGTTTGTCAACTGCGATCGCTCTTGGCCAACGGTATCCAAACATCGATGTTGTCGTTGTAGATCGATATGAACCTCCTGTACCAGATGGAACAAGTGTTGATACAAATAGATGTATTAGATTCGACTATCCCAATAAACTCTACTTTGAATTAGCCTATGAGGCAGTGAATTTGATCAAGAAAGATCCTTTAATCTCTCCTATGTTTCATGAAAGCGGTATGAGTTTTACCTATGACGGAATCGACAAAGGATGGGGAGACAAATGGAGCAAAAGATATGAAAATGCAAAGATGGCTAATAAATCTGATCCTTCCAAAATTGCGTATTATCACAATGCAAAGGAAGTGTTTCAGAGTGTACATGGTCTAAATGCAGATCCATTATCTCGTACAGAATTGGGAAGAGATCCAGAGTGGAATAGGGGCTATACAAATTACTCATGTGGCTATATTGAAGCTGAAAATGCTATAAAGGCCTACTACAATAGGGCTAAATTGTATAAGAATATTGAGTTTCAGTTTAAAGAAGTGTCGAAAATTGTTTATGGCCATGGTACAAACGTTGCACAAGGTGTCGGTTTCACCGACGGTTCCAAACTGAGCTGTGATCTAGTGGTTGTCTCTGCTGGTGCCTGGAGTTGTAAGTTAGTTGATCTGGATACTGTTACGGAACAAAGTGCACTTGCTGTTGCTTGGTTCAAGATCTCGAAAGAAGAAGAAGATAAATGGAGAAATATGCCAATTACAAGTAATATGTCTTCTGGTATAAATATCTTTCCTCCATTCCAAGGCGAAATCAAATGCCTGAAACGTTTCAATGGTTACAAAAATACAATCAAAATGAACAACCCGGATCCATTTGCTTCTGGGGAAAGGATGATATCATATCCAAGAACGACTATGACACATAGACTGGACTGGATCCCACGGGATGCAGAAGATGTTCTGAGAGATGCACTAAAAGAAATAATGCCCTCTCTTTCTAATAGACCATTTGACAGAACTAAGTTATGTTGGGTTACAGATACGGCAACCGACAATTTCCTTGTTGATCATCATCCAAAGCTGAAGAATGTCCTATTGGCGACGGGTGGTTCGGGTCATGCTTGGAAATTTGTATCAATCATAGGTGATAAAGTATTAGATTTTATGGAAGGAACACTAGATGCCGATTTAAAACATGCCTGGTCCTGGGATGAAAAGAAAAATATTAATGAGGTTGCAAGGAGTAATGGTTACGGTGAATTGCAAGAAGTTTCATCGATTATTCGAACAAATCCAATTTCGAAAATTTAAATAGATACCTAATATATATATCTTTAAGACTATTGTTACATTTAATTACATTGATGAATAACATTTATATAATACAGATAGGAACAAAAAAAATTGTTCTATATATACATTAGGTCCCATTATGAGAAATACCTAGACCTTTACCCATATTACTTCGGCTGGGAGTTAGCGTTGCGATTGGTGACAGGTTTATAGGAGTACTATTTGCGTCAATTCCATCTCTTGTGTTATCGCCCTCATCGAATTCGTCTCTTGTTTTATTGTACACGCCATCTTTTCCTGTGTCGTTGGCATATTCGCTATCACCGGTGTCATCTTCATCTTCGCTTTCATAGTTGAAATCCAATTCAATCCAACTGGGCCAAGCTAACTCGGATATCATTATCTCTCTCAGTCTTGCCAACAAAAACTTTTCAATCTTACCAATGTTTCTCAAAACAGATCCTGATGATGACCCATTGGCATTGGAGTTGGCATAATTATTGTAAGAATCAATGAAATTAGATTGGGAATGCGATGAATGTGAATCAGTAGTTAAGGGGCTCGAAGCAGGTATATTGTCAAAGGCCTCTTGGTATGCATTATCGTCTGAGCTGCTTCCTAATTCGCCCTGGATTCTTAATCTTTTAATGATATCAATTCTCTCTCTATTCCTGGTGGAAACAAAATCAGATGCATTCATTCCATTGGTTGATAGTGTTCTTGATTCTTCTCTGCCATTGTTATCAGGATCATTAATATCACAGAGAAAACTCAAATATACTCTTTTATCAATGTAAGTCACTATCCCTAGAGAGTGAATCAACAAATCTGTAATTTTCAACCTAATCGGCAATTTTATGAAATCGGTAGATGGGTAATTTAAGAGTAGATTACACGTTACTTCGATGTATATGTCACCGTCGAATTTGACTTCCACACTCAATTGCACATCGTTAGCTCTCTTTTGAAGCTTAATGTCGTTTTCCTTTTGTTTCTGCATTTGTATTTGATTGTAATACCTCTGTTGCTCTAACCTTATTCTTTCCTTTTCTTTCCTCCTTCTTTCTTCTTCTTCTGCAATCTGCTTTTGTCGAAGACGCATTGGAGGGTCATTTGTACCGTCAATGCTTATGTTGGCTGGGTTCATCGAATGGGCTCCCAACTCGATGCCTGAACCAAGTTCTCCGTGGTCAAGGTTACCTAAAGAACTTGCTCCATCGTCGGTGCTGCTAGTAGAAGATCTATACGAGCTACCTAATCCCCCAATACCAACTCCATTTACGTTTGGAAAATACCCAGTATTTGACTGAGAATTATTGTGTTGCTTCATCTTCAAAGGAGAAGGAAAAGGCTGTTGGTATAATCCTACAGGGATAACATTGGGCATTGGCGAAGGACTTCTCGAAAGATCTAAAGCACCAAATCTAGTGTGCAAAAAAGGGCTGCCATTGAGACTACTGTCTTTCTTGTCTAAAAAAGGAGAACTCTGCTTTGAAGAAGTACTGGACAATCCCTTTATGGAGCTATTTGACCTATTGATGTCGGAGCCCAAATCACTTGCAGTGGTCTTCACAATATTGGTTCTTCCATTTCTTCCTGTGGGGAGCGTGGCCACATTGGGATATATACTATGACTATGATGGTGATTATGATGAAGTCCATTCGCCATATGGGGACGATCAGCATCAGCCTTATCCTCCGGATAAAACTCTGGGAAAGGGGCACTTATATCTCTAACCGTGATCTCTGGTGATCTTTCACCCAAAGAACATCTTTCCACTTTTAAATCACTCAGATGCTCTGGCAATTGGATAGAGCTCAATCTTTCATTCAAAAAATCGGATAGCCAGACATTAAAGCTGTTGTCCGAGGTTATACGCTCCCAGTCTATATCGAACGACATATGTCTGTTTTCTTGCTATGTTTATATGAACTTCTCAGAGTAAACCCATACCTTCACCTTCACCATCACCATCACCTTCACCTTTAGGAACTCACTTACTTCAGATCCTCACGCAAGCCCAGCCGGGCCCTCTGCGCTTTTGAAACGCGCACTACCGACCCTCACCGACCCTCACCGACCCAGCAACTCTGGCCAAATGAGATTGGCGAGATTACAAATGTGCATCAGGTTGAAGTTTTGCACGCCCACGGAGTTTTACGATTTATGGGTTTGACAAGTCTTTTCTTGTGTAATTAGTGGCTGTATTGAAAAGTCAGTCTTCCACGTAGTGATAAATAGCTGTTATATCAAAAAATGAGTGGGAAATTAGCTTTGCGAAGATCTGTTGCCTCTTCAAAGATCAGTTTTGGAGTGCACACCAGATGTCTGAGCCATACACAAGTAATGAGAACCGCAGATGATGCCAATATCACCAACCAAACAACAGGAACCAAGAAAGGTACCGGAATTATGTTCATGAATATGGGTGGACCCTCTACAGTGAAGGAAACAGGTGATTTCTTATTTAGATTGTTTTCAGATGGTGATTTGATCCCATTTGGCAGGTTTCAAAATTCATTGGCCAAACTTATCACCTGGAGAAGGACTCCAAAGATCGAAGGATATTACGAAGAGATAGGAGGTGGTTCACCTATTTTGAAATGGTCCAATTTCCAAGCAGAGGCTGTTTGTAAAAGATTAGATGTGGTCAGCCCTGAAACAGCTCCACATCATCCATATGTTGCATTTAGATACGCCAGGCCGTTGACCGAAACTACATTACAAAAAATGTTGGATGATGGTATAACAAGAGCTGTAGCCTTCTCGCAATATCCCCAATTCAGTTATTCAACTTCTGCATCTTCTGTCAACGAATTATTTAGAAGATCAAGAGATATGGATACCAAAAAGCAAATTAAATGGTCCTTGATCGATAGATGGCCAAAACATCCATGTTTGACAAAGACATTTGCTAGTCATATCACAGAATCCTTATCCAAATTTGATGAAAAAATTAGAGACAAAGTTGTGATATTATTCAGTGCACATTCATTACCAATGGATATTGTAAATAGAGGTGACTCATATCCCGCTGAAGTTGCAGCAACCGTTTACTCTGTCATGGAAGAATTGAAATTCTCAAATCCATATAGATTAACATGGCAATCACAAGTTGGTCCAAAGCCTTGGTTAGGTGGTAAGACTGACACAATCTCCAAACTTCTGAACTCTTTAGACGATGTTCCAGGTGTTGTGGTAGTACCAGTTGCATTTACCTCTGATCATATCGAAACTTTACACGAAATTGATATCCAATTGAAAGCTGAGCTCAAGAAACCATTTAAATTGGTTAGATGTGAATCATTAAACGGTGATCCACAGTTCACGACAGGTTTAGCCGAGTTGGTTAAGGACCACTTGCAAAGTGGTGAGAACTACAATCGTCAACTTCCTTTGGATTATATTTTAGGTGCTAATGAAAAGAGCGATGTATTCAAACATCCAGATGAATTATTTGGTGATAAAAAATGAACTCTAAAAGAACTCATAGGCTTTTGAAAAGCCAAATTACATAAATTTCAATAAACATGCATGTACATAATGACACATAAATATATAAATCTTCAAATTCTCATTAATTTATAATATAAAATTACATATGGTATATCTTTTGTTTTGTTTTGATTTTGGTATTTTTTTGGTAGCTAGTCTCTAACTTCTGGAACTTTGAAACCTTCTTGTATGCTCTTTAAAATTTCTTCATTCTTCGTACCTAAAGCATTCAAGACAAATGAAATGTCGGCCCATTGCGATTGATCATCGGTCTTCAACATCCTTTGATATAACTTGTTACATAATTGAACCTTGTGTCTTTCCTTTTCAATAAATGGTATAACAAATTTGATTATCTTCTTAAATGATTCTTTGTTCAAATTCTTATCGGCAGATAACCCACTAAACATATCCATGAATTCGTTATAGATTGCATTATCCTTTGTTGCTAATTCGGTAAAGAATAACTTACACATATCTGAAATACTTTGATCTTCATTCTCTAAAAGTTTGGCCATTTGAGCTAATTGACCCTTTACTTTAACTTGTCCCGCCAAAATTAAAAATGTAACAGTCATTAAACAAGTCCTTTGGACCATTAAATCATCGTCGTGAAGTCTTCCGTATAGTTGATCCTTATTTGTATCGACAATATTATTGAAACAAACAGCCATATCACCTAGACCCAAAGCTGAATTACTTCTGATGATAGGATCTTTAGATGATTCCATAATGTGCAAAAATAGTGGTAAATTCTCCTCGCAGAATTTTGGAGAAACACACATCAATTTTTCAAGACATAATACCGCATGCCTCTGCAAATTTATATCGTCATATTTCTTTGGATTTTTCACAATTTCCTTGATCAAAGGCACAAATTTTGCTAATAGAGAACCCTCACCATAGAGGATTTCTCTCTCTTTGATTAAAGTAACAGCATCAGTAAAATCATCTTCATTTGTACCACCAATCATATCCAACTCGTTATTAACTTCTTCTTCTTTCTTTTGTTTATCACTCTTCACTTTATCCGACTTGACTTCAGCTGCAATCTTTTTCTTTTTGAATTCAGCTTCACACTTCTCGAGATGGATGATTGTTTTCAAAGCGATATGACCAATTAAGAATAACAATTGCGACAGGCCAATGGCCTTGCTATTTGATACTTCATTTTCGTTATGGCCAAAAATCATGCTACATTTTTGTTTAAGGATATTAGATGAGGTTACATCTGGATGTAAAGATATACTATAGATAGCATTCAAGGCTTCAGTTGCCATACCGTACCATTCACCATTATCAGAATGAATTGTCAACACATTTGACAACTTCTCCAGGGCTTCGTCTTCCCTTGCAACTCTAAAGCTGTTGTTGATTTCTAATTTACCTGAAGGAACTATTCTTCTTAATGCAATACATGAGAATTTTGTAAGTACCCAATCGTCAGTTTTGGAGTCCAATCCGATGGTCAACAACAAATCCAACCCTTTTAAGGCGATTTGATGATCAACAGCGGATAACATTCCCAGAACAATAATTGCACCATGACGTTGAACTTTTGTAGCATTTTCCATGTTATAAAATTGCCACAGAAGCTTGATAACCTCTGTATTAATATACTTCTTTTCGTAAAGCTCACCTAATAACTTTTCAAGCGAAGTTAAATCGGCCATCGATGCATTGTAGGTAAGCTTTATAAGATTACTTGCAATATAAGCCGATTTTTGTGTCATTGTTAAGTCATCTTTAGCGTTCAAAAATAATTGGACATAACATTCGATCAGTTTGTCGACGATAGCATTGGCTTCTTCGTTGTTACCTTTCAACCACACCAAGTGTAACATCTTACGGATACCAACATCAGCTGTCTCGATGCCGTATGCATCACAAAGAACGAAGAAGTTCATCGAGTCGATAACTTCAGTCTTGTTTTTGGAGTACAATAATTCAGAAACCAATTCGGTGGCACTTTCAATTAGTATCATGAAACCGATAGCATCTTGGTAATATGACCTAGTGAATTGCAATTTACTTATCAGTGCCAAGGTAGGATCTTCCTCCTCTTCTTCTTGAAGTATAGATTGGTTAGGTTCCTCGTCTACATCCATCTGCTCAGCATCTTCTGTAGGAGCCGCCTTCTCTGTCTCTTTGCTTTCGTCGTCTTCTTCTTCTTCATCATCATCGCCGTCATCTTCATCTTCATCTTTTTCTTCTTCGGTTGCATGTTCTTTATTGTCTTCTTCTTTTTCATCCTCAAATATATCGGGTTTCAATCGTCTTAAGTGATCCTCGACCTCTTTAAGTCTACCCTTCCAAACACTCAGTTGTAATCTTTCACCGTGCATAAGATCAAACTGATGAGTTAATATCAGCCCAGTCAACAATTTGATGGCGTTTCTACGAACTATACCTGACCTATCATTCAAATGTCTTACTGACAACTCAGCCCAAACCAATCTACGATCGATAAACTTGACATCCATTTCTGTAAGCTTAGTCAACCCTTGTAAAGCCCTACCTCTGACATATGGATTTTGGTCTAAACATCTTTCTTCTAACAGTTCTATGAAACCTTCGGCTTGTTCTTTGTGATTGTCTAATTCCTCTTTACTCTTGGCAAGATCCGTAATAATGTTACCAACAACTTCAACAACAGCACATCTCAAAGTGAAAGAGGAGTTATCTAATAACATTGCAATCAACGATATCTGCCTCATAACGACCCTTGGAATTAACTCAGACAATCTGATCAAAAATTGTGAGATAGATTTAGGGGCGTTTGTATCGTTCTCATTGAATTCCTTTTGACTGACCTCCTTCAAGACTTCATCGGTTAATTGATCATAATCGTAATTATCGGCCAGTTTCTGTAACAGTTCAGCCAATGTAAAACTAAGATGATTGAAATAAGTCAGATGTTGCATGATTGAGTTTTCTGTTGATGAAGATTGACCATGATACTTTACCGCCATACAGATGATCTTGAATGAATACATTTTGATCGATACCACTTTAACTCTTTCTTGGTTTTCCATTAGGGCAAAAACAGCATTCGTGAATAAACTGACAAATGCGTTTCTTTCGGGTGTAGTCTGAAAGAGCTTTGATAAAGGTAACTTAAATAAGTTTGTGATTGAATCTAGACCAGTTTCGATTTGAGTGTTAGTTTTCTTGAATTCGTTTTTGTAGTCAGTTGATTGAATTCTTCCTGATCCTAAATTATTGTTATCCACACTTATGTGACTCAAGATGATGAATAACAAATACCCATATAATTCAAGATATTTCCTATATGTTTGAAATAATTCCACTTCCCCAGATGCTATAATTTCCTTTGTAGCCTCAACTTGATTTGATAAAGAAGAAGAAATAAGGTACGTAAGTTGGTACTTCAACTTAGACGTTAGTGAGTTGAAACCAAGTGCCAATTGTTCTAATGACTCAAATGACTGTGAGTTATCGATAGCACTGGGTCTGACTGCCAGTTCTTCTGTAACATTATTCAACTCATATGCTGGATCATCTATCCCCAGTTCAAATGAATCTTTCTCTTGATCCTTGAAGTATGCCAAGGATTCTGCTAAGTTAAAATCCACCTCCATGATTGAATATATGAATGATTTCTTAGCGTATATTTTTAGTGCCTTCTACTCTTTCCAGTAGTGATACAAAATAATAGCATATATCACTTAGATCACTATCAAATCTTCCTACAAAATGGGTTTGTTTACAAATCTGAAACGATGACGCGGTAGCCATATTTCTGAAGTCGATCGACGTTTTTTTCTTTTCGATACACCGCCATTGATTATTCGGAGGATGGAGAAGCATTTTTTTGCGTTTAGTAATCTTTTGGTTTAAACAGGCAACTACTTCTGTGACTCTTTGTTCTATATCAATCTATTTAATATAGGTCAGAGGCGATATGTCGGAGAGAAAAGCAATAAATAAATACTATCCACCGGATTTCGATCCCTCCAAAATCAAGAAGGTGAAAAAGAAGGCAAGTGGATCTGCATCATGGCAAATGGTGCGATTGATGATTCCCTTTTCGTTGAAGTGTACAAACTGTGAAGAATATGTTGCTAGCCGAAAGAAGTTCAATGCCAAGAAGGAAGACACGAAGAACACATACTTGGGGCTTAAAATAGTTAGGTTTCATGTCAAGTGTCCTCGATGTTTTGGTGATATTGTGTTCAGGACAGACCCTCAAAACGACGATTTCTTATGTGAATCGGGTTGTGTCAGAATCCATGAGCCATCATCCAATAGTAAAGATGGAAAAGGCCAAAGTATGGAAGATATCTTGGAGAGATTACAAGGTGAGGAATTAGAGGAAAGACTTGCCAAGGAAGGAAAAGAGAAAATAGATGAGACGGCAATTGAACAATTGGAAAGAAGGCTAAAGGAACAACAAAGAGAACAAGAATTGATCGATGAGATTGAGCAATTACAAACCAAGAGGACTCGATTAGACAAGACGAGTAGCAAACTATCTTTAAGTGAAAGGAAGAAGAAAGAGGAAGAAGAAATGGAGCTTCAGGATTTGAACGCTGCCAAAGCAGCGTTTCAAAACTTTCAGCAACAAAATGAAGTGAAGGAAAAGGCTCAAACAAGAGTGCCAATAGAGGGAAGTTTACCCACTGGTAACTCATTGCTTGGTGGTTATGATGATAGCAGTGAAGAAGAAGATGAGGGTGCTGATGGTAAAGATTCTGCGGATGGATCTGATAAGCCTAAGGATGAATCGAAACTGCCTCCTGTCCCTCTTGTATTTAAGCGCAAAATTACAAATAAACTGGGCATAATCAGGAAAAAGCAAAAAATTACTTGATTTTGGTTAAGTTTATTAATATACATAAGGAAATGGTAAATAAATAGATAAATAATTGATTCATGAGAGACTTTAACGACTTTAATAGCTTTTTGTAGTAGTTGTTTGTACTAATCTCTTAACTTGGAATAGCCTTTGACCAGAACAGTACTTACTCCAAGTCTTCTATTCTCAACAGCATTCAATAGATCTCTTATAGCAATTTCAGGTTCTTCTCTTGCTTCCCTGTAACGTATACCTGTATCACCTCTAGCTTGAACCGCATTTGGTTTTCCTGATCCTGATCCTGACTCACCAGACATCATCCAACTATATTTCTTCTTTTTGGATCCAGACATCATCATGGCAGCGGTGGCATTTCTTGCTCTGTGTTCTTCTGTTGTTAAACCAGATTTCTCTCTATCTTCCGTATCTATACCTAATGCAATTCTTCTTTTCAATCTTCTCTCTTCTTTATCTTTTTGTTTGGCTGCTATATCTTTCAAAGCCCTTGATATGTCCGACTTCGTGGCGTTCAACCCACCGGAAGGTTTGGCCTTTGGTTGAATTGGTCTACGTCTATGTTTGGATAATGTCAGCGTATCGGTCAATATAGATGACATATACGTCTCTGCTGCAGATGAAACCAATGTAAGTACATCTGTATCAAGATCAAGATTCTTCAATCCATTTTCTTCCATTACCTTTTTCATGAACCACTTCAATTGATGAGGCTTCAAGAAGTTATTTAGCTCCGCTGGTTTCCTGGAAATTGTGATTCCACCAACCATCGCCTCTTCTTCTGCTTTAATATTGACACCGGCTGCAGCGACCGCATCGGTCAAATCTTCTGGGTTCTGTTTCTCCGACTTGGTATTGGCAGCAGTTGCGTTATTCGTTGTGGTAGTAGAAGTAGTTGTTGTTATTGTTGTTGCGGTAGCTCCAGTTGCATCAGTGGCGGTTACAGTCTCTTTTTCTGCCGCTTGTATATTTAGCTGTGTAGTTGATATGGATTTGGAGAGCTTTGAAGGCACTGGGGTAGTGGCATTAGGTGTTGTAGCCCTCAATGGTTGCGGAGTTGTAGGATTTGAATCACCAAAACTTGGTGTAGTGACTGTATTTGTACTGAAATTACTGAGGTTATCAGAAGCTCCATTGCCAGGAGAGGCTATCACCGGGGTGGCCATATCACTTGGCGAGTTTATGGCAGTAAAGTTGGGGCTAGGGCTTGCAAAGTTGGACGGAACGTTCAATACCGTTCCATCTTCAAGTTTGATTCTCTTTGCATCATTGGAAATATCCAAAGATCCAGCACGGTCATCTGCCGAAGGCGTTATTCCTCGCTGGTCCGACATTGAATTATACACAGCAATATCCCGATATATCAGTAGGCACGCTTGATGATCACCTTGCTGAGAAACGTAGAAGACTACAGGATGTGTTGATATAGATGAAGTAGACTCAGGACTGGCCTTTTGATTTTAATCACCCTGCTAATCCTCTCTCTCTTCCTCTCTCTTTCTCTCTGTAAGCGTCTTTCGTGGGCCGGGTAAAAATAGAGGCAGATGTCGCGGCGGGCCTCCGGATTGTCGTAGGTGTGCACGGGTGTTTGCGGCATGTGGGTGTGTCGTGCGGCGCAGGGCATGGTAAAGAAAAATATAAAAATTTTCTGAATTTCTCCTGTACATCTTTTTTCAATATAGGCTGCTGGGTCTAGAATTGTATCAGTGTTTCCGTTTTGACTCGTTGAATAGTTAACTGCAATTACCTGCCAAGATACTCATTATGACAACCGAAACTAAGAAGTCGAAAATCATCACCTTTCAAGGTCACAAGAACTTCAGAACGAGACTTATATTGGCCACTCTCTCGGGTAAGGCAATTAAGATTGAAAAGATCAGAGCCAGTGATTCAAACCCTGGTTTAAAAGATTTCGAAATTTCATTCCTAAGGTTGTTGGAAAGTGTTACAAATGGTTCCAGGATCGATATTTCATATACCGGTACCACCATTGTATATAGTCCAGGTCTTATCATCGGTGGAAATTTGATCCACAATTGTCCAGATTCTAAACCCGTTGGTTACTTCATCGAACCAATGCTGTATATAGCACCTTTTTCCAAGAAGAAGTTTTCTATTATCTTTAAAGGTACCACTGCCTCAAAGGAAGATCCAGGATTAGAATTCATCAAATGGGGTTTGTTACCCGTTATGGAAAAATTTGGTGTAAGAGAAGTCGAATTACATACTTTGAAAAGAGGTTCACCTCCTCTCGGTGGTGGTGAAGTTCATCTACTTGTTAATTCTTTGATTCCACAGCCGATTACTATGCATGTTACCGACTATCAAAAGATTTCAGCCATACGAGGAGTCGCATACTGTACCAGAGTTTCACCAAGTGTAGTTAATAGAATATTAGACGCAGCAAGAAGCGTATTGAAACAAACTGGTATCGAAGTCAATATCACTACAGATGTATGGAGAGGTGAAAACTCCGGAAAATCTCCAGGTTTTGGCCTTACTTTATTCACAGAGTCTAAAAAGACTGGTTTTAGATACGTTGTTGAAGATATAGGATTAGCAGGTGAGACTCCAGAAGATTTAGGTACTAAAGTTGCATTCGAGTTATTAGAACAAATCGAAAAGAGTGGATGCTTGGGTAAAAATCAATTAAATTTGGCATTCACATACATGGCTATCGGTAAAGAAGACATTGGAAGATTGATCGTAAATAAGAAACAAATAGATCCAGAAATGATCCAATTTTTAAGGGATATTAAAACCGTATTTGATACCGAATTTTATTTCAACGAAACAGATGATGATGAAAATTCTCTTATCGCAACAGCTAAAGGTGTCGGTTTTACTAATGCTTCTAAGAAGATAGCATGATTAATGTAAATATGTATTATATAGATGGTAGAAAGAAAATAAAACCTGTTATATTCTTTTTGTATTCAATGAAAGACTCTTGTCTTATTTAATTAGTTATTTATCATTTTATTTTATTTCATTTTATTTTATTTCAAGGGCAAGTCTTGAAGTTCGTTAAAACATTTGCTAAGTAAATCTTGCTGTAAGTCACCATATTTCACCTTTTCAACAAACCAATCCTGTAAAGTTTCGCTCACTATATACTTTGTCTTCTGGAATAATTTATATTCGTTTATAAAGCATTGTTTGACTAGTATGATTTTTGCCAATGTTGAATTTAATTCAGTACTTGCATTAGTCAATATAGTAGTCAATTTATCAATCTCTGAACCTCTAATGTCAGATTTGATTTTGATCTGAATTAATCTTTCGTTTGCCTTTGTGATTCTATTTAATAAAAAATGAATACTCTTTTCTGTTTGAGATTTGAAAAGCATTAATCTTTCCAACAAAAAATGAAGAGAGCTACTATAATCTTGTAATTTTTTGAAATTTTCCAGCGTTTGCGAGTTCATGTTATTTAGTTCTTCATCTTTCAATTGTTTTGAACCTTTGAAAAAATGGACAACTGTTTTAGATATTGTGTTAATTATCCCCAAGTTCTGTGATTCTTCAATATCAACGGTACCATTGAGGTGTTGTACACTTTTACTGGTTAAAATGTTCTCCATTCCATAAACGTGATGGTTATTATCAACAAAATGTTCAAAGAAATATGCAAACCGTTGATTTTCTAATGATAGAGCAGATTCCCTCTTTTCAATTCTTTCCACTAATACACAGAGTTTATTCCATACTTCTGCGAAATTAGTCAATGAGTTATCCAAGTCGGTTATTTTGTCGATGAAATCCAACTCTCTATAATTTATTGGACTTTCGGACCATATTTGTGTAATATTGTTCACTATAGAATTGGTACTTAACTTATTCGATCCCGAAGATGACATACCATTACGCTCATTGTCATCATTATCAATTTCATCGTCAAAGTCCTTCGATGTTTCTTGGAAAACTTTCTCAATATTCAATTTAAACCTTCTTGGTAAGTTAATCTTTATCTCGTCAAATTCGTCATTTATATCTACATTTGCAAATTTCTTCCAATTTGAAAAATCATTGGGAACTGTTAAGAACATAATGATTAGTGTCTCCTTACTCAATATAGGATGCTTCATGATTTCATACAAAAATCTTTGAAGCCCTCTTCTTCTTTTTTGTAGGAATATCGTATCATTGTTTGAAGTTGCTACTAGAATATGTTAGTAAAGTTATCGGATAGAAACAAAATAATAATAATAAAAATGTGGGAACAAGATTTATACATACTGCTGAACTTTTTGGGAGGTAACTCAGGTATCAATCTAAATGGATATTTCTTCCATAATATTTCAACCAACCAAGCAAAATCACTATACCTTCTGATGATTTTAGTCTCTCCATTGCTTGTTTTAACATCTTGTTGCTGGTATTCTCCAGGAAATTTTATATTGTGAGCAACCAAGTAATTTATATGCTTGAATACCAAACCTTCCTTTTCTGGTATTTCTTTCACTTTGATAATCATTTTTTCATCACTATTGTGATAGTTCAAGGGATTAAACGATTGTGTCAGCTCTTCCGACCAAATTTCAAGGTCTCCAAATGCCTTCCCCAAAGAGTCACCTGATTGTCCACCTGATGCATCGCCATCACCTTCGTAATCGCCTTCTTCGTCGTCATAAGTATCGTCATCGGATATATCCTTGTGAGTTGCGGTTCTAGAACCGTCATTATCATCATCCATGGCTCCTGACTTCAGAGGATCATCCATAATGTCCAAGTTCCCAAAGGAGCTAGTGAGACGATTGGGACTGGTGGACCATAGTCCAGCTCTGTTTATTGAATCGGAACCGATAGTCTTACCTCCAAAAGAAAGAGATGATCCCGATTTTTGTTGCTGTCGTGATGGGTAATTTGCCCATGGATCATTGCCTTCATCACCCAATGAGTCACCTAGGCCAAACAAACTGTCTTGCATTTTATTTTCCCGGATGAAATGTAATTCTAGACGTAATAATCTGGCAAATTATATACCTTCTAGATCGACCACTCTCTAGATTATCTGGTTATGATAAATAGGCGTGCAGGAGGTTTTGTTATCAATTTGCTGCTTTTCTGCCTGTGAAAGGGCTCGTTTCATCCATCCGGACACCGGTTACTTCCGGATGCAACAACGGATAAAGTTGTGCCCTCTTGGTTTATTGCTGAAAAGTGGTCCCCCATCGTCCCTATAGGGTTATTATGATGCTTAGTTGATAGTATACCCAATTAAAGTGTGTCAGTATTGTATTCACTATTTCCGATGTCACCATTCGTGCAAATCTAGACAACGTCTTCACAGCATACTATTTACCAAAAATTTAAGTTTTGACTATTATATGATTAATCACTTTCTTTTACTTTCAAGACATATTTTTACTACATCTGTAAAACAACATGGGTTATAAACTTAACTACTCATCCGATTGCACTTGTTTACAATTATTGATACTTCTTAATATAAATACATCGCTCAAATCTGAATAGATCGTTAATTGCAGAGATGTACCACTCACTTTTTGTATAGTGCAGTGTTTTTAGTCACGATCACCGAGGAAAACTACTCTCAAGGAAAGCAGAAGAGAACAAAATCAAACAAGGTAAAAGTAAATTAATGCTATTCTTTTCACACTACATGGTATACTTTTGTTCTACAACAAGTACTTACATAACATATCCTATACACCCGATGAATACCCCAGGAACGAATCCGCAATTGAGTCGAATCAATTCATTCCACTCTTTGACTCCGTCGTCGCAAATCCAGACTGGAAGTCAACCCCAACAGCAGGCACAGCAGAGAATATACAATTATCAGAACACCTATATAATTCAGCAGATAACTAAATTCGAGTCGTTGTTATCTGAATTAACAAACTCCGTTGAAAGGTTTGACCCCAATCCCGATATTTCATCCGCTCTCGTTTCCACAGTAGATCAGATCAACAGTGAATTGGTTCAGCTGGAATTGGTCCACGACTTGAAGAAAGACCAAGTAACCAAACAAAACAGTGATAATAAGCAATTAAACGATTCGCTGAGAACAATACTGATACAGCTGAATGAATGTAGGAAGGAGTTGAACGAATTGCCAAAGTTGTCTTACGAAGAATCAAGGTCCTTTAACGAAGTAGAGACCAACGCTGTACCAGATAAAAAGATAAATCTTGAAGATACAAAACAATTACTGGAGTATGCCATGAAACTTGCCAAATTCTCCAAAATACCGAAAGCATTCGATGGGTTTTTACTCCCCAACAATTTTGTATGGCCTGGGGATGATAATATGAGAAGAGGAATGCTAGCAACGGCTTCTTTGATGGGTGATAAGCTGATAAAGGCCGAAAACGGAGAAGATACAGTCGAAGTTTCGGAAGAGGATAAAGAGAATGAAGGCTCCGAAGCGGCAGGTGCTTTGAACGAAGAAGATGAAGATGAAGATGATGACGATATCATGGAGGAAGAATCGAATAAACCAGATTTGAATACAGAAAATAAACAGGCTACTGCGGAGGAAACAAATATGGATTTGTTCGATTCAGAAGATGAAGATGATTGATACTCCCAATAAAGAGTTACACGACAAAAGTTAATTTACCGTTTTACACACATATATATACATATAGATATATACTATCATGACGCATGTGATAAATATAAATATAACATTTATATATAAAGTTCTATCAAATTGTTTTTATTGATGTTTCTTAGGTATATCCTGAGATCTTCCCGTATGGTAGCTGATATCGTTTTCCATTTCAGTGATTGCCCTCTTGAGATTCTCGTACTCTTCTTGTCTGAAGTTGCCTGTATTGGTCTCTGCCATAAATTCGCTGAACTCCTTACTTAACTTGTCTTGGTTACCTTGGATTTCAGATAAGTCTGGCAGAGTAACGACAAAGTTATTATTAAGCTCTTCTTGAACATCGAATTCTGGTAAAACTTTCAATAACTCGATCAAGTCTGTTGTTGAATCGAATTGTTCTTGTAAAGAGCTCAATTTCTGCGACAAAGATATTGGCTCCAACTTAGGTGCAATGTCATCCGATTTGATAGGTTGCAGATGATATTGCTTCAAATAACTTATGATAGATTTACCATATGGACCATCAAATAAGAACATTATGGCAAAACATCCCACATGGACATAAAAATAAACATTCTTCCATAATAGTAACGACGTCTTCAGTTCCAATAGCATGAATGGTTGGACACAATATCCAAACGCAAGTTGAGTAACAAGATAACACATTATATCGTACAAAATCTTGTATTTAGAAACATTTGAACCATCTTTAGAGATAAACAATGGTCTAAGGTTTCTTCTGAAAATCTTCCCCACAGACTGAACAAAAGCACCAATTATGAAAGTCAGATAATAACCTGGCTTGGTACCATGCCAAAAAGCAGACGTAAAAAAGGTTATAAAAGTTGGAATGAACCCCGGTTTATAGTTTCCCTCAGAATCCCTTGCTGATACCCTAAGGTAAACAAAATTCTTCAGCCATTTATTGGTATTCATATTCCAAGCTTCTAAACAAGCGTGGGCATTTTGACCCGTTTCAAAAGCAAATGGATCAATGTTTTGGACTCTATTCCAGTAAAACTTGTCTTTTTTCGAATCATAACCATTATATCCAATACCCGAGACTATACAACCACCTTCACTAATTTCCCAAACGGCATAATATTTCAATCTATGCACGAAACCAAGGATCCAAAGGTAGAAAATCTTGTAGACAAAATTAAGCTTCAAGTAAGAATCCGAAAAGGTATAGTCCAAGTTGATCTTTGGCTTAATGAATACCCATATAGCAGCCCACATTATACCTTGGGCAACTTTTAAAAGTGCTACTCTTCCACTCTTTGGAATCTTTCTTTTACGA
Organism: Wenyingozyma nitratophila; assembly: GCA_030567875.1. Classification (NCBI taxonomy): domain Eukaryota; kingdom Fungi; phylum Ascomycota; class Pichiomycetes; order Pichiales; family Pichiaceae; genus Wenyingozyma; species Wenyingozyma nitratophila. The sequence continues at coordinate 518,314 of JAJLSW010000006.1, forward strand.
CGTCTACCTGGTTTTTTGGAATCTGGAACATCGTTGAAGATATCGGTCAAAACAAACTTCTCATAATCCGCGTAATCAAACGCAGGTCCTGTAACTAATGAAGCATAGAAAAATACGTATCCCATAAAACTAACAAATGTTGGATGATCCAATACAGCTCTTGATTTCTGATAAGTATTCAAGAATTTGTTGAACTTCTCTGGATCTTTATGGTAAAGTCTACCATCGTGATAAGAAAAAGCAAAAGAAGACAATTTCATCACCAGAACCATTTGTGAACCTGTAATATCAATAACAGAAGGATCATACTCTGTGATCCAAAATTGAGCTTTTAAATGATTCATTGCAAGGAATAACATCAAGCATACCAAATTTACCCACGGCATCAACCTAGAGTGGTAGTACTTGGTTATAAGGAAGGTAAACAGCGCATTGAAAAATAGAACTTGGAAACCGGAGTACAATTCCAGTACACCGAAGACATAGAACGCACTGACGGCAATAATGTATGAATTCTTCAAAGTAATACTTGCATCGGGTAGCCTCTTGAATATCGCACCGAAAGGGAAGCTCAGAAATAGACACGATAAAATTCTACAGGAACCTTGGTCCAAACCCGAGTAGTCCGAAAAGAACCGAATAGCCTCGTTAACGTATCCGAACATATTTCTGCTCCGTGAGATCCCAGTTGTTACTTCCCCTTTAGTTTACTTTAACACAAACTAGATACACACTGCTCTCTTAAATCAAAAAAAAAAGCAAACGCCTTTCCCTTCTGGCGTTGGTCTCGATCCGATAGCACAGCCGTTGCAAGTGCGCCCGGGAAAAAAAATTGAGACGGTGTATTGATTCATTGGTGTACATTCGTTAATATATGCACGTTTATAATCGGCAATAGAGCCAGCAGATGTTGCCTTCTGCGATATGAGCGTGATGATGATGAAGATGATGCCACTAAAGAGAAGCAGAGGTTTGGGGTTGTTGTTGGAGCAAAGGAGGTGTTTATTCAATCTTTCCAAAGTAGCAGGTTCGATTAACTCCTCTGCTACATCCCAAAAATTCACTATACAAAAGAAATATCCATATCCTCAATCGGCGATGTATCAATTGATATCAGATGTGGACAAATACCACGAATTTATACCTTATTGTGTTGATAGCTTTATAAAAGAAAGGGATCAAGTTGGTCAACCCTTAGTTGCGGGACTAAGGGTAGGATTCAAACAGTTTGACGAAGAGTTTGTTTGTGACTTGATATGCCAATCGCCCCAATCGGTGGTTGCTAAATCAATTACCCATTCGTTATTTCGCAACCTATATACCAAGTGGGACATTGAGAAGATAAATGAAACACAGTGTAAGACAAAATTGACTCTAGAATACGAATTCAAGAATGACCTATACAATAAGGTAAGTTCTTTATTCGCTCAACATGTCGCCAACTTGATGACAAAAGCCTTTGAAAAGAGAGCTTATGATCTCTTCAATCACAAATAGAAAGTGTATATTGTAACACTACTTCATTGCATATAGAGTATAATTATTATTTATAGATTTTTTTTTAGATATGATTTGCCTTATAGCTTAATTATACACATAAAACAGCAAAACGATCGATGTAAACAACTAGATAGGGATATTTCTTAGGTAACCCGGGAGCTGTAAGGATTTTTAGCTCTTATTCTTTCACCATTCTTTAAGAAGTAAAAAGGAATAGGTATCATTATCAGAGCGATGAATCCAATAAGACTTGCGCCCCATTGAACACCCAAATTTTTGAACAGCTGTGTTGCAAACAAGGGGAATATACATCCAAATACCGATCTTAAAAAGGTATTAGCAGCAACTGCGGAAGCGGAGTAAGTGGGAAATGCATCTACAAGGTAAGTTACACAATTTTGGAAGATAGTCATGAAACCAATACCAATCATTACAACGCCGATACAAGGAACTGCCCAATGGATATAACTATAAGAAGTCCATCCGAATAAGAAATTTCCTGCTGGCATCATCCAAGCAAAGTAAAGCATCATTCTTAACCTCTCTTCAGGTAAAGGCTCGCCATTGTTTGCGTCAAGGAGTCTTTTATATCTACCAGCAGCACCCATATTGATGAAAACGGCTATCATTATTCCTATAAATAGTGCGATATTTGGTAAAGTAGACGTTGTGCCTTCCCATCCTCTTGTTAACCTGAAAGCCTCACCTATAGTAGTGATGCTGAGATAAAGGATTCCATAAACATAACTTGCGAACAGTGCTATAAGAAACACGATTGGTGTCATCAACATATAGAATGGCCGTAAACAATGTACATGTAAAATTCCATGTAAATCTAATCTTAAACTATCGTGCTTGGCATGAACAGCCCAATCCTGGTTATCGATTCTAAGATCCTCCGCAGCCCATGACAATATAACAGGTTCATAAGTCTCATCTACTAGAAACAAACTAATCACCAATATGCTCAGATCCATCAACACAACAAACCATAATGGCAACCTCCAGGCATTTGGTGTATCTATACATGACATCAACAATGAACTAACTACAGGACCAAAAGCAGCACCATTGGAAACCACACTCGAATAGAAACCAAAAGCAATCCCCCTCTGTGATGGGTCCCAAATGTCTGCCAATACACCACCAGAAGATACAATGGGGGCACCCGAAAAGAACCCAGCAAAGAACCTACTGATAAATACTCCAGATGCATTATAAGATATGGAAGTTACAGCAGTGATAACAGCAGTAATGAAGAAAGGTATCATGACACCCATTTTTCTACCATATACTTCTGATAAAGGTGCAAAAATCATTGGTCCAAGTGCTACACCAAGCACATATAAAGAGGTACACAAAATTGAAACTTCTTCACCTACTCCAAATTCTGCCTTAAACAGCCTAGGAAATATTGATCCCGTCATGGTAGCCGAGTTGAATTGAGCTGCAAATGTAATAAAACCGAATAGTAATGTATGAGTTAGCTTTTTATTGTTCGGCCAATTTCTTGGTCTTTTCAAACTTTTTTCATTGAAAGTCACTAGGCTATCACCATCTATATTGAAATCCTCTATATGATACTCCATTTCCACATTTCCTCTTGTTTCACCCTGAAAAGACTCTAGGTCGATGTCTTTGTCTCCCATTTTTTTCTGATTTCTCATAGTTCATTCATAAGAATACCTTGATTGAACCGCCAGGTAGTTTGTATATAGCGTCAAAGGATACCTGTTATAATTCAGCTACAAGTTGTAAAAACAGGACCGCATTGGAAGCTAGTCAATTTCACGGTTGCACCCGCCAGACGTAGATATGGTATACCATGTCTTAATCTCCAAACCTTGATATTTACCTCGGTGATTATCAGAAGGGAGCGGCAATATTATTATATTATTGTCAATCGAGGATTGGATTCTCGAATCTCCGAGCGCGTAAGAGTGCCTCTTTGTTCCTGGCTCTTCCCCTATCAGGGATCCCGACCGTTGGCGAGATTCAAGGCGGGTAAACGTACGTGCCCTCCTCGTACCTGGTTCTCGGGCCACTGGGGTATTATTAACACCGATTATATATATATATATATATACGTAGCTATCTACGTGAATATTGCCCACTTTTACACCAAAAGAGAGCCGGGTTGGCGTCCTCAACTTCAAGGAGAGCCACAGCTAGCTATCCCAGACAAGCGTTACACACAGCACACATTTCTCTGCCCTCTCTCTCCACAGTTAATGCTGTGGCCTCCCCCAAGTCTCATCACCCAACCGCGAATCCCCCACCGCTATCACCTGATCGAGCTACCCCCACCACTAATAAAAGCCATAGTTACAGAAGCTGCTGACAAAAGTTCACGTTACTATATAAGTAAAATGGTACTTCCTTTCTTGAAGTTTTTCCTTTCTTCTTCACTCTTCTAGGTCCAATTCCATATATCAATTGTTCTATCAATTTAATATAATAATTAACTCCACTCCACAATGGTTTCTACAGTTTTAGTCACGGGTGCTACCGGGTTTCTTGCAAACCACATTCTCGATACTTTATTAGAAGAGGGCTACAAAGTTATCGGTACCGCAAGATCTGAAAAGTCTTACAAGGCATTTGCCGAAGGTTTCAAACAAAAATACCCAAAGGGTGATTTGGTCTACGAAATTGTTGCCGATATTGCTCAAGATGGTGCATTCGATGAAATTTTACAGAAATATCCTCAAATCGATTTTGTATTACATACCGCTTCTCCTTTCACATATGGAAGAGGTGACAACTATAAGGAATTATTTTTAGATCCTGCAATCAAAGGTACAACCAGCATCTTAGCTGCAATTAAGAAATATGCTCCTCAAGTTAAAAAAGTTGTCGTCACTTCTTCGTTTGCTGCTATTTTAAGTGATCCATACAAGGCAAGTTATTCTAATGCAGACTGGAACCCAATAACAATCGAAAGCATAAGACATGAGGGTGATGCTTACAGAGCCTCAAAGACGTATGCCGAAAAAGCTGCTTGGGCTTTTGTCAAAGAGGAAAAACCAAACTTTACTTTATCTACTGTCAATCCACCTTACATCTTCGGCCCCCAAGTTTTTGATTCTGCTGTCGGTTCCACTTTGAATACATCTAACGAAGTTATTGCCAAAGTCTTAAGAATAGATCCTAACCACACAGAGTTTCTAGGAGTCCCAGCCCAATTTTATGTAGATGTTAGAGATGTTGCCAAGTTTCACGTGCTGCCTTTCACAAATGACAAGCTGGACGGCAATAGATTATTCATCGTTGCCGGTAAATTCGTTCAACAACAAATCGCAGATGTTATCAACAAGGAAATCCCAGCTTTGAAAGGTAAGGTTGCCAAAGGTGATCCTACACATGCTTTCCCTACTGATATCCCAGATTTCGACATTTCAAACGTTTTAAGTTTAATCGATGGTGGATATACTTTTATTCCTTTCGATAAAACCATTGTTGACACCGTAGAACAATACATCAAAGTGAATGGTACAGTAAACTAAGTCTTTGTTGCCCATATATATAGTAAAATTTGAGTATATTAAGTAGTCGATATAATTATGTCTTATTCTAATGCCTCTTCCGATTGTGGAGTAATAAACATTATTCCGAGCTCAGCTAAAAAAGCCTCAAGCTTTGTTCAACCCTCGTTATCGAAAGTTTCCAAGCTCAATTGACACAAATGAGCAACATGAAAGCCACTGCGAACTTAAAAAATAGGTGAAATAATTGACATCCCTATTCAACTGAATGAATAAAGAGAGAGGGATTCCGAATTGTTCAGTATCCGCCTTTTCATAATGATGTGATGGTAAACTTTATAGATGGTTCCCCTTCATAGTACTCATATCACTTGGCTTATGGAGAGTATATTATCAATGAGGGGAGGGGGATGGAAACAAGAGGAACGCTGTGAAGTAGATGGACTGTTAGACAATGAGAAATGTTACTAATTCACGGATCTGGCAGTAGATGAAAGTGGCTAAACGATTGGCACGGATATATATATAAGATAGCCTCATTGGTCTAAGCAAAAAAACCCCCACTTCTTCGAGCTTCCATCAGCGGGTTGCTGGATATGATGCTTTTCTTGGGGTGGAATTTGGTGATCCTTCACAGAGGCAGTAATAGCTCAAACGCTCGCTTGCACACAATTCATGGTATATTCTATGGTATACAAAGCTTTAATGTCTTATCTACCACTCTCGTCAGTCCCAAGGGAATATCTTTTCGTGTAAGGGTTAAATTTATTTCCCTTTTCCGCATTGTAACCTGTTCCGACTTGCGTAGATTAACACTTTGGCCCATTTCACTCAGATCGAATGATTTAGACCAAAACGATAGCTCTATAATGAGGACGGGTTTCAACGTAATCGAGAGGGCTCAACAATGATAGCTGAAGATTGAAGAGGCCACAATGAATAAAAATGTAATCCTGAAGCAATAGATAGTAATATTTCGCACTGATTATCTATGGATTTTTTACTGTTCTCTTGGTGCCCGCCATATAACGTATACATTCAAGCCACTAGACTGATTAATGGTTATCCCACTCTTTGAGCAAACTCGGTGGAAACGTATGCCTGTACTTTTTTTGCTATGTAGTCTTGAGTTGCAAAAACTTGAATTGAGTCCAGCGAACGGAAACAATAGGCACGCCACCGCCTACCATTTCTACTTTAAATCGAGGAACGTTCCCGCATGTCGCGTGCGTCTGCGCGTCTACCCGTCTCCGCGTGCCTAAGTGTTGAGTTTTTACGAAAGGTCGTTTCATCTTTGAAGTTCACATGGGTTCATCCCATCATTTCACACAATTTCGGTGGCTGGATATTTTTTACTCTAAAAGCTGTTGATTGCAGACGCAAGAAACGAAAAACATTCCCACGAGCCTAGACTTTCTCCTAATGAGAAACACAGACTGTATTGACTTTCAGCTGGATGAATATGAAATTGAGATTGACTCGTTTTTTTCAAATTAGGAATAATTCTACCACCGCGGCATGGAAATTTCTTTAACTGGGCCTAAACTCATTCTCTGGTATATCTGTCTACCATACATATCCATAAGGTTGTACTGACTTATCGGATATGTTAAAAACAGGTTGAAGTAATCGACTAGGTAGCAATACAACGGGTACTCAAGCACTTGTTCAGGGGAATATAGCGAATAATCTGTGGAATGATCTCTTGAAATGGTAAACGTTTTTAGCGATTTGGTTTAAATGAAATTGAAAAAGTGTTTTCATCTCAAACGAAGTGATCTGTGTACTATTAAAAAACCATCCACTTTAGCACCTTTACCAATGTTACCGGGACAAAGAAGTACATGTAATAATATACGAGGAAATATTGCACGAGAAGGGAATGTTGAAATTTCTAACACGAAAACGCGGAGACTTAATCTTTTCAACGTATTTGATCATGTGAAGTAGTACTCGTAAGTCTAGAATTTGGATCTGGCAATTACAGCTCTCCTTTACGAATTTTCTGAGATCAGGTACTCATTTTTATTGTTCGGGACTCAGTGTTATGTAGAAGGCACTGCTCAGTACATGTAGTTATATACATGCAGCTGGGTACATGCAGAAGGCGTTGATCGGTACACGTAGGCCGATACTTACGCCCGCGCCGATCGGTGCATGCAGCTGCCTTAATTGACAATTCAAGATTAATTTAACTCAGACGATTATGCGAATCCAAAAACGATTCTCTTTGATTGTATTGGGTTCTTGCCAAAGATCGACAGACACGGCTCGAGTTTCCGGGTAACAAAGGAATGCGGGAGAATGAGATTCTTAAGGATAACCAAGAGTAACAGTAATATTTCAAAGGGAAGCTAATATTTGGAGGAAAATTTCCACAAACCTGGATGACGACACATTTGTGGTTTTTGCTGAAGTCTGTAAGCTAGCTACACTATTTCAGCAAGACAGAAATAGTGGATGCATGCTTAATACTGGAGCAATAGTAAGTGTATACAACCTCAATAACGTTTCATGATTTCAATATAGTAGCACTTATCTTGAAAATCTACGTAATATCTTTCTGTACCATTGATGACATTTCAAAGCTCAAAAAACTAATTATCATCTACCATTTAGAGAATTAGGTATATTATATAGTATCTATTAACATTTGAGTCCATGTTATGGAGCAGTTTCTGATCGATGGAAAGTTTTCTAAACCTCAACTGAACTCGAAGAAAATTCTCCAAGGTTGTGTGTTCTAAGATCAGCAACTTCGATGCCCATTTAAGGAGAAAGCAAAATCTAGAAATGTTTAGCAAAATCAATGCTGTCTCAGTCTCTTTGGTAATGTTGCTGGAGTTTGCAACCGGTAACAATAGTATATTTCGTAAGAAGCTGCGACTAGACATATCCTGCTTTCAAATTTGATCGCTTGTGCGTTTGACAATGGAATGACATAAATGGAATGCTAACTTTTTTGACTCACTCTACCGATACTATCAGATATAGCTCCTCCTATACTGTTATATCTAAGATTTTAATGAGCTCTATTAGCACTGTTTTGTGCTTTTACTTGAAGGATGTCACGCCTTGATTATCTCCTTTTGTAAATATCCATATCCTTTCGCTGTGCAGGAACAAGTGTATTCGTAATCCACCATATAAGTTTCGGAGCATCTCGGATGAACACGTATACCTCTTCGTCTCTCCACTGGGAAGCAATTGTAGCACCCCAATCGAAAAGAATAAATACTTGAGGCAGATTCACTTGAAACGAGACCCATAGTAAACACCCGAGCCCACTTGATTACATACTCAGGAATTCGTCAGTTCATAATTGTCGCCCAAGGCGAGGATCCTTATAGATCGCACGGACCAAAGTGGTATACTTCGTGCCGCGTGCATCAAAGGAGATATTCTGCAAATTTCTTTTCTCAATTAGCTCAAGTTCACGGTAGCACGAAATTCTTATTAACTTAAAGGATATTTATAAATGTTGAGAGTGGATTATATTAAACTTACTTCTTTAATATTGGTGATATGCTTCGCGGAACATTCGAAAAGTTCAATTGCTGGTATAAAGTAAACAAAAGGGTTGACTTGAGCACATCAAATCAAATTAAACATGTAATAAAGATGAGCCGGTTACTATATTAGATACCTCGTAACGTAAAATCAGTTTTGTTGAGTACTGAAAGGAGATTGCCACCACGCGATTATAGACTCCGTATTCCAGCCCCTCGAAAATCTATGGGACCAAAAGGATATAAAGTTGAAATTTCATCATATAGCCCCAACTGACAACTATACACAAAGGAAAATTACGAATTTCACCTCACAACGATTATTTCCCCCGATGACAATACCGAAACTATCACACTGGGATATAATCCTGAGAATTGATTAAGGAGACCCTATTCAATTCATTTAGCGGGACCAAAACCACGGAATGTTATGCAGATGTAGATCAACTCCAAATTCATCTAAAAATAAATACTGCCATAGAAAAACAAGAGGTAGCAAACAAAGAGCTTCAGATGACAAAAGGGTGCTCACAAGAAAGGGCGATTAGTAGACAAGTCTACGAAGCTCCAGCGCATCAATTTTGGTATGATCTGAAACCAAGGGGATCTGTCCCATATCTATATTAGTCTACATTTTTTCCATCTTCTTCACATCTGATGTTGAAATGTGTCTTTGTTAGTATATCGTTGAACATACTGCATTCAGGGTTGTAATATCCTACTCTCAGAATTTAAGAATAGTATAGAAAGAAATCTCTGGTTATTGTTTTTGAAACGCGCAGCAAGGCAAATATGAGAGGCACTAGGATGTCTCGGGAATGATCGGCAGCTAAATTCCACCATCTTAAGCTATTAGTAAATATGAGCTAGATCAATATTTTAGGGGCAGGGCCATGATTCAGGAAGTTGGTAATTTTGATGCACAAAATATGCACGAATAAAAAGAAATTTCAAAACATGCAGGGGCATGCACATATATGCACCGTAGATCCTTACTTGAAATTGGAATTTCATGTCATAAAACGAGGGGGGGTTCAATATCTATACTTCAATGCCCAAGATAATAGACCATGGAATACACTTATTCATTCTGAAGGCTTTAGCAAGCAGTTAAGGCAAATGAATAGAAAGTAGGAAATCCTTCCTCGTGGTAACCCAAAGATCAGATTTTGTCGTGATTACCTCGTCAATATCTTTGAGAAACAAGGGTAAAAGTTACGAGAAAACAAATACCTCTGCTGATCTTCCGGGACAAAGTATATGTCACATTGAATGAAATTGGGATATCAGAAACAATACATAGGCCCGCCTTGTGCATGACAAATGAATGAATCAACAATAACAATGAACAGCACACATGCCAAATCACCTTTCCAAAGGACACCATAAATATCACCAAAATTCCTCTAGACTACACAATTTGGTTTTTGTAGCTCGTTATTTAGACTAGATAATATTAGACAATAAAATGAGAATTTTTGCATATTTATTGTTAGGGCTTATTTGCCAATTCAACTTAGCGTTTGCTTCTGTTACTAGAGCATCAGCATATGCTTGTGAAATGAAAAGTGATTGGAAATCTACAGCTGGGTTTCGCGTCTTGGCTTATAATTATGACTATTCCGATTCAACTCACAAACATCAACCCACATATATGGCATACGGTTACAAGTCAAAAGGACTTCAAACCTCAGCTAAAGGAGTCGTCAGACCTACATTGGATTACACCAATACAGAATTTGGAGTAATTTATTCTGAGGCTTTCGGTATGAGATTCACTATTACAAACATTGCACTTGAGTTCACTGGGTATTTCCGTGCTGATGAATCTGGTATATACAAATTTGCTTTAACCAATATTGATGATACTGTTATGGTGTTCTTTGGCGAAGGGGCATTTGACTGTTGTACTGGGAGGGTAGAACATAGCAGTTCGAAAGACTACCTGTTGTTCGTCAATAGAATAACAGCTGCCTCAAATACAAACAATGCAGCTGGTTCAGCATACATCTATTTGCAGGAAGGCTACGTTTATCCTATGAGACTGGTTTATGTTAATATCATGCAAGTTGCTGCTTTTGCTTTTACTATCAAGAAACCTGATGGTACTGTCATATCTAATTTCAAAGATTATGTTTACCAACTCAGTGGCGGATCCAATTGTGAAACCACAACAGTTCATATGTCTACTACCACCGAGTTGAACTCTGTTCCACTAACTTTCACAAGGTACAGTACCTACACTATTAGTGGAAGCACATATACCGATGATCTTGTCGTGGTCTATACCACACCTCCTCCTACCACTACAACCACTACTACACCTTGGTCCCTTCCTTATACCTCAACATACACATCAGACACTTACTACATAACCAGCGGTGCTAGAGGTACTTTCAAGGTCTCAAAGGTGATCGATGTCATCGAGACTCCAGAAATCACAACCACCATTCCATGGACCGGCTCAACCACATTGACCACCACCGGTTCAATCACAGTGTCATCTGGAACCACCACTTATACTACCACTGGTGAAATAGTTGAGACCCCAACCACAAGCATCCTAATCACCACCACCACAGTCCCATGGACCGGATCTTACACCAAAACAGAGACCGGACCTATCACTTACACCTCAAAGGGTCACACCTACACCGGCACTGAAGTTACCGTTGATACACCAACCACAAGCATCCTACTCACCACCACCACAGTCCCATGGACCGGATCTTACACCAAAACAGAGACCGGACCTGTCACTTACACCTCAGACAGTCACACTTTCACCGGCACTGAAGTTACCGTTGACACACCAACGTCAACGTCAGGTATTCCAATCATCACCACCACAGTCCCATGGACCGGCTCTTACACCAAAACAGAGACCGGACCTATCACTTACACCTCAAAGGGTCACACCTACACCGGCACTGAAGTTACCGTTGACA